>OU343223.1:245599487-246144719 GCA_910596185.1 Chrysanthemum makinoi
TCCTTTTTTTTTCATCATACCTAAGGACTCTACACTATCTAGTGGATTGTCCCTGGTAGATCCCTCCGGTTCTGGCGGGATCGTGGGAAGAAATACCTAACCTAACCATCCTTATAACACCATGCATAAAGTAAATTGGTCGGTCTTTCGGTACAGTTCATTCCTTCTCAAAACCAATTGAAAAATCATTTGGAAAAACAATCAAGGTACTTGTGTACGAGATCAAAGCATTTTGTACCTTAATAGTTTTGATCATTTAGAAAACCTCCCCCTCAACATGTGCATATGATTTTGAAATTGTTTGGCACATGGAAGCAAGAGTTCTTTGAAATATTTTCTTTGATCATAATTTTCATAGAAAAAGCCATTTGATTTTCTTGGTAAATTCTCCCCCTCAATATGTGCATAGGATATTGAAATCATTTTATCACTATAGGAAAGAATCTTTTTTGAAGTACATCCATCGATCAAAATCCATTAAGAAACCATTTAGAAAATCATCAATCAAGGTACTTTATGTTAACATAGAGATCATTGTACCTTGAAAGTTTATTTTCTTTTGAAATGCTCCCCCTCAATATGTGCTTCGACATTAGAAATAGTTTAGCACATATTAGAGAGCGATATGCACTTTGAGACGAAAATGGTCATCTTTTATCATCTTTCATATTTATATCACATTTTCTCCCCGATCAAAAATTTCAAATCCTTTGAGATTTTGGATCTCAAGTGATTTAAATATGTATGAAACAAAAGTTTTTGGAGAAAAATGTGTCGGTTTTATATGATGAAGTGGACAACAGAAGTTCCTTTTGGACTCAAAGGAAAACCTCAATACATAACCTAACACTATTAAATACATTATAGTTGTTCATAGTTCATACACCACATTTTACACATAAAAGGTACAAAACAAAACTACTTCCGAAGATGTCTTCATTCAGTTTTTGAAGCAGTTTGTAATGACCTTCACGAAGTCGCCACCAACAAAACTTTCAACCGCTGAAGATCATTCGAGTCTTAAGTCTTCGCCTGATCGCAGCAATGAAATCTTCACACCTCTTCAAGTCCTCTTTAAACTAGAATTTTGTTTTGTTCCACGGCTTCAGATCAACTTTGATTTCATTCACTCTAGAGTTCAATTCTTCTTCGACCATATTGAGAGTGCCATCACTGAATTTGTAGAGCTCGCACAGTCTCATTAGCATGCGTGTCCCATATCTGTCGGTGAAGAGGACGGCTCTAGGGGTGTCAAGAACTCTATAGTCGTGACAAAATTCATGTCCTGAGGCATCCCATTGCGGCCTTGTAAGGTTGACTCGAGTCTGGTAGCTTTCTATTCCTAGCTGAAAATCCTCAACCATTTTTCGAATGACTAAGCCCCTGATCCAAAGGTTGACAGCAGCAGAGAGAGCCTTTTTCTCACGGATAGGCAGATGGTTAAGATGTCCTTGGAGGTTCAAAAGATAGAGATCTTCAAAGTCATTTGGCAGCAGATGTTTGAAGTCGTTTTCTTCTATCACATGATCTTCTTTCAGTACGCTCTTCGAAGAACGATCTTCTTAAGGTAATCATAGCCATAGATTGGGAAGATCTCTACATTGACAACACTTAGAATTCGTAGCTTGGATCTAACATCTTTGCGTCTTCTATCAGCTCCATGTCTCTCAATGTAGAATTTCTTCTTTTTGAACCACCAATGAGAAATACCATATGAAGCCTCGATGTCATACACATGTTCTTTGTCAGACCAGAATTGATCAGGTACCATCTGCTCAAGACCTGAATCAGTGTAGGTAGCAGCTTTCATCTTTGAAATTGACAAAGATGGTCTTCTTTCGGATGTGGACGAGCACATAGATAGTCAGTCATGGTTGAATAAGAACTCGATGAATGGTCATTTGTCCAGGTTCACCACCGAGAGGAAGAGGCATGTTCACATTGAAACGACTAATCTGCTCACTGACTTGATCACTCAACATCTTATGACATTCTTCCATCTGGTATTGGAGCTGATTGGCATCTGAGTGAAAGACTTTGACAATTTCGAATGCTTGTCCTTCAAGATCCTTTGGAGTGATGGACGAGATTCCCTTCTGTTCACAAAACCACTTCATAAAGCTGCCCATATCTCCTGTGATGTGAAGAAGTGGGTCTTCAGCTGGGGCTTCATAGTTGGTAGTGATTGTTGAGGCCTAGTTGTTGTCAGGAATCATCGTGTCAGACTCAGGGATGGACCATGAAGGTTCTGGAGTTTGAGGTCTCTCTTCAGTGAGCCAGCTTTGAATTGTGTCTTTTAAAGGTGCAACTCTAGATGGGTTAGAGCGTTCACCTGACACGTATGCATCAAACCAATCATTTTCAGATGGCTTGGGGATATGCTTGGTGGATGCATCATCGTCATCAGATTCTGACTCTGCCATGACATACGATTCTTCATGAAGTACTTGATCTTCAGGAATAGAAGAGAATGTGGGTGTGAACCTTGAATCAACCGTGGTCCAAGCTGCAGATTTCTTCTAAGTTCCCTGATCTCCGGATGTACTAGATTGATTGGAAGGTTTTGGTGGTGATGATGGTGGTTGTGGTGGAGGTGTAGAGGTTGTATTAGAAGATCCTCCAGCCCCAGAAGTTCCAGATCCTCCAGTTGGAGGTGAAGGAGGTGGTGGTGGCTTGGGACCTCCAGACTTATCAGTTGATTTCATCGGAGCAGTCTTTCTTTTCTTCTTTCTCGTACATCCTCTACAAACTGCTGATAATTATCAAGTCTCATCGATTCCTCTAGTGCTTCGTATAATTTCTTATGCGTATTGTCCAGATGCTCTCCTGCTTCATACATTCTTTCTGAGAGAGCTGATCTCATGTCAAAGATCGGCAAGTCTTTGAATCGCTGAAGTAATGGAGCCTTCATTGCCCATTCAACCGCATCTTTAATATCTGCTTCAATTGCCTTTGTAACAATCTCATCGAGGTTAAGATTCTCCAGCCTTTTGACACGACTATCAAGATTATTGACAGCGATAGGAAAGTGCTTCTCAATAGCCGCAATACATTTCATAGCTTCTTCGAGCAATTGCTCAGTCATTTTGACTGGAGGAGGTGAAGCAGGAGGTGGTGAGGTAGGTGGAGTGACGGCATCACTGACAGTGATAACTTGTACTGGATCAATATCGGGTTTGGGTGGTGGAAGTGCAGTTGCTTGAATAGGTGCTGACATAGGAGGGATGGTTGAGGTGTCTTGCTGTATGTCGACTGTAAACATGGACTCTACTTCCTCTTTCTCATTACCTTGCATAAGAGTCTCAGTGTCTGAAGGTTTGTCATTCATAAACTGATCACCGAAGGAGATGTCTGTATCTAGATTCTTCAATGAGGATAGAGAATCAGTAGACATGATAGGTTCCTCCATATGCCTGGTTTCATCATATCTCGACTCAAGGTTCTCCTGTAAGTCCTTCTTCAACTCTTCATCATCATTTTGATCAGATTGGGTATCACTTGATGCAGGAGTTTCTTTTTGTGCTTCAGATACCTCCTTTTCCAATCCAAATTGTTCTTGAGCTGAAGAAGATTCACTTCTTTTCTTCAGCTCAAATTGAGTGGTAGTTCTTGATGGTGAAGAGGAGAATGTCAGAAGCATGTGAGCAGCTTGTTCGGCATCTACACCAACAATCCCTTTTCCTTTGTCTTGTGTGATTGGAGTTGTATGGCATGGCTCTGGTTCAGGTTCTCTTAACACGAAACCTCTAACTGGTGCTCTCACATTGTGACTTTCTAGGCTTTGCTTGATTCCTAGTTGCAGTGCGACATCATCTTCATCAATCAAACTCGTATTACCCCTCGAAACCTCAGTTTCCTCAACGTTTCCTTTTACCACTTCCTTCTTCTTTCTTTTCTGCTTCTGGGTTGTGGTGTCAGTAGGTTGTGACCTTTCACGTCTCCTTTTTGGAAGGGCAGCATATTAAGTCTTTGAGCCATAAGTAGACTTAGCAGTTTTGGGTTGTGGTGGAGTGGGAGAGACATCAACATTAACACTGGATCTAGAAGCCCTTTTCTTGTACAGTTTGAAGTGATCCGTCTTCTTAATATCGTCAGTGAGAAGAATATCAGGAATTGGCAGTCCAAAGATCTCTTTATTGACACCTCTAGCAATATATTTGAGGTTGCTGAGAACAAATTCATCCTTAGCATTATGTAGGGCTGATTCACTCCTAGGTTTGAAGTTATGAGTGCATTACGGATAAGCTTCGGATAATCAACTTCAAAAGAAATCATGTAGGAATCACAAGTTTGTTTACTTTCTTTCGTCCCTGAGCTTGTTTCTGCATATTTGTTCTACCGGTAATGAATGTGTTCATTGACAGCGAGAATTCTTCCCAGACACGTTCTGAGACATTAACATTCACCCCATTGACGAGACCCCATAGGATTTGCAAGATGGGAATCCTCACTTTATCGAACCCGATTTTTTGCACGATAAGCATAAGTTGAGAACTGTTGTCATTGCTCTCCAGGGTTGATACATGTGTCCGGTGATGATGTCAGAAGCCCTTGATATGCCAACTTGATAACCCAAACCAATAAGAAAGACTATTAGCTCTTCCGCACTAGGTGGAGGTTCAGATCGAATGGTGGGGTTACAGGGTGTGATTCCTAGGGCCTTGCTGAGAATGTCAGAATTGATCACAAATTCCTTATCATCCAGCTTGCAGGTATATTGAGCCGTGATTTTGTCCCATTCAATGGTGTTCCAAAATTTTTGTAGGTAAATGGTGGGAATTGTGCATTGCTTGGTTATGGCACTGAAGAAATTTGTGTTTTTGAGGATATCAATTGACACTTTAAGTATTGGATTTTGTTGCAACTTTTCCATATCTACATAACAGTTACTTTTTCCTATCTCTACCCATTTATCTTCAGGAAAGATTTCGTTGTCCGTAATGAACTAAGAACTTTGTGGAGCAGAGGTAGTAAGGTTTTTAGATGAGGTTGTGTTTGCCATTGAAGATCTAAAGATACACACATACAACAACAATGATTGAGAGCATATTAGTTAAGATGTGGTTAGATAAGCACTATAGAATGCAATCTCATATGAAAAGACACACACACGATACAAATTTGACAGATGTTCCCAACAAAGAATTGAAGATGTTTAGAAATAGATCAAGTATTTAGTAAGATTTCAAGATAACAACTCCTTTTGTGAAAGTTATCTAAAGACAAGTTGTTTTTGAATCAAATTAGTTAAAAACAAAGTTGCTATGAAATAACTTCATGAGACAAAATGCTAGGAAATGATTGATCATTCAAGAACAAGTGTCATATCAAGTTGCTACAAACCAATACAACTTGCTTAACAATAATGTTATAGCAAGTCATAAGGCAAATTGCATCAATACAATCGCTCATAAGGAAATCCTGAACCAAGTCGCTAGCATGAGATAATTATAGCAAATACTAAATAATTTAATAAACAAAGTCGCCACGAAAATTTAACCAACATTAAGTCGCTAACTTGTAAAGACAAGTCGCTATAAAAATACAAGGCCAAGTTGCTACATTCAAAGTTACTAAGTTGCTAACTTGTACAAGTAAGCATCGCTATCAACAGACAATGCTAAGTCGCTACAAATCAATTCACTAAATCGCTAACAAGAATGTATTCAGAAATAGCAACTCGCCATGATGAATTTATGCACCAACTCGCTACCAAGAACACTATCATAGCAGGTAAGTCGCTACCAAGAACACAAGCATATCAAACGCATATCACCTCAATCCATTCAACACAATCAAACCGCTATGAGAACAAGTACGCTAATCCATAAACACAAAAAATTTACAAACACAACCCAAATCGAACCTCATACAAATATTTCAACAAGTCGCTCACAAATTCATTAATACATATAAGTATGAAAAATTACATCAACCCTAGTGAATCCAAACAACCCTTAATCCATTAACACATATATATCAAGTGTTTAATTCAACAAGTCCATTAACAAACCTAGGAAGCAGAGGAAAGTACGAGGCAGATCAGGGATCTGTTAAGGAAAATGAGTTAGAGGATGCATATAATCCTCATATTTAGAGACAAGATTAACATAACCTTACCACACACAAATCGCTAGGATGAATTGCACACAAGAGAGAGAAAGAAAGAAAAAATAGTTTTTAAGTTTTTGAAAATAATGATAATATGTCAAGTCGCCAGGGGGTGATGAAGGGTTTTTCACAAGTATGCCAAGTTTACATATTTAGTCCCTGCACTTGTCAAGTCTCTACCTAATATGAATAGCAAGTCGCTACGTCTTAAGTTGCTAACCCAGATAAAAGCAAGTCGCTATCTATCATATTATGTATTATTGATACTATCAGTCCATGAACTTATCAGATTGCATGCAAATACAGTATTAATCACATGTTAAATTGACATAACATAGATAAGCAAACTAACACAGAGGACACCATGAAACAGATAAGCAATCAACACAGAGGACACCACAAAACAAGACAAGACACAGACATGCATCTGAACACAATACATATCCAACAATGGTGCAGAGTGAAACAGAGATAAACGAGATAACTTGTAAAATTCTCCCCCTCAATCAATGTCACCAATGAGCATTGATTGAATTCAACCCATCCGTTATATGACAAGAGTATATCTTTTGTTCGAACTTCATCTATGATCCCGTGTCATTATTGAATGACATTTCTAGGACCGTAGATGTTATCGATAACAAGAGATACATCTTTTATCAGATTGTGGGAAAAAAAATTTAATTAAAAAAAATGATTTAGATAAAAAAAATGATTGATTTGATTTTTTTTTATTTATTTATTTTTTTTAGGATAAAACTAATTTGTACACTGATTTAAGAGAACGAGTCCTGATTCCGGTTGAACAGGAGTCAAAGTACGAGGTACATCAATTCTGAGAAGCTACAATTCCTGAGTGAGCAATCTTCATTTCTGATCGAAACCAGGTCATGATGTTCATGATAGAATTGAGCATTGTACCTGAGAAAGACTGAGAACACATTGCAGTTGAGGCACATGTAGTATTGCAAATAGATGAATTAGTGACCTGAGTGACCTCACTCCTGGATGTTGCACAGTTTGATCTAGAAGTGTCATTAATAGAAATCCCTTTAGGTTCAATATTCTTGAAAAGTTTTCCTGTGGGCATCCACTTAAGGCAAGATCTAGGTATGTAAGTCCGTTTGGATCCTGAAAACTTAAATAATCTACCAGTAGGAATCCATTTGAAACAGCTGCTAGTGGATTTGGATGTGGGCACTTCCCTGATTTGAATATTGGTCCTTCTATGATTAATTTGTTTCTTAGGGGATTGATCAGCCATTTGATGCTTCTTATGAGAACTAGATGAACTCCTAGTATTCATGATCTTAGTACTTTGAACATTAACCTGGGGTTTGTTATTCATCTTATTGGAATGAAATAATGAAGTGACTGGTTTTGTCAAAACAGTATTCACATCAACTTGGGAGGCAAGCTTAGATTTCGATGATTTAAGTCTTTCAGTTCTAAAAGCATTGGGCTGCCTAACTACAGTATGTTTAGAGTTGTTCTGAACAATTGGCTTTCCCAAGGTTGATGGTTTTGGAAACTTAGTGTTCATCCTATTTCCAATAGATTTCCTAAGCTCATTTTTTAATACAACAATGGTGAAGCTTTTATCCTGAATTTGGGCTTTGAGGGCATCAATGTCTGTCAACAAGGAGTTTGTTTGATCAATCAACTTGGAATTGGTCTCTACTAAATTCTTTCTTAAGGACTCATTTTCCCTTAATAGATTAGACACACATAAAGCCATTTCATCATTTCTGGATTTAAACATATCACTCACCTCATAGTTAAGATTGTTCATCCCTGAATCAAGTTTCTTATGCATATTTAAGAGTTCTAATTTCATATTGCATATGGTTGAATCTTTGTCCTGAATCTGGTTTTTTAAATGATTAATTTCAAAAAATTCTCGAAATGCAGAATTCGGATTAATGCAAGGTTTTGCAGCAAGAAAACTTTCTTCTCTTTGTTGTATTGCAATTTCCAAGGAAATACAATGTTTTTCAAGAATTGAGTATTTGTTTGAAAGTTCATCATAAACCCCTTTTTCAACCATGTCATTAGTTTTAAAAGTTTTAGATTCAGGCTCAACCCAGATATAATTAACAGTATTATGTTTAGAGTTAGGATTAAATTGATCAGATACATTAGCCCATGCATTATGTTGATCAGTTAAGGGTACCTCATCACATAACTCCGGATCATTTGCTGGGATGGCATCTGTATTCTCCTCATGCATAACAGGAGGTCTGAAATGCAATCGATTCAAGCTTTTCTGACTCGACTCTGAGCCTCTGTATTGATGCAGGCGGTTTCATCATCCTTTGTTGTATCTGATATACTGCATTCAGCATCATCCATTCTTTCAACTGGTCCATTACCCGATTTAGCACAACTTTCATTTGATTTTATCTGACACCCATTCAACACATTCAACTGAACATTCTCTTGAGCAACTTTCCTAATGTACATTTCCACATTATCCATAAGTTGAATAAATGTGTTGATGTACTCATGAATTTCCATTCCAGTATGTTTCTTGAATGAAATTCCAGTCACATGTTGATCAAAGTCTGCGGAATATTCCCCATTGATAAATGGCTGAAATTGGTTGTAGATAACTTGAAGTGCAGCATTCAATTCTTCCATTAATACCTTCTTTTTGGTAATTTGAAGCTTCAGTTGTTCTAAGTTCACAACACGTTCTTGTCAAAGTGGATAAGTCCCGACGAAAGAGAGCCTTGCATGTTCGATGCCTAGTTGTGGATAACAGATGTGTGAGGTGCTGATGAAGTAGTTGAAAGGACTCAATGTTGCATTCCATTTGCCTTGCATCATTTGTCAATACCAAGTGTGACTCATTAGATTTTGACTGAGATTGTGAAGTGTGTTGATCATAAATTCTTTGAATCAATCAAGGTAGAACATTCAGAATAGTAACCAGTTTCATTGTTCTGTGAGGTATCATAAAGTTCAAGCACTTTGGAGATTAAAGAGTCAGTGATGTAAGACATTGTGTTCATGGATATTAGATATGAGTAACTTGCATCAATTTACCAAATTGCTATATAGACAAGTCGCTAACAAGACAACTCGCCAAGAACCATAACACCAAGTCGCTACGAATTAGAAGACAAGTCTTTAAGCACCAAGTCACTAAGAATTATGACAACAAGTCGCTAGACACAGTTAAGTTGCTAAAGAACAACTCGCTAAGATCCAAGTCGCTAGTATCAAGTCGCTAACAATTTACACTACAACTCGCTAACAATTTCTGAAGCAAGTCGCTAACCTCACCAAGTCGCTAGCCGTAGTGGAGAATCCACTAACTTGTACTATTTGTCGGCTTGTCTCAATAGACAAGTTGCTAGGATCAAGTCGCTAACAACTAACACTGTAACTCTCTAACTTTTACTGAAGCAAGTCGCTACGATGAAATACACAACGAGAACCAAGTCGCTAGCAAGAAAAACTTCAAAAACACACTTTTCAATCCAAAACAAGCTCAACCACAGTGATTCAAGCTTACCAAATCAAAACCCAAGCACTTACAATGATTCTAAACACAAAAGTACACCCAAAATTCAAACTTTAACACTAGAAATGATCCAAATGATGCAAAAACCACTAAAATTTTTCAAACTAAAAAACCATCTAAAACCACTAGAAATCCAAGGATATGTAAGAGAGATGATCAAACCATGGCTCTTGATACCAATTTTAGCACATTGGATTTCATAAACACACAATCAATCACAAATAAGGCGTATGATTAGATGGTTTAGAGAGAGAAAGTGGGATATTCTAGAAAGAGAAACTCATGGAAGGTTAGATTCCAAATGAACATCCAACCCTCTCCCTTGTGGGGAGAGGGCTATTTATACAAAACTACTACGCCCTCCGACGGGCTGTGGATCAGGCATACAATGGGTAAAGACCCTTCCTTCCTCCACGGTGTTGCACTAGACTAAACTATGCTATAACTGACTAACAACTAACATAATAAACGATATGTCTACGAGCTAACTTAAGCTAGATTATACATAGGGTGACCGATGCTTTACATTAGAATTTCCAATTCCTAACAATAACACTTTTCAATCAATCAGATGTCATCTTTATCTGCTAAAGCCACTTTTTATTAGTTAAAATGAGAAGTGGGCAATTATTTTAACGTATTAAAGAAGAGTGCAACATGCAAAATTTACATTTTTCATATATTATATTAAAGAACATTTATTGAAGTGGAGCTTGGGAGTCGGTATTATTACGAAGCCGCCGGTTGAGAGGTCGGCTGAAGGGAGGAGGATGGCTCAAATGTATTGTGGAGTCGTGGCTCGAGCCTGCACTGTTCACATGCCGAGCCGAGCTGAGCCGAGCCAGTTGATGAGCCAAAAAAATACATGTCTTTTGAAATCTCACTCTAGCACCTCCATCTTCTTCTATCTGGATTCCACTATTTGTTCTTCACATATAGAGATTTTGTAGTATCAAAGTGACTCATTAAAAAAAAAAAAAAAACACACACACACACACAACACAGACCAAATTTTTCTCATATATTTTCAAATCAAGATTGTGATTAAATTTTGCAACCAGCTGAATTTTGGAGTAACTTCATCAACAACAGCGATCAAGAAACTTAGAATATGTTTTGTAGGTGTTTCTGACTGATAGGGTGTTTTATTTGGTTATTGTTCTGTTTCAACATTGGTTTGTGGTTAATTTAGTGTGATTTAATCATTGAACTATGTTGCTTACGTCAATGGCAGACTAGATACATGCAATGAGAGTGACGGCCGTAAGTATGCACCTAAACTATCATCAGGTAATATTAATGCTTGATAAGCATTTATTTTGTTCTTATATAGAATATACTTAGTTATTGATTATTTTAGGTGTTTCTGACTAATAGGGTATTTTATTTGGTTATTTGGTGTCTTTTGACATTGGTTTGTGCTTAATTTAGCTTAGTTTTGTGCTTAATTTAATCATTGAATTTTATTGCTAACGTCAATGGCATGTTAGATACATGCAATGGAGTCGTAAGTTTGCACCCAAACTATCATCTAGTAATATCAATGCTTGACCAATATTTTGTTTGGTTCTTATCTAGCAAATACATAGTTATTTATTTTTGTAAATGCATCTGATTAATAGTGTGTTTTATTTGGTTATTGGTCTGATTTGACATTGGTTTGTGCTTAAATAAGCTTAATTTTGTGCTTAATTTTAATCATTGAATTATGTTGGCAGGCTAGATACATGCAATGAGAGTATACAGTAGATATAAGAACACGCTTCCAATTTTCCACAACCAAATAAAACACAACTTATAGCACATATGATTATACATAGCTTATAACACCAAGAAACGACTGTGCATTGCCCAAAACGTTGGCATATTCACGAAATTTGTATAAAAGATAGAACAAACATCCATATATCCCTTATCATTTTGACCAGCATAACAATGGTTATTAAGTTGAGTCAATCTCGCACTCAACCATCTTACCATTTTGCACAGCCCCAAAAAATAAAACTTCAAAGATCATTACAGCCAGATAAAACACAGATTGTAGCACTGATGACTACATATCACACTTTAAAAGATATCAGAAAGCTTAAACAAACAGATGCCAACATTCATAAATCCATTAATAGCATACAAAGTAAGGAAATTTTTTGAAAGACAATCACCGGTAAATAAAACACAACTTGGATCACACTATTTAAAATCAACACTTATGATCACATATCTGGCTTATCACAAAGCTTAAACACAAACAAACATATATCCACCAATCCACTAATAGCATACAAACCTAAAAAAATAGAAATACAACTTGTTAACTAATCTGATGGCAATCAGACTTCTATCACGATCTTCCCTCAAACAGGCCTCCGATAATAGTGAGGTAATTCAACAACTTCAAAATTTTTCCAAGACTTTGAAAAGGTAACTGATCATCAGGTACTTGAGGTTCATTATTTCCACTTTCAAGATTTAAAATTCCATTCACATATTAGTAAACAAACTACAAGCAATAATAGAACAACATTATATCCAAATAATAAGTAATCATTATAAGTTGATTCAACATTGCAGAATATCAACTTAAAAAACAAACCCGACACTAATTAGAAAGTAGCTTAAATCAACCAAAATAAAAAAACAGAAAATAAAAACAAAACAAAACCAAATAAAATATATCACTTGGAATTTGAACATGTTTTCTCAACAACGCAACTCCAGCAAACAATTAAACACTGAAGAAGCTGATGGCATATCTGTAACAACAAATGACATTGACACAACACCTATTTAGTTTCTCTTAATCTAACCCTAATGAAGTAACAAATTAAAAGATCCAGTAAACACAAAACATCACATACATGTAACTTAAAAGACGTCGAACCACAACTTCCCACTTCCTTCTGTGCCAGATCTCTTTAATGAACTCCATAATAGCTCTAGAAATCTTCCACCCAACCTTACTATATAACATTTTTTGAAGTGTGATAATGAAAATTAGGTGTACAGCATGCATCGAGCTTTAGAAATCAAGTGGCACCTCAGTGGAAAACCTACTAAGAAAAACAACGGGAACCCCGTGAAAACAGGTGTACAACATGCATTAAACCCCAAAAAGTAATTAAGTGGAAATTAAGTGAAAAACTCACTACCATTTTTTTAATCTTTTTAGCCGATGGCTTGGCTCGGCTCAGCGTGGAAACAATTTCGGCTCGAGTCGCAACTCCATAATACACCCGAGTCATCCTCCTCCCTGCAGGCGACCTCCCACATGGCGGCTTCACAACAAAGTTGATACTCGCATTTTCAGGTTACTTTTATTTTTTTTGAAAGTTATTATTCACTTTTACTATTCATCCCGCAAAAATTTTATTTTTATTTTACCATCATGACAAGAAAGTTGATACTCGACAATTCGTCCTGACGACGTAGGTTGAATCCATTCAGAACCAATTTCACAAAACCGTGTCCGAGAATTACATTACGGTTTAAACGTCATTCAGGCATCCCGATATGTCCATAAGACACTATAAACATTAGAAATATGTATTTCTACCATTTTACTACAATTCCACAAATTTTGGAATTTTACGTTTTCCAGTTCTGCGTTTTACGCGAACTACGCGTTTTTGACCCTTTTAAACATGTTTATCTCAGGTCCATAATGAACGAGGCTGGCAAGGATGGAAAGGAAGGGCACGGATGCTCAAGAAGGCTATACATTTTATTATCATTCGAAAATCATTTAATGTAATTTGTAAACCGTGAAACTACTGGGACCTCATTTTGAAAACTCTGATATTTATATAAATCGAATGATAAATCTTTCAAAACGACTCCATTAGAGTTCGTTTTCTATTGTTACAACTGTCATGCCATGAAGTAACACCCAGTTTGAATTCCGCTGCGTATCAAGAAATTGGGGGGTGTTACAGATTGGTATCAGAGCCACAGTTATAGAGAAACGGGTCTAATTGAGACCTAAACTATAACCACTTTTACAAACAAAACATTGTATAGCCTTTCGCTCTCCGTGCCTTCCATCCTCCAGACGATTATGTGACTTCTAGGTAGTTTATGCTACACAAACATACTAGTATATTGATATATACACTCGACATATTTTCAATCATTTTAGCTAAACGATGGACTAAACATATTTGTGTATGCCTATTCTTAGGCATTGCGACACAATCATATTTTCCAAATCATGTATCTACTCGTGCATTTTAGGATTACGAAACTTTATCCAAGGCCTTGTAACTGATTACAATCGTCTTTCCTACTTCCCATACATTGTGAGATACAATGGTCTCATTCATTTTTCAAGACACTGTAGGATACAGTGGTCTCTATTACGTTCTCAGACACTGTGAGTGATACATTGGTCTCTATTACATTCCCAGATACTGTGAGTAACACAATGGTCTTAATTACATCCCCAAAAGACTGTAAATGAAACAGTGGTCTCATTTATTTCTCAAGACATTGTGAGTTACACAATAGTCTAATTTATTTCTCAAGACATTGTGAGTACACAATGATCTCTCTATCATTTCTCAAGACATTGTGAGTACACAATGATCTCTTTATCATTTCTCAAGATATTGTAAGTTACACAATGATCTCTCTATCATTTTGTAAGACATTGTAAGTTACACAATGACCTCTCCATCATTTCTCAAGACATTGTGAGTTACACAATGATCTCTCCATTTCTTAAGACATTGTCAGTTACACAATGGTCTAATTTACTTCACAGACATTGTAAGTTATACAAAGTCTCTAGAAATTATCTTATAAACCTTATATGATATTGTTTTACATAAAACCCGTCACAGTCTATCAATTTCTCTAATGGAAATACAAGAAATGAGATTTCTAAAGGACAAACTGATTCATCATTTAGAAAAGCTGAAGTTCAGCAACTTTCTCTACATTCATCAAAGTCCAAATTTGAAACCTTCATTGTTAAAAGTTCGTGATTTTAGCCAAGTATGGACTATTTTAGAATTACTTAAAACTTTCTTTCCACGCATATCTACCCATACTATCTTCTATGTAATAGAATGTGAAAACATAGGTTACAAGTCTTGTATGGCCGGGACTTGCAACTGAATGGTTTGATATCGCCTTTGATTTGTGTATATTTTCTCAAAAGCTATGGACATATCACAAGTATACTTAATTTAGGTATTTGAAAAATTTATCAAATCTCGGCTAAAAATTGTCTAGCCACCTATATTTAACCTAGGGACAGTGGAACATAGTCTGACTAACTATGTTCGACTTAAATTTTTCAAACACTGAGAATAGTTATACAAGGGTTATGTTCAGGTTAATTTCCTACTTAAATTTGATAAACCACCAGAATTCATTAAAAAGATCAAGAGACATGATAGTATCTTACCACTCAGCGAGATCTTAACACTTATTTATACTACCTAATTTCATTCTTGAAAGTTTTCATTTATGAGATAATCCTAACTACTATCTTGGGATAATCATCAAATCTTCTCGTCATTTCTTAGAAGTACTAGCCTGTTTAGGTTTCAAGGATATCATTCCGCCATAATCCTTTAAAATTCACTTTTGATTTTAAAGCAAACTTGACATCTCTACCTAAGAATAATGGTAAGCGTACACTACACTCTTCTAATCATCAACATATCACTTCATTATCTGAATCCCATTGTAAGTCAGTATATAAAACTTCACAGTATCACGTTTCTTTCAAACACTAGTAGACATAAACACTATACGATATAGCCTTCATCCTGAAACCACCTAAGACATGGTCAAATTTGGAAATGGTTTGGATAACCACTTGCCACTAGCAAGACTTTCCTACAACGACAATTATCACATCATTATAAACCATTTCACATCAACAATATCTTACACCTTTGATTAACAACAGTTACCCTAACAACAACAAAACTATTCCATTTGAGGCACTATATCGATGAAAGTGTCAGTTAACCATTTGCTGGACTAAGGCGTTCAGAGATCACCCACAAAATAACAAAGGAAACCATACAAATACAAATTTGCTTGCATGCTGCACACTATCACCAGAAACAAAAATTACATAGATGTAAGGCGTTCAAATTTAACAAAAACTCCATGTTAGAAATTAAGGTTTTGTTGAAAGCCTCGATACAATAAGATATGATTCATTTTGAGAAACGAGAAAAGCCAAACTTGAGGTATATTGGACTCGGTAAGATTTTAACAAAACCCTTTAGATTATCAACTTAAGCCACCACCAAAAACTTAGAATGGTACATAACACATTCTATGACCAGAAACTTGAGAACGCAAAGATTAGAATTCGGCGCATACACCCACATTTTCCTAGACACTTCAACATCGGATAACACACATTGAATTACGGGACAAAATTCCTGTTAAGGTGGTGAGACTGTAACAACCCGCATTTTCAGGTTACTTTTCATTTTTTTTTGAAAAGTTACTATTCACTTTCATTATTCATCCCGTAAAAAAATTTATTTTTATTTTACCATCATGACAAGAAAGTTGATACTCGACAAGTCGTCCTGATGACGTACGTTGAATCTATTCAGAACCAATTTCATAAAACCGTGTTCGAGAATTACATTACGGTTTAAATGTCATTCAGTCATCCCGATATGTCCAAAAAACACTATAAACATTAGAAATACGTATTTCTACCCTTTTACGACAACCACAAGTTTTGGAATTTTACGTTTTTCAGTTCTGCATTTTACGCGAAATACGCGTTTTTGACCCTTTTAAACATGTTTATCTCAGGTCCATAATGAACGAGGCTGGCAAGGATGGAAAGGAAGGGCACGGATACTCAAGAGGGCTATAATTTTATTATCATTCGAAAACTCATTTATAGTAATTTGTAAACCGTGAAACTACTGGGACCTCATTTTGTAAACTCTGATATTTATATAAATCGAATGATAAATCTTTTAAAACGACTCCATTAAAGTTCGTTTTCTATTGTTACAACTGTCATGCCATGAAGTAACACACAGTTTGAATTCCGCTGCGTATCACGAAATTGGGGGGTGTTACAAGTATTGAGTCCCAAGCTCAACTTCAATAAATGTAATATAATATAATTTGTCAAAAATACTTTGTCGTACCTGAATAAAGAATTACAAACATCTTTTATCATCTCTTTCAACCTGAATATTTTTATGAATTGACTACAATTCAAGGTTGACAAGGAAAGGGGTTTTTTTAAATTCTCCTAAAGAACTCAGGACAAAAGTTTGTATGGCGAGCAAATTAAACAATGAATTTGGTGCTTTCGGCTATAACATTTTTGTATGGCGAGCAAATTAAACAAGGAATTTGGTGCTTTCGGCCATAACATCGCTGATGATGGTGTATACTAAATAAATTCTATGCTAAATAAGAACCATTCTCTCAGATTTTGGGGTTGTTTGGTATGTTGTCTTGGATCACAATGAGTGTCGGATTTGGTATATGGTTGAATAGAAATAGATGTGACAATTTCACAAGCTTTGTTTGGTTTGTATATTGGAATAAAAATTAAGATTATGTTTTAAAACTAATTTTATATGAAAAAATATAAAGTAGTAATGAAATCTGGTTGGAAACTCGCAAAAGCAATTAAAAATATAAAAATAACTAAAAACGTCTATTATTTGCACATTTTTCAAAAAAAGCATTGCATGTAGGAATGTAACATATATATGTGAATTTTGTTGAAACCATAGTTGTAAGGATCCCGATCCTGATCTTAGTATTTTACAATTTTACGATACTGCAAAGCAAAAATGGTCCGGGTCTTACATAGGATCTTTGCAAGCTTAAGATCTTATAGGATCTCGATCTCGACCATACAATTTTAAGATCTAATCTGATCCAATCTTACTTTCTCGGATTACAAACTAAAAAACTACAAATTTATGAGTTGTTTTTTTTATAGAATTCAAAATACAACATGTTAATCTTTTTAAACAGTTCATAATCATAATTTAGGACAACATTTCTATGAAACATTCATAGTATTTTGAGTTTATAATTTATAATAATTTGTAGATTTGTATGATATTACAAAACCCATTAAAAAATAATATTATAGTAGGATCTTAAGATCCCGATCCGATTTTACGATCACGATCTTGCAAAATAAAACGATCCGAGTAGGATCCGATCTTGAAAACCTTGGTTGAAACTCTCATGAAACGGTATTAAACACTCTTTTGAATCCAACTCCCTCACTCCAAACAATTGCTTTTTCAATAATTGCATTCCTCAAATGCAAAAGGTTCAAAACAAACACACCCTTAATATATTATTTGGAGATAGCTTAGCTACAATTTATAGTCAATTGGCTGCAAATTCTTCATCAAAAATACTCAAGAAATGACTTAATGCTCACAAAAAGGAATAAGATCCACCAAAAATACTAAAAGACTCACAATTTGTAGCACAAAAATTGTAACTAATATATTAAACGACTATGGTTTTGGGTTGACATGTTTTCTATGTTTATATTGATTTACGTCAACTTGACGCAAACAAATTATGTGCTGATCAAGTATACACCACTAACAGCATATAAAACATAAGAAGGATTCTATATCGGTTTACTCATACCATAATTTATATCACGTCACTGAACAAAGGTATTTTCTTTTTTTTAGACCATAGTAATTAGAAAACGTAATAACAAAATACGTACTTTTAATAGTACTTGAATAAGTTTGTAATGCTTTTATTTTTCTTTAGACAAAGTCATAAACATTATGAAAGATGTGTTTATTAGCAGCAAACCAACCACGTCTCCATGATATTTGATATGTTATCGAATTCAAAAAAATAAAAGAACTAAAAAGATAGCAAGCATCGTCTTCATCTTGATGTTGTTCTCGTCTCCTACGTTGGTGTCATTGCCGACTCCGATATGAACTTTGAGAAATCATCACAAACGTAAGGATACTTTGGTAGGAACTTTGAGATAACAATGGTATTTGTTATAGCATTGGGTTTTGTTGATCGTATTCGTTGTGGCGGTAGCAGTCCACTACTTGTTTGTTTACCGTGTTCCTTTAGACGACATGTTGGAATCGTGTTGACGTCCAAAGTATCAAAACAAGACATAATATTCACTACAAGAAATAGGAGAACTGGCTACAACCTATTTCCTGATGACAAAATGTCGTCGGGAAAATGTGCTAAACGATAAAAAAAATGCTTGACCGAGACTCTAATTCGTTGAATTTTTAAGCCAAAAAATGCCAACGACAAGTTTTCGGCATGATGTTAGATAAATTTGACTTTCAATATTCAGCCCAATTTTTTGGCGGCATTTTTTCCCTCCTTATGCTTCCCGACGACATGTCATCGGTAACCAGAATACACAAATACTGGTCGAGATTAGTGTTAGATTAGTGCAAATCAATTTTATTGTTTATCATACCAACGACATGTCGTCGGCACAATAAATCACAAAATCGTTTAACACTTTTGTAGTTTATCGTCCCGACGACATGTAGGTACCGACGAGGCATCCATGACTCTAGTGTGGCTACGTGATGTCGTTGGGATAGTGACATGCCGGTATCATGTTTTCGGCAAGGTGTAAAGGTAGTCGTCGGCAATTGTGGTTATTGTACTAATGATTCCTCAGATTGATGGCGTGCGGAAATCAGAATCAATGTCCTACATCATCATCGCTAATGAAAGAGTCCGCAATAATAAGGATGATCGAACATGATGATGTAATGTGGACGATGCCTCTTAGAAGGGTGGATAACCAACTTTTATTGCTTTTTATAACTGTTAAAATATAAAAAGCAGTTACTTACTCATTATATTAATTATTTTTAAAATTACACACTTTGTTAATTACTTTTTTAAAATTACCTTCTTTTATACACCAAAGAGTCCTACACGGCTTACAATACTTTCCTAAATATATCAAATATTTTATTTAAATATATAATACATATCTCATAAGCAGTACTAACAAAATTCCTAACAGTATTAACTTACACTAACAGTTGTAACTTTGCACTGGCAGTCTTAACCTTGAACATCACTAATTTTCTAGTAGTCTTAACATTACACTGGAAATGGTAACTTTACTTAGAATATGTTCATTGAAGCTCCTTAGCAGCAACAATTATATCTGAGCAGCACTATCACTAATATGAGCAGCAGTTGATCAAACAACATCAAGAAGGCTTTTAATCCTAACAAATTGCACTTGTGCTATCACAAAAGATGGGCATATTCTTGTAGTGGATGTCATAGTCACTTAGTTGACTTTTCATCTAAAGTACATTTGCACAGCAATCAACAGCAGCTACATATTCAGCTTCATCTGAGGACATAGCCACTGATTTTTACTTTTTGGTGCTCCAACACACTAGTTTACCCCCAAGAAGTTGACACGAGCTTGGTGTGCTTTTTATGTCCATGTTGCAGCCTGCATAGTCTGAGTTTGAATATCCTTTGAGTTCAAAGCCTAAAGACTTGGGATAGTAGAGCCTAAGGTTCAAGGTACCCTTTAGGTACCTTGAGGATCCTTTTGGCTACAATGGGGTGAGACTCTCTTGGATCAGACTGATATCTTGCATATAGGCAGACTACAAATAGAATGTCAAGTCTTGAGGTAGTAAGATACATCAATGATCCTATTACTCCTCTAAATTATGTTTGATTCACTGGTTTCGCTGCAAGATCAGGGCCTAGGTTGTTTGGAGAAACCATGGGTGTTTTTACTGAAGCACAATCAGAGAGATCATATTTATTTAGGAGGTTTCTTGTATACTTCTATTGACTGATGGTTATTCCTTTGTCAGTTTGTTTGATTTGAAGTCCAAGAAAGTATGTGAGTTCTCCCATCATACTATTTCAAATTACTTTGTCATAAGTTTTTCAAATTGCTTACAAAGTTTGTAATATGTTGAGCCAAATATGATGTCATCAACATAAACTTGGACTAGTATCACATCTATTTTAGTACTATAGACAAATAGTGTGTGGTTTATCTTTCCTGTGACAAATTTATTTTGAATAAAAAAGGCTGATAGAGTTTCATACCGTCCTCTTGGAGCTTGTTTCAGGCCATAGAGGGCTTTGTCAAATCCAGGAGGTTGTTGAACATAAACTTCTTCCTTACGTTCACCATTCAAGAATGCACTTTTGACATCCATTTGGTATACTTTGAATGTCATGTATGTTGCGTAGGCAAGGTAGATCCTGATGGCTTCCATTCAAGCAACAAGAGGAAATGTTTCTTAATAGTCAATTCATTCTTATTGGTTGTAACCTATTGCAACAAGTCTACCTTTGTTCTTAATGACTATTTCATTTTCATCAGTTTTTTTCTTGAAGACCCATTTTATGCCAATGACTAGAACATCTTTTGGACATTTGACTAAAGTCATGACTTTGTTTCTATCAAATTGTTCTAGTTCATCTTGCATGGCTTGTACCCAACTTGGGTATTTTAGGGCTTTTTTGGCAGTTTAAGGTTCAACATCAGAGAGAAAGTTAACAAACAAACATTCATTGGCTAATGCTGCTATTTGTTTGGCCGCCATGCTTCTAATAAGCATGCCTTCAGTGGGTTCTCCAATAATGTTTACAAGCTCAATGTCTTGAGATATTTTTGATCTGTCTTGGGGTCTAGGATATGTAAAACCTTGAATGGAAAGTCGGATTGTTTCTAGAAGGTGAGCCTTAGTGACTGTTACTTGAGGTTCATCAGGATTAAGAGTTTATGGTTGTTCTGTTTGAACACTGGGTTCAGATTCCTGAATATGTTGTTCAGTGTGAGTATCCCTATCAGGGAGTTTATTAGCATCAATGTATTCAATGATAGTTGGTTGAGGGAGGTTATGAGGGATGATGTAGTAGTAGAAGTTTGCATCAGCTTGATATTGTGTGGAGAGGCTGGTATCAGGATGAAATTCATCAGGTGGATACCTGGATCAGTCATTAATCCTAATCTCCTCAATAGACGTATTTAAGAATCTAATGGCCTCAGTGCTCTCATCAAAGGTGACATGGAAGGTTTCTACAATCTGTTGTCTTCTTGTGTTAAATACTCTAAAGGCTTTAGAGACAAGAGAATATCCTAGGAAGTATCAATCATCAGATTTGGCATCCAATTTGTTCAAGTGATCCTTGTTATCGGGAATGAACACAGGACATCCAAACACATAAAAGTAGCTGATGTCAGGGATTCTTTATTTGAATATTTAATAGGGTTTTATGTTTTATCTATTGACAATGATGGACTTGTTTTGTGTGTTACAGGAAGTTTTTACTGCTTGAGTCCAGAAATGCTTAGAGAGTACTGAACCATTCAGCATTGTTCTAGTAGCTTTAATGAGTGTTCTGCTCTTTCTTTTAGCTACTCCATTATGTTCAAGGGTGTATGGAGAAGTGAAGTTTTGAGAGATTCCTTTCTCATCACAGAAATACTCAAGGTCTTGATTTTTAAATTAAGTCCCGTTGTCATTTCTGATTTGTTTGACTTTTACGTCATTTTGGTTCTCAATCTTCCTGACAAAGGACATGATAGTTTTAGTTTCCTGACTTTTATTAGTGATAAAGTAGACCCAATTGTATCCTAAGTATTCATCTACTATGACCAGGGTGTACTTCTCATGATGGATTGACATTGGAGTGATGGGTCCAAAGAGATCCATTTGAAGAAGATGAAGACAACTTTTGATTGATAAATTTTGTTTTGTTCTAAAGGAAGCTTTGTGGTGTTTTCTTTTTTCACAGGCTGACCAAGGTTTATCTTTAGCAAACACAATATATGGTAAGCCAAGGCTTTGTTTTGTTTCGCAAGGTTGTTTATGTTTTTGAAGTTCAAGTGAGACAATCTTTTATGCCAAATCAAGTTAATAGTTTCAGTGGTTTTAGCAAAGAGACAAGTCCCATTTTGAGGGTGTGTTGTCATAACAAGAACATAGACATCCTCTCTTCTGGGAGCTATCAGGACAACTTCCTTGTTAGCATTGAAGATTGGCACTCGTTTATCATCAAATTGAACTATGTATTTAGCATCACATAGTTGACTGACACTGATAAGATTATATTTAAAACAATTTACATAAATTATTCGAGAGAAAACTATACCACCACAGTTTACTGAACCATACCCTTCAGTTATGCCATGATGAATTATCAGAACATACTACCTTAGGTCCTAGTTTTTGCACATCTCACACTCCTTGAGCATCCACTGTCAAGATGCCAAATTGGCTCCTTGGTGTGTCTCTGCACAAATAACAAACTGGGTTAGTTTCTCTTGTTAACCCAATTTCTAGAAATGGGTTTGACTTTGTTGGCCCGAGGTCTGTTGTTCTTTTTGAACCAGTAAATTGATTCATGGTCAGTGGTTGAGTGGACAATGCTTCAACATGTTTTGCATTTAAATTTAAAAGAGGATTCATTAGACTGAGAAGGTTCAGTGGTGAATCCTCTTTTAGTATGAATGATCATATCATGTCCTGATGTGTCATGAGAGGGATCTCCACAAATCTCACAGCATGGATACATAAGACAGTCATCAGGGTGATGGTCATTGAATCCACAATGTGGACATGGTGGAAAAGGCTTTACCTTTAGTCTTTGAGAATGAATAGAATGTGAGGCATACTTAAAAGCCTGAGCTTTGTAGTCTGCTGATGCATTCAGGGAGACTGAGTGAGGTTTGTGACCAAAGGTTATGTGATATTCCTTTCTGCATATCATGCAAAAGAGAATCCTATAGCAATCATCAGTTGAGTGATTTGTGAAATTGCATAGTTCACATTTCTGTTTTGGTTTTGGAGTTATTTTTAGTTTGGAGGTGCTTAAGGAAGCTGGTTGGGGTTTCTTAATTTTAGATTGAAGTGTCATCTCTGATGAGTTCACCTTTTCACTCGGTTTCTTAACAGGTTCAACCAACTGGTCATATTTTGAATCAATATCACTGGTCTTTTCTTCAGTAGGAACTTAAGGTGTGGAAGTTTCAGTAGGAACCGGATTTTCCTTTTTTAGAACTGGGTTAGGTATTTTCAGAATTATTTGACCTAATCCTGAATTATCTATAAGAGAGTATGCTAATACAAATAAGCCGTAAAAACGTTTATTAATATTTTACGATCTTCTAATGTTTTGTCGATAACAAACGTAAAATCATTTTAACGAAACAAATAAAATACGTAAATGGTTTGAGCTAATAGTTTACTAACACATTTACACTTTTATATAAATCACTAAACAAGTAATAGTGTTTTCATGTTATAGTTATGCATATGTATAACAACTAGTGTTTACATATTGGGCAGATATATACATACTTAGTATGTATTATAATGGGTAAAAGTATGGGTAGAAATTTAAGTATTTGACACATTGACTTAATACATTGAATATAGTTGGGTAAAACCCAAAGTCCATGACCCATACCCTTGGAGCATGATCCATAACCCATTACCCATTGCATGACATCATGCATAAGTCATAATGGGTATTATCCATGACCCATGGAGCTAATCCATGACCCATTGACTAGATGCATTGCATCTTCTAGATACATTGTATCTATTTGGATACCCATGGATCAAAACCCACAACCCATGATCCATGATCCATGACCCACAACCAACTTTAGGGGGAACGTCCTACAGATCCCTAGTATTACACTAGACGGATCCCTCAAGCAAGGGATCCGTGGGATCCGTGGAACAGTAGCGTGTTTTTGTCTATAAATAGTGAGCCATTTCTTCATTGCAAGTTGCCACTCCTACACATACTTTCTCCTAATATTGTAAACTCTCTAACCTCTGATCCAAAGGATCTTTCTATGTAGTTTGTGTTTGTTTTTGTGTGATTCTCTAGGTTCCTATTAAAGGCGAGATCACCACCTCTTGAAGTCGAGCAAGCTCAAGTCCATGAGTTGCCATACTTCGTCATCATCAAGACTACTGAAGTTTTCTTGTTGATAGTTCTTTCTTCCTCTCTAGAAGTGTTGTATCTAAGGCATTAGTGAAGGATGCCAAAAGGGTCAAGACGAAGGCATTAGTGAAAGGTGTCGAACGTCCTTGTCAAAGGCATTAGTGAAGGATTCAAAAAGGGTCAAGACGAAGGCATTAGCGAAAGGTACCGAACGTCCGTGTCAAAGGCATTAGTGAAGGATGCCAAAAGGGTCAAGTCAAGGCATTAGTGAAAGGTGCCAAAAGATCATGTCAAAGGCATTAGTGAAAGATGCCAAGGGTGTACAATCGATATGATGCATCGATGTACAAATAGAGATAGGTTATGTCCAAGGATATTAATATCCTTTGTGATGTTGTAATAAGGAGTGGGTCTCCTTTGGGATAGGTGTCATGTAGTGTTGGGTAGTTGTTCCTCCTTTATAATGGAACTCGGTATCTAGCCTTATACTGGATAAAGTGTAGGCGACGTTGTGATAGGTTTGGTTCTACCTCGTGGAAGAACCCAGTGTCTAGCCTTGTACCGGAAAAAGAGTAGGCGACGTTGTGAAGGCTTCTCCGCCATAAGGAGTTTGTGTCGTATAGTGCCAACGAACTCTCGAGTAGGTGAATCGTAGAGTGGATTAGGGCAAGGAAAGTGTCCTTGTAGCCGAACCACTATAAACACTCGTGTCATGGTTTTATATTTCTTAATCTTTACCTTTGCATTACATATTTGTGTACTTATCTAACAATATCCAACATACACACTCTAATAGATTGACACAAGTCGATTTAAATATTTTAAAACAAAGTTTTAATCGATAAAACTATTCAACCTCCCCTTCTAGTTTTCCACAATTGGTATCAGAGCTTCGTTATTAAGTTTCTTAAGAGTATATTGTACTTTTAAAAACTTGATACGATCCATGTATGATTGAAAAATACAAGGAAGGAAATTCCTTAAAAACAAAAGGTCACGTTTTAAAATCATCATATTTTATAATGTTGGATAATGATAGATCTTTCTAATATTTTCCTTGTTGAGAATTCTCTAAACTAGGATTTGGGCATCCTAAGAAGATCATGAAGAATTTCTCTCTAATACTTCTTTTCTTAAAAAGAATATATAGCAAAGGTATGATCTTTAATAAATTACTTACAAATAAATTATTTTCGTATATTTTCTAGATTAATTAATAATGTCATTTTTGTTTAAACATGATTAATTTAGTAGTATCATTACGCTCTCTTAAAAATCACTAAAGTAGTTATCTATATTGAACTCATCATCAAGAATGGTATTCTTCGTTGATCTCTATAGACAAAACTACAAACTAGTGATAATGATATCTCGGCTATTCGAGAGCCTTGATCATCACTCCTCACATAAGGATTATTGGCATTTCATCTATGTCAATAAGTATCCATGTGAGACTTCTCATATTATGATAAAATCGGATTTTATCATAATCTTTAAAAAATTCCCAAAGAATTATGATTTATTCATAAAAAGGGAACCTCGTCAAATAGGACTAGTAAAACACGTCAAAACCCCAAACCATAAGTTATGGAGCATAAACATCAACCCTAGCTAGGAATTAGAACTCCCAAACCATAATTATCAAAGATCACTTAAGCTGTCAAATTGCTGATATGCCGGATCCCTATGCTTGAACTAGCCGGATCCCTCATACAAGGGATCCGTGGGATCCGTACAACAGAAGACAGAATAAGAAAGAAATGATCAATGTGGAAGTTCCACTCTTCACTTTACTCTCTCAAAACTCACGAACATAAAACCCATTTACTGTTCAAAGGAGTTAATTGATCATCTTCTCCAAGGAAACAATCTCTTGTGTAAGTATAATCTTCACTACATTGTTATTTCCATTCCTTGATTCCTAGGATTACAATTTTCATCTTTAGAAATTGAGCTCAAATGGGTTTGTCACAATTTTTTACCACATTCTTTTCTAAGATAAACTAAATCAAATAATCAACATTGTTAATACAAATTAAACTCATTTTTTGAATTCAATGAAGATGTTTTAAGCAAAATTGTGATGAATCCCATTAGGTTACTATTCATTCAATTAACACCACATTGTGTTTTTGATGTTTAGGACGAATCATGCCTATCAATCGTCAACAAGATTACCATGACACCGCTCACTACATTCCCATGTATCATCGTAAGGATGGTTTGAGCCCGGATGATAGAAAAGCCTTCAAGATGTTGGAAAAGAGATTATTCCACGAAGGACGAGTTGTTGAACCATCATTCATCAACAACATCGACATTCCCCGAGTCTTTGGGGCAATCAACTTCAATTGTCTCATGAACATTAATGAGCAAATTTGTCTGGTGTTTGTACTAAAGTTTTACAAGACCATGAAAATCATTCGAAATGAAGATGGAACCATTTCGATAGCCTTCATCATCAATGAGCACGAGTTCATCTTTACTCTTGTAGAGTTTGCAAGGATACTCCGTATCCCATGTCAAGGAGTGTGTATGTACTTTAACGAATGGTCGTTGGCGGAGCTACATGACATGGTGGATCATCACGAGGTATACTTCACAGTCATTCCGGAAGCAACTACGGTAAGGGATACCGTCTTCATGGAAAGAGCATCTCCATCAAGAGTCACGAGAAACTCCAAGGTGATCTATAGGGATCCATTTCAAATGGAGCTTTCGGAAATGTTCCCATTATACAAGAAATGGGAACTCGTGCTAAGGGAGAACGTACTTTGATTGGGAGGAAATAAGGATCATCCCAATGCTTGCCTAAGCTTCATGATCTATTGCCTTGTAACCGGCACTCACTTCAACCTCGCCTATTACATGGTAAAAATAATGGCAAGTGTGAAAAGTATGGACAAGATTGTACTCCGTTATGCCATGCTCTTGACTCGTCTAGCAACCTTCGTCTTTGCTCTAGATCCTTCTCCTTATTCCTATGACCACACTTTTTGCAACAAGGTCATGGTGCCTCTATCCGATGGAAAGACTACAAGGATCATGGTGGATGGCAAGAGACCTCACCCACCAATGGACTCATTGGATGAAAGAGAAAGAGAACGAGAAGGAAGCAGCAACCCCCTTGGCAACGTCCATCTCTACCCCTTAGCATACATCAACCAACTGCCGGATGTCCCAAGCCCTTCACAAGAGTTCCAACAAACTAGGGACATATTCAAATGTTTTGCTAAATTCCTCATGAAGAAGAAGAAGAAGAAGAAGTAGAGATGGAGGGGTGAAGAGTGAAGGCGATAGAGATGGAGATGAAGATAGAGGTGAAGTAGGAGGATGAATGGAAATAAGGTAAGGTCTTAGATCTTAATTTGTGAAAAATTTATGAAACAATGGTCTGTAAAAAATCTAAACAATATTTATGTAGTTTAGGACGTAGCTCGTAGAAGATGGCATAACTTAGACTAAGACATTCTAACTTAGGAACCGGGAAAATGAGAATTTTACAACAACTTGATCTCATTCAAGTAGTCGATGTCACTCATTTTCCTTACATTTTAGTCTCCCCTACTTGCTATGCGTTATATTTGTTGTTTGCATATGTTTATTGAATGTAGAAATGATTAGGATGAGTATTTGCTAAAGAGTGCAAAAACTGCACATTTGCTGAGAAGCTACTGGTCAGCAGTAACCGGATCCCTAGGCTATAACTAGCCGGATCCCTCAGATGAGGTAACCGTGGGATCCGGGAAAATAGATGCAGCTGCAGACCTTTATACATCAAACCATTCCCCTAGACTACATCATACTAGCTAAAGATGATTCTTTAGGACCACTTAAGTCTTCCTCAAGCTCAATAGGTCTCACACTCACCCATAGCTAACTTAGGATCAAATTCAAAGTGCTTTTGATTTATAAATTCACCTAATCTCACTATATTTCCGCTCCAATGCTCACACATTGTTCCTCACATCTCAAAACACTTAGTTTGATATTTCTCTCAATTTTAGAAAATTGATTTTAGTCATCCTTACCTCAAAATAGGCTTAAAACTAGTTTTTCATTTCTTTTTATTTCTTTGAAATTTCTCTCAAGCCACCATTTGATCTCTAGGATCAATTGTCCTTATTTGTCATCCTCAAATCAATAGTATCATCCTTGAATACTTATTTTCACTCTCAAAAAGTCCATTTTCCTACCAAAAACCATCATTAGGTATCCTCACTCCTTATGGTTGGACATTTAAGTCACATACCATTTAAGACATCTAAGGAAAGTCAAACCCTCAAGATTTATAGGTACTAGACCTTAAAAGAGCATAATCACTTCACCACTTTGCTGTCTGTCAGACGGATCCCTGGCATATAACTAGACGGATCCCTTGTGAGAGGGAACTGTGGGATCCGTATCTGCAGAACAGCTTGTGATCAGCTTTTCTTCTAAATTCAAACTTTCTTTGGTAATCTAAAACACTTTTTCTTACCATTTAATGACTCCCTAGAATAGAACAACACCATAGTTGACCTTGGTGCATTTCTTTGTGGTCAAGAATTTAATTCATTAACTCAACTTCATCCTTTATAATCCAAGCACTCTTAGGAGCTTAAGCCACCATTCTTACCACAATCCTAAAATCAGTAGTTTAAGACTCTTACTACACCCTCTCTTTCACTATGACCAAAGCATCTAGCAAGAACTCTTCAACCAAAGGTTCATCCCAAAAGAATGCTCACATGGACAATGAGATATCATCCACCGAGTCATCACCCGTAATAAGTCCAAATGCTAGAATTCCCCCTCAACTAACTCAATCAACAATATCTAAAAGAACAGCTAGAATTAGCATTCGACCTTTTGAGTTGGAAAAAGCTTCATCAAGCACTAAACCAAACACACCTAGCTCTAGCAAAACACCCAAGCCTTCATTTTTAGAACCTAGACTACATTCCTTTACCAAACCTCTTTCTCATCCAAATCTCTACTCATTAGAAGTCTCACCACCAAGGAATTCCCATTCACCAACCTTCTCGCTAAATAGGGAACCACCTTCATCACCAAATGATCCATCTTTGGAAACAAGGAATCACCAAAGATCTAACCATATAGAGGACTTTCCATTACTACCACCAACTCATGCATCATCACCCTCATTTTTAGTAGAATCACATCCTACGATGCTCAACACACCTCCACCATCTTTTGTGGAACCTCCTCAAAACATCCCACCTCCTCCGGTTTGTAGTCATGACAATAATTGCTCTAATTGTCAAATCACCCATGGACTTGTTCAAGAAGTACGAAATGAGTTGCATTTCATGTTTAATCATCTCCTTGAACGATTGGACCAAATCAACAAGTCTACCCATCCTTAGATTCAAGCACATTGATGCTTTTTAGGTTTCCATCACTTCTTAAAATTAGTAGAAAATGTATTACATGTTTGAATAATTCTTTTAGTTTTAGAGATATGTAAATCATTTCTCGTATTTTTTATTGAATGAAATCACATGTTATATTCCATATTGTCTTGGGAATATGTTTGGTGCCTTAAATACATATATCATTTTGATGTTAACTTCACATTTTACATCAACGTTGTTGTCTTGAGTTTACAGGGAGACGGATCCCTCGCTTTAACCTAGACGGATCCCTCCAAAGAGGGAACCGTGGGATCCGTGCAACAGAAGACAAATTTATTACTAGCGTGTGTCTTATTTGTAGGAAATTATGCATTATATACTTGGTTTCTAACCTTTGTTTTCTAGATTTTCAAAATACACATGAAGACTTTGACACCCTTAGCTAGGGGGAGTTTCTTGTCAAAGCAAAACATTGCAAAATCATTTGCAATATCTTCACATAGGATTACATTAATTGACGTCCTCTTTGCAAAGGAGCACTCGTCAAGGGGGAGCACGTTCGTCAAAAAGGACAAAATCATTTGCAAACATAATTGCAATGCACTCGCTTAGTATTCCTACTTACTTGACGCCCTCACAAAGGGATGGACTCGTCAAGGGGGAGCTAAGACGAGAATACTTCTCTTTCCTTACTCTCTATTTCATATTTCTTTTCTTTTCACATGTTTTTCTTAAAACAATGTGTTAGTTTCTTTTTGACGCTCTTTTTGTTTTGACAAAAAGGGGGAGAAGAGAGTAAAATTCTAATTCAAACTTTTACGAATTTTAGTTTTTACTTAAAATAATCTTATGTTTTGTCATAAAAAAAGGGGGAGATTGTTAATACAAATAAGCCATAAAAACGTTTATTTATATTTTACAATCTTCTAATGTTTTATCGATAACAAACCTAAATTAATTTTAAAGAAACAAATAAAATACGTAAATGGTTTGAGCCAATAGTTTACTAACACACTTATACTTTCATATAAATCACTAAACAAGTAATAGTGTTTTCATGTTATAGTAATGCATACGTATAACAACTAGTGTTTACATATTGGGTAGATATATACATACTTAGTATGTATTATAATGGGTAAAAGAATGGGTAGAAATTTAAGTATTTGACCCATTGACTTAATACATTGAATATAGTTGGGTAAAACCCAAAGTCCATGACCCATCCCCATGGAGCATGATCCATAACCCATTACCTATTGCATGACATCATGCATAAGTCATAATGGGTATTATCCATGACCCATAGAGCTAACCCATGACCCATTGACTAGATGCATTGCATCTTCTAGATACTTTGTATCTATTTGGATACCCATGGATCAAAACCCACAACCCATGATCCATGATCCATGACCCACAACCCACTTTAGGGGGAGCGTCCGACGGATCCCTAGTATTACACTAGATGGATCCCTCAAGCAAGGGATCCATGGGATCCGTGGAACAGTAGCATGTTTTTGTCTATAAATAGTGAGCCATTTCTTCATTGCAAATTGCCACTCCTACACATACTTTCTCCTAGTATTGTAAACTCTCAAACCTCAGATCCAAAGGATCTTTCTATGTATTTCGTGTTTTTTTTTGTGTGATTCTCTAGGTTCCTCTTAAAGGCGAGATCACCACCTCTTGAAGTCGATCAAGCTCAAGTCCATGAGTTGCCATGCTTCGTCATCATCAAGACTACTGAATTTCTTTTTTTGATAGTTCTTTCTTCCTCTCTAGAAGTGTTGTGTCTAAGGCATTAGTGAAGGATGCCAAAAGGGTCAAGACGAAGGCATTAGTGAAAGGTGCCGAACGTCCGTGTCAAAGGCATTGGTGAAGGATGCCAAAAGGGTCAAGATGAAGGCATTAGTGAAAGGTGCCGAACGTCCGTGTCAAAGGCATTAGTGAAGGATGCCAAAACGTTCAAGTCAAGGCATTAGTGAAAAGTGCCAAAAGATCATGTCAAAGGCATTAGTGAAAGATGCCAAGGGTGTACAATCGATATGATGCATCAATGTACAAATAGAGATAGGTTATGTCCAAGGATATTGATATCCTTGATGATGTTGTAATAAGGAGTGGGTCTCCTTTGGGATAGGTGTCGTGTAGTGTTTGGTAGTAGTTCCTCCTTTATAATGGAACTTGGTATCTAGCCTTGTACCAGATAAAGTCTAGGCGATGTTGTGATAGGTTTGGTTCTACCTCATGGAAGAACCTGGTGTCTAGCCTTGTACTGGAAAAAGAGTAGGCGACGTTGTGAAGGCTTCTCCGCCATAAGGAGTTTGTGTCATGTAGTGCCAATGAACTCTCGAGTAGGTTACTCGGGGAGTGGAGTAGGGCAAGGAAGGTATCCTTGTATCCGAACCACTATTCGTGTCATGGTTTTGTGTTTCTTACTCTTTACCTTTTCATTACATATTTATATACTTATCTAACAATATCCAACATACACACTCTAATAGATTGACACAAGTCGATTTAAATATTTTAAAACAAAGTTTTAATCGGTAAAACTATTCAACCCCCCTTCTAGTTTTCTACAGGGTATTTGGAGTAGGCTAAAGGTGTGAGTTCTGAACTTGGTGCAGCTCCCTAAAGTGTTTTCAAGGTAGGTAGTGAAGTTTGAGATTTTGATTTAGACTCATTGACAGACTTAATGTGACTGGGTTCATAAGTTAGTCCAAGCACATCTTTGATTGCCTAAGTTTCAGGCTCTAATATTTTACCAGTGTTGAAGTTAGGTAATTTACTGTCTGGGTAGACTCTTTCAACCCAGTCACTGGTCTTTGGTTTCATTTCTTATTCATAAGATATGTCAGCGGGAGTGAATTCCTTTTCACTTTGATCCTTGTTGGAGGAACTTCTTAGTATTCTCTTCTTAGTACTAGGAACTAGATCACTAATGCATTCATAAACTTTATGATTACTATTAGTCCATTTCTCAGTTATGAGTTTTTCTTGCTTAAGTTGTTCTTGAAGAGTATGATTTTGTTTCACAAGGTCAGTATTCCAAATTTGAAGTGTGAGAGACTCTAGTTTAGCGTGCTTTAGTGCAAGTAAATCATCTCTACACTTATTTAATTCCAAAGCAAGTTTGTTATATTTTGAAAATACGTTTAATCTTTTCTCTTCAACATACTTAAGGTCAACATTTATATAACTCAAATAAGATTTCCAATCAAAATCTTCATCCATAGATGGTAAAATATTTACCTTTTTCATGGTGATGTTGACTCATTCTCCATTTCTTGCATGCATCTTCCCAACAGTTAGCTTTTCACCTTCTGAGAGTGTTATTAGTGCAATGACTTAAACCATTTCATCATCAGAAGAGATGGCTTCCTCATCCTAGTCAAAAGTTTCAGCTACTAGACCTTTGTTTTTAGTCTGAAAAGGTTTAGTGGTTTGTGTTGTTTGAGAAGTTGAGGGTGTAGCCTCAAGAACAGCAAGTTTATCTTTGGATTTCCTATACTTAGCTTCAAAATTCTTAGAACTCTTTTGTTCAGTCTTATTTTGAAAATTTTAAGAGGACTGGAGTAGTTTAGGTTGAAACTTGCTAGACCCTGATGAGAGGTTAGACCCTGAGAATTTATAGGAGGGTTCTGAGGTAGTTTTTGAGAAACAATATTTTGCAAAGTGAACCTTTTTACCACATTTAAATCACTCAATGTTTTCATTAGCTTTGGCACCTAAATAATTTGATTTGTTTTTTTTAATAAAACGTTTAGAATTTGCAAGGAGTGCCCTTTTCTGAAACTCAGAGTGTAAGTCATTGAGGTGCTCCTCACTTGTTCTATCGTCAACTTCATCATCAGAGTTTTCATGAAAATCTTGAACAAGACTATTTGAAAAGAATGCACTTGATATGGGTGTAGTTATCAGGGACTTTTTGGTTTCTTGAGACTTCTTGACACGAGTATATCTTCTAGAGATAAGATTATCTTCATAGACGAATTCCTATAGATTTCAGGAAGTTCAAGGGTCTAAATGTGATTGGTATTTCTAAGTCCCTAAGAGAAGTTTAACAATTTTTCAGGAAGACTGTTGACAAAACCTACATTTATTTCATGTTTGGACAGGGTGACACCATGGTTGGACAGTTCATTAAGTAAGGTTTTGTAACGGGTATAGGTCTTAGAGAGACTTTCAGAGTTTTGGCTCTAAAAGTGTTATACTCAAGTTTCAGGTCCATGATCATGTTTTTCTTTTTATCTGAGGGACCTTCAAAGCTGTGAATCAAGTCAGTCCAATTCTGTTTAGTTGTGCTATAGTTGATGACTGATTTCATGATATCGTCAGGGAGACAAGATATAATGATGCTTTTAAGGAGTTGGTCCTAATTGACCGCCCTTCTCTCATCTGGAGACCACTGACCCTTAGGTTTAGGTAAACCTTCAGCAGTCTTAGGGACAAATGGACCATCATTAATACACTTAATGTAGTAAGTTTTCATTCCTGTTAATTAGCAAAGCAAGCGCATTTTCCACTTATTGAATTTTCCAACTTCAAGTCGGGGATCAATAGCTGCATAGCTTCCTCCTTTTTGTCGACTAGTTGGGGTACATCACTATTAGCCATGGTAGGATCTTGACTTTACAAACATTGAGACACTGTTTTGAAAAAGTTTTATAAACCAGAGGCTCTGATACCACTTGTTGTTCCTGCAAGATTTACTCTATCCGTTTTCCGTGCTTAAGTAATGTAGTGATAAATTTTGTTAATAGGAGAATAAAAACTGTTAATACAAATAAACCATAAAAACATTTATTTATATTTTACAATCTTTTAATGTTTTGTCAATAACAAACGTAAAATCATTTTAACGAAATAAATAAAATACATAAAAGCTTTGAGACAATAGATTACTAACACACTATTACTAAACATATAAAATCATCAAAACATGTTAAGTTAAATAAGTTATATAAAACCAAACCTATTTTTATAAAACACTTACAAGTAATGTTGTTTACTTATATTTTATAAAAATGTATATATGCTTAGTATAACTTGTAATGGGTAAAAACCAAAGTCCATAGCCCATGACCCAAGACCCATGATCCATTGACTAGGTACAATGTACCTTGGTGGGTAAAAAAAAAGTCCATGACATATACCCATGGAGCATGATCCATAACCCATGATCCATTGCATGACATCATGCATGAAGTCATGTTGGATATTATCCATGATCCATGACCCATGACCCAAGATCTATTACCCATTGACTAGGTACAATGTATCTTGTTGGGTATCCATGATCCAAATTCCATGACCTATGGTCCATAACCCATAACCCATAATCCGGTTTGCAACCAAAATTTGGACTAGTCTGACCCAGCAGCCGGATACCTTAGTTTGCACTGGCCGCATCCCTTGGGTAAGGGATCTGCCAGAATCGTGGGAACTGTAGGCAGTTTTTCCTATAAATAGTGAGTCGTTTCTCTCGTGCTCACCAACCCTTTTAGACACATCTTCTCTCTATGTTCTAACCTCTCTAACCTCATATCCAAAGGATCATTCTATGTAGTTTTTCTCTTTGTGTGATTCTCTAGGTTCCTCTTAAAGGCGAGATCACAACCTTCTAAAGACGTGTAAGCTCAAGGCCAAGAGTTGCTAAGCTTCGTCATCATCAAGACCACTGAAATGCATCTTGTTGATAGTTCTTCTCTCCCTCCATTAGCGTGTCGAGTTGAAGGCATTGGTGTATAGTGTCGAGTTAAAGTGTTGTAAAAAGGAGTTTGTCTCCTTTGAGTTGTAGTGTTGGGTAGTAGTTCCTCCTTTGTAATAGAACTCGGTATCTAGCCTTGTACCGGATAAAGTGTAGGCGTCGTTGTGATAGGTTTGGTTCTACCTCGTGGAAGAACTTGGTGTCTATCCTTGTACCAGATAAAGTGTAGGCGACATTGTGAAGGCTTCTCTGCCACATTAAGGAGCTTGTGTTGTGTAGTGCTTAGAAATGCTCGAGTTGGGTACTCGGAGAGTGGAGTAGGGCAAGGAATGTGTCCTTGTAGCCGAACCACTATAAATACTTGTGTTGTGGTTTTATGTTCCTTTACTCTATATCTCTTTGCATTATTTATGTATATGTCCATCTATCAATATCTAACACATGATCTAAATGTATTGACACAAGTCGATCTAAATACTTTAAAACAAACTTTTAATCATCAAAACTATTGACCCCCCCTCCCCTTCTAGTTTTCCACAATTGGTATCAAAGCTTCGTTACCAAGTTTCTTAGAGTATATTATACTTTAAAAACTTGATACGATCCGTGTATGTTTAAAAACTACAAAGAAGGAAATTTCTTAAAATAAAAATCATGTTTTAGATTTTTTTATTTTTTATTTTTTTTGTTACTTTTAACAAATGTTGGATATTGATAAATCATTCTAAAATTTTATTTTGATAAATCTTCATGCTAGGATTCTTAAAATGACTTCGTTCTATCTGAAGAAAAATGAAGTCAAGACCCAAAGAAGAGTCAAAAGTGACCACAACTTTCTTTTTCAAAATACGATTAAGTATTTTAAAAGCTCATGAGGTATTTCGCGTCTATGGTTTCTAAAAACCATAAAAAGGTAATATAGCAAAGGTGTGTTCTCTTAATTACAATTAGTTGGTCTAAAACGTGCTAATTGCTTATGGATAAAATGATGGTATATGTTTCTCTCTTATGATAAGCATCTTTATAAAGACTTTGCGTATATTAAATGGTATGTGTATATATATGTGGATTATGTGTTTGGAATCAAAGTCATAATTTTCTAAAAAGTCTCTCTTCACTACTTTCCATCTCAACATATCAACGGGAATAGTATTCCTCCTTGATTCTCCTAGACTTTGTAAGCTAGTAAATCTACGCTTTCATCATGAAAAAAAATATTGCTAACTAAAGTCTTGATCCATCATTCCTCGTTCTATTCTCTTTTAAACATCGTTGTTTCCTTTCAAAACGTCTTCGTTAAACGTTTACTCAAATAGGATTATAACCAATCTCATATTCTATAACTTCTTCTCAAATATAAGTTATTGTATAACTTATTACATGTGAGAGAATACTCCAAATCATCCTAAACTGGTCTGTAGTCCCGGATCCCTCAAGTTGTACTAGCCGGATCCCTTATCCAAGCGAACCGGTGAAACCGGCCAAACAGACAACAATAAAGTCATTTTTTAAAATCCCATACCTTCTCCACTTTCCCTCTCCCCAAACCTAAAATGACCAAAACTCAATTCTTCTCATCCTAGGGCTTCATCTTCCTAAGCATCTCATTCCTAAACATCATCGTAAGTAGTTACACTCATCCTTCCTATTCTTTGTCATCTCAATCCTGGGGTTTATGATTATAAATTTTCTTTATTCAATTGGTTTCATGTTTTTCTGAAAATTATATCTTCAATTGGTAATTGTTTATTATAAAATTGATCACCAAACAAAAAGCCCCATATGAATAAGGTTTTTCGAAAAGGCATTGTTAATACAAAATAAGTTCATAAGATCATAAACCCATCTTGATCAAGTCATCCATTAAAACATTTACCTTATTGGAATATTTTTTTCTTTTATGATCAAACATGCCTAAATCCACCCAACAAGACCATCATGACACCGTCCACTATATCCCTATATATTATCGCAAAGAAGGTTTATCAACTAGTGACCGCAAAGCCTTAAAAATGCTTCAAAAACAACTCATACACGAAGGTTGTGTAATTGAGGAATCCTTCCTTGAAAATACCGACATTCCTCAAGTCTTTTCCGCAATCAACTTTGATTGCCTCCTCAAAATAGATGAACAAATTTATCCGGTTTTCATCCTTGAATTCTACCAAAACGTTAGGATATCCAAAACAACGATGGAACCATTTCAATCGATTTCGTCATAAACAACCAAAACACCATCTTACCTCTTACCACATTTGCACAAATCATTCGTATACCATGTGAAGGAATTTGTATGTACTCTAAGGATTGGTCAATCGCTTGCCAACACCTCGCCATAAACTCTAACCCCATCTATCACACTCCACTTGATGATCCCATTGTAGTTCGAGATACCATCTTCACAAAAAGAGTCGACCAAACTCGTTACAAACGCAACAAAGAACTCATTCATCGCGAACCCTTTCAAATGTAACTCTTTGAAATGAATCCTATTTACAAAAAGTGGGAAGAAATTCTTAGAGAGAATGTCATTTGTTTGGTCAGAAACAAAGACCATCCTAATGCTTGTCTTGTCAAAATGATCTATTGTCTTATCCACCAAAATCCCTTCAATCTAGCCTGTTACATTGCCAAAAGAATGGTAGGCATTTTCAAAACCGACAAAATGGTCCTTCCTTATGGTATGCTCCTAACCCGTCTCTTTGAGCATGTTAGTGCAATGCAACCTACTCCTATTTCCGATGACCACTTTCTCGCAAACTATGTTATGGTACCTCTCACCAAACGACCCACCAAAAGACGTATGATCAATGGGAAAAGGCATCGTCCCCTCTCAGATTCTTTGGACAAAGATGATGATGAAATCGATCCTGTTTCCAATTATCAACTTGATCCCATGACCTACTTTGAACAACTTCCCACTTTTCCAAAAGAAATCGAGGAATTCAAGCAAACAAAAGGAATGTTCAAGTGTCTAGCTCATTTCCTCATCAACATGGGAAAGAAGAAAAAGGGAAGAGATTGACAAAGGAAATTTTTTACTTTGTGTCTCTTATGTGGTTATCTTATTCTAACATTTTTGATGTTTTGTGATTGTTAAAACAACGTGTGATCATGACTCTCTCTATCTTTATGTATGACATATTTGGTTGATCTTATATCAAAATTTGGTCGCTATCTTATTTGCTTGCTCTTATATTGTTTCTACATGCTATACTTACTATGTTTAACTTGTATACATATATGCTTACTGTAGAGATCATTGGTTTCAAAAATTGATGTGTGGAATTACTTTTTGCAAACCTCCTATTAAGAAATCTTTCTCAGAAGCTTGATCCCTTGGATATAACTAGTCGGATCCCTCAAAGGAATGATCCATAGGATCCGGGAAGACAGAAGCATATTTTATGTCTTTTAGCATCACTCCAACCTTCCAGACCTTATTGGACTAAATGAACATGCTATATTAGGATCACTTAGGTTTTCCTTAGGCTTAGTTGATCCCCCATTCACTCATGGATGACTTAGGATCATATTCAAGGTGTTTTTGATTTATCATTATTTCAAAACTCACCATCTTTCCGCTCCAATTTTTACACATTGTTTCTCTTATCTCAAAACACCTAGTTTGATATTTCTCTCATTTTTAACAAATTGATTTTACTCATTTTGACCTTAAATGCTCTAAAATCTTATTTTTCATTTCTTGTGATTTTTAAGGAATTTTTTAAATTTTTTCTTAATCACCATCTGGTTTCTACAACTATTTACCATCCTAAAACTCTTAGTGTCATCCATGATCACTCATTCGTGTTTCTAAAACTCCGTTATCTCCATAAAAGTCATCATTGGCTATTCTTACTCATTATACTTGACCATTTAAGTCTTCTACCATTTAAGACACCTTAGAGGACCAAATCACTCAGGATATATAGGTACTAGACCTTGCTAGAACCCAATCATTCTTTTTTATTAGCTTCTAATATACGGATCCCTAGCTTAAAGCTAGCCGGATCCCTCAAGGGAAAGATCCATTGGAACCGGATACACAGAAAGGTTATTATCACTTGATATAATCATTTCAAACCCTCTTAGTTAACCTAAACACTCCACATTGTCTTAAATGACTCCCTAGAATACAGCAACACTGTAGTTGACTCCTGTGCATGCAAATCATTGCAATTTGAAAAACTTTAGTGGTTTAGGCTTTAATTCACTTGCCTAATTTCTCCCTTTATAAACCAATTATGTTTGTACTTCCAAACCACCATTCAAACACTCATTCTCAGTAGCAAAACTTCCTCTTTTAATTCTTACCTTTTACCATTTCACCATGATAAAAGCACCTAGTGAAAACTCATCAACCAAAAGCCCTCTAAGGAAAATTGCTCGTGTTGTCCATGAAATCTCATCAACCGAGTAATCACCCAACAAAACTCCAAACATTAGAGTTCCTCTCCAACCAACTCTACCCATTAAACCAACTCCGCAAAGACTTGCTCCCAACAAAAAACATTTGTCAAACACCACCATACCTTCAAAACCAACCACTCCCATCTCTACTAAAACAACCAAACCTTCACTTTGAGAACCTAGAGTTCTCTCTTTTACCACACCTCACTCATCTCCAAACCTATACTCTCTAGAAGATTTTCCAACTATGCCTTCTCATCCACCACCATTGCCCCCATTCTCATCAATTTATAAGATGTTAGGAATTGGAAATTCCATGTTAAAGTGTCGGTCACCCCAATTAAGGTCTAGCATATGTTAGCTCGTAGACGTGTCGGTATTTACGTTATTTAGTAGTTAGTTAGTTAATTATTAGCATAGTTTAGTTTAGTGCAACACCGTAGAGGAAGGACGGGTCTTTACCCACTGTATGCCTGATCCACAGTCCGTTAGGAGGACGTATTGTTTGTAAGTATAAATACCCCTTCCATCCTTGGAAGGGGTGGTGCTTCTCAATATAACATTTGATAATTTACAAAGCAAGTCTCTAAGTAGAACACCCTCTCACTCTTTCTCTCTCTAAAACATGGCTTTCTTGTATCACCACCATCCAAGACCACCCGAATCATCAAACACAATAAATATACGATCCTACAAATGGTATCAGAGCCAAGGTTTTTGTGTTTTGATGATTTGTTGTGGCTTGAATCCTGTTTAAACTGATTTTATATCACTTTGGTGTATCGGATATTTTTGTTTTACATATTGTTGGTGATATCATCTTTTTAAACAAGTTTTTTTATGTATCTCATTTTGGTCAAAATGGTCTGTTGCTGTTTCAATATCAGTTATGTGTCATAATTTGTCCAAATTGTTTGTCACATATCTTATCTTTTAGACTGTTTTTGTACCAATCTTTATCCATGAAAAAGTGGTCAACTGGTCATAATATGTAGTCAAAACGGGTCAAATATGCATGTCTGTGTGATGCTTTTCTGGGTTTTATAAATCTGTTTAGATTATTGGTGGTCAAACTTTGGTCAAACTGGGTAAATGAAGCAGTTTTTGTCACTTTTTCTGGGTTTCTATGAAGATGGTCGGAAAACTATGGTCAGAAAAATCGCCGGAGCTAAAAGTCAAAAAGTCAATGGAGACTTGATCTTGCTAGCGACTTGTCACTCAGTCCAGATTCATTGAATCATCATAGCGACTTGTCTTTACAAGTCGCAGCGACTTGTCATGAAGTTAGCAACTTGGACTCATGTAGCGAGTTGTAGTTTTGACTTTTGAGTCAAAAAGTCATAGCGACTTGGCTCATAAATCAACAGGTAGCGACTTGACACAATAAAATTTGTTAGCGACTTGTCTCATGAAAAAAAAAAAAAAAAAAAAAACGACTTATCAAAGAGACCTAGCGACTTGACTTATCGTAGCGACTTAACAAAGAGATGAAGATGAAGACCTAGACTTGTTGACCACTGACTTGAACCAAATACCAAAAGACCCGACCCATGAACCTCAGTACCACTTTCATTAGTCCAAGACTTTTTGCATCTCGACTATTAACTAAACAAAGCCAACTCTAGTCGTAACTCACCACGACCACAGTTAACTACCATCATTGGTCCATGGCCTATTTTAACCGACTGACTCCCCAGCACACATAAATTTAATATCAAACTCTAGATCTCAGTCACTTCATTTCGTGGTTATCAAAGTAACATCAAAACCATTCAAGGTTTGACTCACGAAATAAAATAATCATCACAGATTCAAAATCTTTTAAGATTCGGACCTATTTAAACATAAGTCATTAGGATCTCAGTCTCACTCTCTAGTTGTAACAAAAAGGATAGTTTCATGACTCTAAGGTCATTCAACTCGAGAATGAACTCTTCATTGATCCACAAATGCTTCTATTCAAAATAAGGGAATGAGTGTAACAAGTATGTTAACTCATGTCCCTGGTTCGTATGTGACTCAAAACAAAAACAAATGACAATATTTACCTACATGAGTCCTATGAAAGCTCTTGAAGCTGTGTCTTATTCCTTCAAACATCCCTGTGGCATACGTCTTTGGTACGTTTAAAGGTCCTCGAGCCATCCCTGTGGCAAGGCCTGGTGTAAGTTGTTGATGAGTATTGTGACCATGAAAAGATGGGTTAAGAAATGATTTATGAACTGAGATGTAGATCTATGTTTGAGGTGAGAGTGAAGCGTATTCCTTTGAGAGGAGGCGTAATTTTTTGTGAGAGTGAGATTAGGTTGAGATAATAGGAGAAAAATTAGGGTTAACTCTTCTTTTATATCTGGTTTCATATCTCTGAGTGGATCGGGTTTGATAATTTTAGATGGATCAGTTAAACGAAGTTCATTGGGCCTTCAATTCAAATTTGGACCGAGTGTTAACTCTATTGTCATTGGCCAACATTATCAGGTTGTTATATGGCCAAGTATATTAAATCACTCGGTAAGCATGTATATTGCACATGATATTACTTTGGTTTGATAAATGATATTACTTTGGTTTATATATTACGTGCAAAATGATCTTCATTTTTGAAAACTGATTGGATGATCTTTGGTGTTTTCTTTCACGTGATATTACTAACGCACTATCTAAATATGTCACGTGAAGATGGAAATTATCTTATAACATGAAGATAAATGCAAGTTTAAGGAATTACATGATATACCATGAATATATTTTGTTAGCATGTCACGTGATCAATCTTGGTATCATGTAACAAACGATTTAATCATCCTGAAATTGTAATAATGGGGAAGTGGTGTATTATGTGGTTATTGGGTTTCTACTAGACAAGGAATTGGACAATATTGCATTTGGGCTTGCAGATTATTTTATGAGCCAAATATTGTGATCGGGGTTTCGACCTTAATTACTTGGGCTTTGAATTTGGAACTGAAATGGGCTCGAATGTGAAACAGATGTGTTTGTACATTTAATGACTTAGTTTTGGATGATGGACATGATGTACTTCTCATAATTAGATCGTATTGATAAGATTTGTGATAAATTGATTTAATGACATGATTTGGTATGATAATGAGATTCATTATGTTGTAAGGTTCGGTATAGGTTTATACATTTTCACGGTGAATATTATGATACGGCTTGAAGTGCTTATTGGATAATGTTGACTACGGTTGTTGTTTGGACGGTATTTCTTATTTGGATTTGAAGTGAGTTTTCCGGGCACGTTTACTTATTTCGTCTTCTTTCTTTCTACCTTTCCGCGAAGACGACTTGTTTGGGCATGTATAGAGTGTGATAAAGACTTGGATATTTAGTTACGTTTGTGGTTCTTTCTCGCTTAACCCACAACATAACTATCACTTCGGTGTCTCACACACTTGAGGATACGTCAAGAGGTTTGGTACATTGGGTACTCCGTTTCTTCTTCACAAGGATTAGTACAAGTTTAAGTAACAAATATGGGGAATTTCTCTTCATGATCAAGTTTGGCATATAGGGTTTACTTCACCATGTTGTCACTGCAATAGGCGACAAAATGCGTGAATGATGTGTTTTCCGAAGTGTTTATTGAATGGTTGATGACATTGTTGATGTTGGATGATGAACCGTTGATGAACCACTGCATATTCCCCTAAAACAGATATTCACCGAAACCAAAGTTGTCATAACACATTCAAGCTGTCATTGTTTACGATTTTGTTTTGATTTTGTAAAATCCCGCGAAAGAATCTATTTCTCGGTTTAAATCATAGACCTGTAAAATCCCGTGGCAAAGGAAGCATCCTGGTAATTGTAAAGTGCATTTCAGGATCTATCTTACGGTTTATTCTTGGTTTTGTAAAATCCCCGCAAAAGAAACTATTTTTCGGTTTAAACCATAGAATTGTAAAATCCCGTAATGATGGAACCATCCTGGAGAAAGGAAAGTGTATTTCGAGGTCTTATCTGATGCTGGTGCTATGGTTTCTGTTTCAAAGAAGGGATAAAATGGTGTACTTCATGAATTGGGTGATTATTTGGATATTCTTCATGGCAGTTTGGTTATTACAAGGTTTTACGGGGTTATATGCTTGTAACCATGGTCGGGATGAAACCATTATCATAGGTCACTTAAAACGTCAAAGGAGGCTAGAATTGAGCTTTTAACTAGAAGATGTGACAACCGGGTTAATTCACTATTATTTATTTGAGGTTGAAGTGAATTATCACGGGCGAGTGTACTTAGTATCTGAAGGTATCGGGGATGGTTGGATGAAGATTCTTCAAGATCCTTGTTCGAGCTTATTATCAAAAACGAAGACTTGGAAATCTAGTTATTGTTGGGTGTCTTTTACCTTTTCTTTTATCACTTGGGGGAATTGGGCTCTTACCACCACAAAATAACTATCACTTTAAGGAGTTACGTTGTAGTGCTTAGTGTCACATTCAATTGTGGATTTTCAAGAGGTGATGTACGTCTTATACTTGATGGTTGGTTGGATGAGGAGTATAGAGTACTTAGAGATTCAATGGACGATGAAGTCTCGGCACCGCTCTTTGTGACATATGTGCAAGTTTAAGTCACGAGTTCGGGTTAATTTACTTCAGGGTCAAATTCATCATATTGGGTTTTCTCCATCAGCTGTCACAACAAAGAGCCTACTAAATGATAATGGGGCGATTACATGTTTTGCCAAAAGAGATTGAAAAGAGAGAGATGATGATGTTTGAACACAACAGTTCAAGCCTCGTACTCTAAAGAAAAGAAATGTGTACGATTCACTGCGCATTATCTTCGAAAGAAGAGAAATCTTCTTATGATGTTTGAACACAACAGTTCAAGCCTCGTTCCCTAAAGAAAAGAAAAGTGTACGCTTCAGTGCGCTTTATCTTCAGAAGAAGAGAAATCTTCTCACTAATGACCATTCTCATCAACATGCTTCATGCTTTTTCCATGCGCTTCAGTCATCAAGTGAACCGGACTACTGTTGATTGTTTTCTTATTCCACTTGCTCAACTATAATGACGATGGCGACATCATGTGCTAATTTTGCAGGGGAGAAGTGTGAAAAGACTACATTTGGATGATTTCACTTATTTAATCAAGAATGGCATCTCCGTATGCAATTCTTGAGGGGGAGAAGAAGTATGATAACTCTGCATGGTTTGATTATTATATGAGAATAAATGGTCAAACGGCTCCAAACTCATGTAAGAACCGATCTTCTTCTTATCGGGTCATCTTCACATGGAGTTTTCTTCTATGAGCCGTTGGTTGACATCTTCTCATGGGCTGATATGATTAATGATAAAGTGCTTCTAACTGCTGGGCTGATTTCTTTGATGAACATCTTTCTGTTCTTGTTTGATTGGGAGGGATTTTAGTTAAGGAGATTTGCTACATATAAGGTAATTGGAACGCATTTGGTGAGATGAAGATGTTAACTATCTATTCCCCAACTGGACAATCTTGAAGAAGGTCGAGTCTACAGTCGGTTCTACATTTTCTGCTATATGTTAGAAGACTAAAGACGAGTTGCATTTGATTATCCAACGACTTCTTCTTAATCTGGACATCTATCAAACAGATTGTCGATTTAGGGGAGAGCACTAATTGGGGGAGGGTGAAATGTCTGATTTAATCCCCAATTAGACTTGCTCACATTCTACTTCAGCATGTTGATTCCCACAAGATTACAAGTGTTCTTCTCAAAAGATTTCATGTATACGGGCTTACATAGAGTTGCTGATTCTGAAGTATCAAAACCAGTAAGGGGGAAGGAGACACGTATCTAAACGCGAGTAAACTTGATGAACTTAATACTTCTAAGTGATTGAAGATATCCTGGGAAGACTATTGTCATTACCGCAGAGAAACTCAAGGTTTGAATCATGGAGTTTAGTATTCTTATTCCAACTAAGTGGGGGAAGAGATGTAAGAGAGAGTCAGTTTCTGAAGATAATAGAGGCACACAAGTGTGGGGGCATTTGGGTACTTTGGGCTCTTGAGCTTCATACACAATCATCAGGAAAGATAAATGTGCATTGGGTGGTGTGCTATCATTTATTCTTTGAAACTCTATTTGTGTATTTGGGCTCTTGAGCTCTATTCTAAGAGACGGGCTGCATCAATTCAACTACTAGGGGGAATTGTTTTCTTGACACCTTTTGGAATGGACTGCTTCAGACTTTAGTGGAAAAGGAATTTGAGAAGAGTTATTTAAGCGTGGGATGAAACGTTGTTGTTCTTCTATTGGATGATATAACCCCGAACGATGAATCACGGTGATTATTCTTAAAAGGAGCAACAAGTTCGATGATAATGGTGTGCTTCTTTGTGCACCTGGCTAAGGGAAGCTTGAAAGAAAGCTTTGAATCTGCTCAGCTAAAGGATTTTCGGTTTGGGGGGAAGCTGCCAAAGTCTCACTTTCAGATGGTTCAATTTCTTTCTTCAATGCAAGAGCCTCGGAGGCTTTGGTGGTGAAAGTTTTAGGGATGATGACTTCTATCTTCTACAACGGGGCAGCTCGATATCCTTATCTCGGTACTCGTATCATCATCTTCTTAAACTATATCATCTACTCTATCTTTGTATATATTTATCAAAAACAAAATACAAAAATATAAAACCAACAAAAAGAAAATAGAAAAATAAAACCAACAAAAAACCCATAAAAATCAGAAAATTTGAAAAAGACCAAAAATATGTTTTCACAAGACATGTCTTCTGGTATCGATAACATATGCGGTCTTAGAAATGTCATTCAATAATGGCACGGGACCATAGATGAAGTTCGAGCAGGAGGTGTAAATATTCTTTTCCAAAACATGTCTCAAAATATGGCTTACAGTTATTTCAGACTGTAACCCGCGCTTCAAAAAATGGCTTACAGTTACTTCAGACTGTGACCCGCGCTTAAACCATGGTTTGCTATTATTTCAGATAGCAACCCGCTCTTCATGGAAGGAAAGTGCTGCGCTAAAACAATTTTTCAAATATCTCGTGCACTTATCCTAAAACTAATTGAGGAAAGTATGTCGAAGGACTGCTGTTCCTACACAAATGTTTTTCCTTCTAAAATTCTTCAGAAAAATATTTGTTGTTTTCAAAAATGGTGGTAATGAGTTGCTTGAGAAATCAATCAGAATCAGAGTTTTTATAATAATTGAAAACTCAATCAATGACTTCAGCGCTTTTAAACTTTTCAGTAAAATAAGTCATTGATTGAGGGGGAGAATGTTTTCAAATCTATATCATCTAACGGGCTTTCTTAATTATCCTACATGCTTAATTAAAAACGATATTTCCATAAGTCGAAGGACTAGGAATTTTGGATATGATTGTTAGGATTAGATGATTAGAGTTTGATGAACACATAAAATCCCATACCTTTATATGATCTGATTGATATGTTGAATTGACTTTTATTAGTCGATTGTTGTTTGGGTGATGTCGACCACCATATATTTGTATGTGTTTTCACTAACGTATGCAGGTATATTGGTATATAAGAATGTTCCCGATCCGGATCCTACAAATGAAGATGATTGGATGCCAAAAGGAAAGGGTAACTATATCTTGGGTTGACAAATGAAGAAACGGAGCTTAATTGGACTTCTATGGAGAGTTGGCATGGAAAAATGCAACGTAAGAGGTCTCACTGCATCAGCAGATGGTTTTCTTCATCAGCAAATAAAGAAACGGAGCTTAATTTGACCTCAGTTGGCATTAAAATGCAACGTAAGAAGTCTCACTGCTTCTGCAGACGGTTTTTCTTCCAAGCCATATATAACAACTCGTAAATTTTCCTACTGATTTTTCGCGGCTAGATTTTTTTTTCTTTCTTTTCAATCTATAATCGCGACCAGTTACAGTTACAATATAAAAATAAACTAGCAAAGCCGACGACAGTATTTTTATAACAGTATTTCGAAGACGCTTCCAAAAATATAATTTTTATGTTTTGCGGACACCCGGAGAATACGTTCATGCGGAGACCCGACAACACACGCAGTACAAGTTATACTGTATTAATAATAGGACAAAACAAAATATATAAAACACACCCTCTCACACGTCCCTCTCCTAATTTTTGCTTCTCAGAAGTCTGCTTCTCTCTCTTTCTTTTTCGAAGCACATAACACAAGGAATCACAAGAATGGAAATTCAACTCTCTTTTGGTAGTCCACTTCCTTCACCATCTCTTTCACCTTCCCAAAGAAGTTGTCTAGGCCTTAGACATCATGAGGAGCAGCACTACGTGGCCAAGATGAGAGAAACAAGAGCTTGAAGTGGGTATAGACCAAGAATCAAAAAACAAATCATCTCAAAGCTCCATTCCTTCTTATCTATCCATAAATAGAACACCATTTACTGTGTTTTCATCCACATTCAACAATTCGAAATTTAGGGTTTCGTCAAATCAAAGGGGTTTTCAAAATTATGTTAGGGGTTTTGTTATTGGATGCATAAGAAAGAGATCCCAAGTGGTTAATTGTTCTAATTCATCCCGGGTCTCTCCAATTGGAGCTTTTGGTGTTCGGTTCTTAATCACATTCGACCCACAGAATTTTGATTGTAAGAAACACAATCTTGTCATTATTTTTATTATACATTTGTTGTAATTACAATTAATTTTAATTTGAATTTGTTAAATATTTCACCTTATGTTCTTGATTTGGATTTAATTAATATTGGATTAATGTTAATATGGCAATATTGTAATTTGGTTAAGTTGAGTTAAATAAAAAAAATGTATGTTGCTTGTTGTTGGTGCTCGACTGCCGTGAGCGAAAGAAAAGTAGAAACAAAATATTTTCTTGGATTTTAATTGTGGTTTAAAATGTATTCTTTAACTTAGAGTAATCTTTTGCTAAAACATAAGGTTCAGGTTTGTTATAGATCGTGGTACGGTTTGTCTTGAATTGTCAATGTTTATGTTTCGCCTTAATAAGAATTTCCTCAAAATACTCTTAATTCTTTTTCGGCTTAGGATGAAATAACTATTAGTCATCTATATAATTTTTGGTTCATTTGGAAAAACTCTTTAGCACCTAGGTTCGGATAGGTCTACTAGTTCGACATACATTAGTCTTTCTCCCTTTTGCTTGTCGTCGTCTCATGATTAAATTTTCGAGTCACTAAAATTCCTTTCCGAACATAGAACGCATATCCCGACTCCGGTTTATTTTCTAGTCGTGTTACCTTCAAAAAATTTTACATGGTTAACTGCCAAAGTATTACTTGTGTGTTGAATTTGCTTGTTGGGCCATTCGGCCCGTTCGGTGTTCTCTCAGCCCGTTTCTTTTTTTTAGCCCGCTTAGTCCACAAATAAAAAGAGTCCATTTGGTAGAAAACTGGGCTACGAGGCCCATTCCTTTTCAGCCCACTCAGCCCAAACAACCTTTACGACTTGTTCGATCCGACGTGCACGACTTTATATATTTTACGACACTATTCGACATATACTCTTCATGACAATACAAATTTATAAATATAATGACCTCTATATTGGAATGTTTTTGAAAAACAAAATTTATAATATAGATTTCGAAGTCACGAAATTCAAATGACATTCTTTTCCAAAAACTAAATATATACAAATAAACCAATTCTTTTAATGAGAAAACTTAGGATTTTCATAAATATATATGTATACATTTATCAGGAACCAAGTTTTAACGTGTATATATCTAAACCTATTTTTCCAAATACACTTAACCCAATATATTTTAAAACTCATCTTGAATTTTATAAAAACACTTTATTATATTTTAGAAAATCAAAACTTTAAAAGTATATATTTTTATATACGCTTTACATATAAATATATATATATATATATAAGTGAACTCTTCTTATCAACAAACGTCTCCTTCATTTTTTTTCCGAACACTATATTTATCCGTCTTTTAGCCGAAATAGTCTCATTTTATTATTGTTTTCAAAACAGGTTTTATAAGCCGAAATATACTCTATTATCTTGAAAATGATATGACACGCGAACAACAACAACCGCAACAACAACACCACATATAAATTAAATAGAGAAGATAGACTTTATTTAACTTGGAATCGGAAACTGAGATTTACCGCATTAATTTAGGTTGCGTGTTAGAGCTACTTGTTACTTGTTCTCTTTGTGCTTTATTCATCGAACTGCTAAGGTGATTTTATAGCCCCACTTTTACTCTTATTTACTTGCTTTATAAAACTATGGGGTGAGAAACGTGTAAAACTCTTTTCGGACCAGAAACTGAAAACACTATTACATGAAACAACCTTGAATCCCACTATGCTACCGTTAGTTCCCTTTGGGGAGGCGCGATTGTTATGAATAGATCTATTGGGGATGACACCCTCGTTCGAGTTTGACCGGATAGGCAAAAGTCGGGCGTATATCATATCGTATTGATTGAGTGTACTGGAAATACACTTGCTGCGCTTTTATTTATCATGCTTCTAGATGCATACACACTGTCGTAGTTTCGGTCGCATGAACTTGGTAGTAGCGTAATAGCCTATTTGCATATAGTGTCATTCACGGAGATGCTATATGTGCAACTGTGGTCCAACTTGATTTCTTAAACTTAAACCTATGAACTCACCAACCTTTGTGTTGACACTTTAGCATGTTTTGTCAGGTTTATTTCTTTGCGTGGGAAATGGCAAAGGCATTCGTTGAAGACTGGCATCCGAAGTGTTTGCAATCACATTTAATATAACTTTTAATGGGACAACATATATTTTTATGGGCTTTGCTTCCGCACTTTGAAACAATGATGTAAAACTATTTCTTAAATTAATCTATATTTTGAAAATGGAATAGAATTTCCATTCTTTATTACCTTGTGTTGTGTATATTGATTTAGTAGCACCCCATGACCCGAACGCTTCCGCTGTGAAATTTTGGGGGTGTTACACCCTACAGCAACAACATAAGCTTCTCAACCACCTAACGTATCTTTGTGCAGGATACCATTTTTAAACAATTTTGAAAAATTTGAATAAATTGTTTTGAAAATGGAAAATATTGTTTTGAAAATAATTTCGACTTAATTTTGAAATTCACCGTACTTTACTTTATCAAAACTTAAGTCACTCAATCATCGACTACGGTCATCGATTGAGGGGGAGAGTGATTTAAAATAAAATATTTTCAAACAATATTTCATCAATCAAGTCCGTTGGTACAATAATAAGTGATGATCTAAAGATTTAATGTTATGTCATGGTATGATTCTCTTTAAAACTCAAAGATCTGTCAAAATGAAATTTTTTCTGTTCTTGTTTGATTTTGAAATTGTTTTATTTTACTTAAAGGTCTCTTAAAACAATCATACCTGACACTAACAATCTTTAATGTCTTAAATTGGTCTTAATCTGTCATTTTTCAAAATTAAATCTTGCCACGTCTTTCGCCAAAATCTTTTAAATGATTTAAATCAATTGGGATCACAAATCTCAAAAGGTTTGAAATTTTTGATCGGGGGAGAGATCGTGATTTAAATCTCAAATCTGTTTTAATGGAATCGGTTTTAGTCCTTTATAGGCACTCCTGCCTCCATGTGCCAAACGATTTCATACACATGATGCACATGATTGAGGAGGAGCATTTATCCAAAAACAAGATGAGTATTTAAACCAGGGCACATTTTCTCCCATGTTTTCCAAACCTTATTAAATCACTTGGGATCCAAAATCTCAAAGGGTTTGATATTTTTGATCGGGGGAGAATTTGTGATTTAATAATGAAACTTGATAAAAGATGATCGTTTTGATTCAAAGTGCAAGTTCTCTCTAATATGTGCCAAACTCTTTCGTATATCGATGCACATATTGAGGGGGAGTGTTGGAATCGCTCCTAAATCGTAAATGGAACGACATTGACGGGATTACATTTCTATCTTTGTTACCTCAAACACAAGGGCTTGTTATGTCATTTAGTGATAGATGTAAGTGTTTGGGTATAAATACCCCTCCATACTTCCATGGAGGGGTGAGATCTCTTTGTGTAAACTTCACCTTTTCTTATCAATAAACACATAGTATTTCCCTTCTCTCTCTAGCTTCTCTCTCTAACTTGAAGATGGCTTTCTTCCATCTTCCAAGACCTCCCGATTCACCATATCATCCATACATACGATCCTAACATTGGTATAAAGAGGAAGGTCGGTTTGTTATCATTGGTTGATTTTGGTGATGTTTTTCTTGTCAAAATCTTGTTTTGAAATCTGTTTGTTAACAAAGTTGTCAACTTTTTACATACTTTTTGTGTTTAACAGATTTTTTACAAGTTTTTTTATGAATCATTTTGGTTAAAAAGTCTTGTGATATTCTGTCCAAACAGTACTAAGGATTTTTTTTGTACCAAATATCTGTGAAATTAATGTGGTCAACCGTCATCTTCGTGGTCAAACTGGCAAAAACAGAAGCAGTTTTATGCTTTTCTGGGTATTTTATGAAGATGGTCGGATTTTTCAGCCGGAAAACTCGTCGGAAAAAGTGTTCAAAGGGTCAAAACCCTAAACTTACGCATAAGGGGAATCTACAAAGTTGTTACGCGTAGCTGTGAAGTTACGCGTAAGGAATGGGTTACGCGTATGCGCCTACGCATAAGCTTTTGGCTTACGCCTAATAATCCCTACGCGTAAACTGTCTTTACGCCTAAGGTTCGTTGTTTACGCGTAAGGTTTTAGACTAAGTAAATGTTTACGCGTAAGACCAGAGATAAAGATGAAGCAGAAGATTTTGACCTTGACACAAAACAAATACCAAACCAAAAGACCACCTCAGTTTGTCTCCAACCATCATTGGTCCAAACCTCACGTTATCATTAACTCATTCAATTAAACCAAACGTTTTTCATGTATCAACCCACTTCTGAATCTCACTAGACACGACAACAATGAAAGTAATTCAAGATCTCAGTCATAATTTTTCGTGGCCTTTAAAACTTTCAAAGTTCATGTACACGAAAAACTTATCATCATAGACCTTTGATTCTATCCGAAACTACAAGAAAGGGGTGATAACAAGTATGTTACCCTCTTTCTAAGGTTCGTTCAAAGTAAATCATAAACAACAAACTAAAACACAAAACCACACCTTACCCGAGACCCTCTTAAGGATCTTGAAGCCGTTAATTAACTATTCGTTTGGTGTTGGGTTTTCAAGGAACATAACAAGAACAAAAATAATACTACCTCCGTCCCAAAATTATTGTCCACAGACAAAAAGCACACAGTTTTAGAAAAACATAATCATTACAACTTTCTCTTTCTTACTTTTTGCACAAAGACAGTTTTACCCTTAACCATTTAATTTATAACTTCTTTAAAGTTTGTAATAATAACCTCAACTAAGGGTAATATGGTAAACTTGATATATATTCCCTATCTATTTATGGAAGTGGACAATTATTTTGGGACGACCGAAAAAGGAAATATGGACTATAAATATGGGACGGAGGTAGTATTCATTTGGTGTTTGGTGATATTTGTTTGTGATGATCTTCGAAATTGATGATAAGTGATAAGATGATATCTGATTTTTTTGGAGTGAGTATATCTTAGTGATGGGGGCGCACATTTTTCTATGTGTGTTTAGGGTTAGTAAGACAAAAGATATTAGGTTATCATATAACCGGTTATGGGAATGTGGTGTGGATCGGTTTGTTTTTTTCATTTATGGATTGATGGGCTGGACACCGTAGGTTTGGATCATAAATAACTCTTGGGCTGAAATTTTTTATCACACAAATAGAGTTGGATGTTGGTTTGCTATGGTTAATGGACTGAGATATTTTTAATTCGGCAAAATGAGTGGTGTTTTGGTATAATTAAATTTTCACAGGGATACATTTTTGACAAGATCGGGAAAAACCATTATCAAATTCATTTTAAACCGTTAATGAAGGCTAGTTTTGGGCATGTAACCGCACGATGTGATTACGGCGAAAATTCATTATTATTTATTTGAGGTTGAAGTGGGATTTCACGGATGCGTGTACTTAGTATCTTGAAGATATCGGGGTTGGTTGGATGCATGATTCTTCGAGATCCTTGTTCGAGTTTTAACTGGTACGAATGACAAAGACTTAAGTTATCTAGTTGAACCTGATGTAAGGAGTTACGTTGTTGTGCTCACAGCTTATAACTATCACTTTTAAGGAGTTACGTTGTTGTGCTCAAGTGTCACACTAAGGTGTGGATAATTTGAGAAACTTTAAGTTTACCTTTTTTCGATGGAGTTAAGAAAAAGGGTTCTTCGTCTGACAATAGTACAAGTTTAAGTCATAAGTTCGGGTTATACTACTTCAATCTCAAGTTCGTCATATTGGGTTTTCTCCATCAGTAGTCACTACAAAAAGCCGTCAGAATGATAATGGGGTCGGTAAAGAGTCAGATGAGAAGAGTATACCGAGTAGAAGTTTTATCAGCAGTTGATTCTCACGAGATATTTATGGTACTTCACACTTGTTCGAATAATTGAACATACATGGTTTCGATGTCTCCAATTTCATCATCAACATACGTGGTGTATGATTCTGATTCATTGAAAACATCGGGGGGAAGAGAGTATAGGTGGTGTCTGCTTCCTTTGTTGTTTTTGTATTATTTTTTGCGAAAACCCTCTCCTTTCATGAATTTCTTCAATCAGGGGGAAGAAATGAGACGATCTGTGGTCTAAACGTCTCACTTTGGTGTTATCGTCTCACTTTCACAGAGTTATCGTGCGTGAAGTTACCTAAATATGATGTTGTGATGCCTCACACACGGTCATTTTATCGAGTAATTGCAGATTTACAGGTAACTATTATTCCGATAGACCGCAACATTCAGGGGAAGTCGTTTCATTTCGTCTTTCGTGGTTTGTTTGGTGTGAAGCATCTATATATGTGAGAAGATCTTGTTGATTTCTTGCATGTTACCCCCGAACGGATTTTTCGCAATAAGTCGATTTACCTTGTGTCGTTTCTTGCTCATCTACAAATTCCGCTGCGTACTGAAAACGTCAAAAGTTAGAGGAAATGTTCACTACATCAAAATTTTGAATCTGCTAAAGACGGTTGTCGGTTTGGGGAAGTGATTGAAACTTCGCCAAAAAGGAGTGTCGGAGAAGCTGCTAAAGACATGCGGCATGAATTGGGGGGAAGTTAATCCAATTTATGCATATTACATCATTTGCCTACAAGTGAAGAAAACGGTTCTCAAGTCAAGGTACAAGAAGAAGACAAAGAGCGCAAACTTTCATCATCCTCAAAGACTTGAAGAGCTTATGAAGACCTTTCTTCACTTGTTTTCTATATTTGTAGTAAATGTTGTAAGTAATCCCTTATGTCGTCCCATTGGGGGAAGATTGTTGGAATCGCTTCTAAATCGTAAATGGAACGACATTGACGGGATTACATTTCTATCTTTGTTACCTCAAACACAAGGGCTTGTTATGTCATTTAGTGATAGATGTAAGTGTTTGGGTATAAATACCCCTCCATACTTCCATGGAGGGGTGAGATCTCTTTGTGTAAACTTCACCTTTTCTTATCAATAAACACATAGTATTTCCCTTCTCTCTCTAGCTTCTCTCTCTAACTTGAAGATGGCTTTCTTCCATCTTCCAAGACCTCCCGATTCACCATATCATCCATACATACGATCCTAACAGGGAACGAATGGTTTCTTAATGGCTTTTGTGATCGTGATTGTGCTTCAAAAAAGAACTCTTTCCTCTATGTGATAAAATGACTTCAAATATCCTACGCACATATTGAGAGGGAGAATTTACCAAAGAATTTCAAATGGCTTTTTCTAAGGAAATTGTGATAAAAAATTATTTCTAAGAACTCTTGCCTCCATGTGCTAAACAATTTTAAAATCATATGCATATGTTGAGGGGGAGCATTTCTAAAATGATCAAAACAATTAAGGTACAAAATGCTTTGATTTCGTATCACAAGTACCTTGATTGATTTTCCAAATGATTTTTCAATTGGTTTCATGGAAGAATGAACAATACCAAAAGACCGACCAATTTACTTTGTGCATGGAGTTATAAGGATGGTTAGGTTAGGTATTCGTTCCCACGATCCCGCCAGAGACGGAGGGATCTACCCAGGGACAATCCACTAGATAGTGTAGAGTCCTTAGGTATGATGAAAAAAGGAGAAAAATGAGAATATGGGAAGAGTGCCGACTGAGACAGAGCTAGAAGTGGAATAAACCCAACAAGGTTCTAGTAATGAAGTTTCGGTAAGCATTGAAGGGGTTGAAGAATGAAAAAGAAATGAATGAGAAAAGGGTGAAAAGAAATAGCCCTCCAATAATTCAACCTTATGGCAGAAACCGGTTTCAATACATATGCTAATGGTGTTTACTAAGGTAACACTGGTATTGAAGACAAGACGTCATGGACCCAGTGACGCACTGCACTAAACTTCCCAAGCTACTCTAGTTCCTCTTAAAAGGGCTTGTTTCATTCTCACGGGGAACCGAAATTATCTATCGACTTTCTCTTAGAGATTGTTGATATTGAAGAAGGAGACCCTCTCCCTAGTCTCCGACATAGGAACCAAATGTGCACTATTGAGTCTAGAGCCAAGAGATCATCCGCAATATCTCATTAGGACACAAAATTAATGAAGACTTGCTGTTTCACACAATGTGGAAAGTAAGTATATATTGAGAGTCCTACGCATTATCCTTGTGGTATTGCCAGAACATCCGAGTGATAAGTTAAATATTCACGATGAAGATGGAAATCCTTCTAGAGCCAACATCAAACAAGCTCTTGGTGGGTGACATGTGAGATATTTTCTAAAGATCAAGCTTGTGATAACTGGATAGAAACAATGGGGCGATTCACTTTTGAATCAACCTTGGTCCAGGAATGGAATTGACGTATACTTTTGGAAAAACCGTTCGATGTGCAAACCTTCTTTTCTCTAGCACGTCGAATGTGTATTCATGTTTTCAAAATACAAAAATTATCTCTGATTGAAAAAATACTTTTGGAAAAACCGTTCGATGTGCGAAACTCTTCTTTTCTCTAGCACATCGAATGTGTACTCTTTTCAAATATAAAAAGTATTTATGATTGAAACTTGATTTTTCTTATAAAACCTTCGTCGAATTGCAAAACTCTTTCTTCAAGCAATACGCGATTGTTTTCAAATCATTTTGAATCAATCAGTAAATCTTAATTTGCTGGTTCACTCACTCCGTGTTGTCTTCTTTGAGACGTTCCGGTTTGAGAACGGCTAGAACAGCTGCAAAACCCTGTCAAGGAGATTCTTCGAAATTATACATGATCACAGCCAGTACTTGTACAGATCAACGGGGAACCGTGGGCCGTGTACCTCAATTCAATGAAAGTGATCAAAGACACTTTCGTGTATTTTATTGCTAACTGTTGTTTGCAGGTACATTTGGACGGTTGCAGCTGATCGATATTGGGAAGTCAATTCAAAGCCGCATGCTCACAAAGATCCACACGTAATTTGAAGAAATCATGATTGGTGCATATCTACATAACATAGCTCTGATATTTTTATACTATGCTTCTGCTACGCTGCTGCAAATATCATGAACCAGTAAAGCTTCCGCTACTCTGATGAAAAGATGTCATGATCCAGAAAGTGTGAGCATGTCGGTCCGAAAGTCACAACATCACATGAAGGCAACACTACGAAGGGTGATCCCGAGATTTACTGTGGCTGATGATCTCAATGAAAGATCGAAGATCATCAAAGATGTGGATCAGTTCAAAGACCTCCACTGAAAGTACTAAACCATGCGGACTTTGAAGTATCACTTCTAAAGCACAAGATTGCGGATTTGAAGAATTGAAGTCTACGAGCTCAAGAATGAAGTCAAGAATAGAATTCTAGGATTCAAAATGTAAATCATGGGGTGACCTCCCTAAGGGGGAGATTGTTAGGAATTGGAAATTCCATGTTAAAGTGTCGGTCACCCCAATTAAGGTCTAGCATATGTTAGCTCGTAGACGTGTCGGTATTTACGTTATTTAGTAGTTAGTTAGTTAATTATTAGCATAGTTTAGTTTAGTGCAACACCGTGGAGGAAGGACGGGTCTTTACCCACTGTATGCCTGATCCACAGTCCGTTAGGAGGACGTATTGTTTGTAAGTATAAATACCCCTTCCATCCTTGGAAGGGGTGGTGCTTCTCAATCTAACATTTGATAATTTACAAAGCAAGTCTCTAAGTAGAACACCCTCTCACTCTTTCTCTCTCTAAAACATGGCTTTCTTGTATCACCACCATCCAAGACCACCCGAGTCATCAAACACAATAAATATAGGATCCTACAGAAGATGGTACCACAACAAACCTCAAATGGTCCATTTTGGATTATTAGGAATTTTCAACCTCAACAACAGGATCATATGGATGTTGATACTTCTTTGCCTCCACCACCAACACATATGCCACCACCTTCATCCTTTGTGGAACAACCACCTTCATCAAAATTACCTCCACAAACTTCTTCATTCTTACCTTACAAATCAAACTTACCTCCACAAAATTCCCCATCCTTTGTGGAACCTCCACCGTCTTCACCAAACTTACCTCCACAAAATTCTCCATTTTTACCACCATTATTTCCAAGACATGACATTGATTTCTACCATTTTCAACATGTCCAAAGGTTAGTCCATGAACTACGTGATGAAGTACGTTTCATGTTCTATCACTGTAACATATTGGATTTCACATACACAACATAACACAAACATACATAGGCGTATAATAGATGAGTTTTAGAGAGAGAAAGTTAGAGGTTTGGGAACTTTAGTGAGAGAAAGAAAATTCTTATTATGAGCTCCAACTCTCTACCTTGGAAGGTAGAGAGTATTTATAGTCTTACAATAAAACGCCACACAACGGGCTATGGATCAGGCATACAGTGGGTAAAGACCCGTCCGTCCTCCACGGTGTTACTAAACTAACTACTTCTTAACATAAAATAGCTACGACTACGAGCTTTCTAACGATTAGATATACTTGAGGTGACCGACACTTTAACTACTGGATTTTCCAAATCCTAACAATCTCCCCTTAAGGGAGGTCACCTCAAACATACATTAAATTTCATAGAAAACAAACTGATATTACATTGAGATTGTTCTTGGATTCTTGTTCTGTAGCTTGTAGTCTTTGATTCTTCATTGTTGCATGTTTTGGATAATCAGAGTGGAGGTCTCTAACTGATCCACGTGATACTGAGTTTTGAGCCAGCTCTGAGATTATCAGCAACATTAAATCTCTGACTCATCCATTGTGGTGTTGGTATTATGTGATGTTGTGACTTTTGGACCGACATGCTCACATTCTGGATCATGATTTATTCTTAACAGAGTAGCAGAAGCTTTCGTTGATTCATGATATTGGCACCAGCGTAGCTGTTGGAATCACTCCTAAACCTTATTCAAGTGTTAGTTACTCATATGTAATAGTTAGCTTATTATGGCCTTTATGATTGTTATTAGCCTTAAGCTTATGTAGAAGGCCCATGAGCTTAGGCCCAAGCCCATAGGTGAAAGGGAAGGAGTAGGTGTGTTGCCCTAGCTCCTTGCCTATAAATACCTTATGTAAACCTTCATTTGAAGGTTGGTTGTTCAAGTTATCTCCTTTCACATACTCCTACGCATAACCGTGTTCATTATATCGTGTGTGTGTGTTTGGTATCTTGTTCAATCGCCTTTATCTCTTTCTTGTAAGCTTGTGTTGTAAAAATAGTGACCTAACAGTGGTATCAATCGCCAAATAGTTGGGTGTACACTTTTGTTTTTTGAAATTTTCTTGGTTTTGGTCTTACGCGTAAAGATAACGTGTTCTTTGGCTCGCTTAAAAACTTGTTTTTACACTTTTAATCCAAGATTCTTGTACTTTCAACGTTTTAAGGTGTTAAAATACTTGTTTTGACAAAAAGTTTCAAACTTTACGCGTGGATAAACGTTTTTGAACTTGATTTTGTTCGTGGGTGGAGTTCTACTCGTAACCTGTTTAGCCGTTTTAGTTTATCAAGATTCACACTTTTGTGTTATTTTGGTACTATTAAAGCTATTCCATAACAAAAATCTGGTTTAGAAACATATTTGGGCAAAATCAAAGTTACGAGTAAACCTACGCGTAGTAAAACCCTAAAACTACGCGTAAGTGCCTCCTTGGTTTGATCTTCATTTTCGTGGTTTATTCCGTGTTTTCTTTGTTGGATAAGTCTGAAAATACGTCGACTTTGGATATCTCTTGCACTGTGATAGTGTAAAAGATCATTTGGGCAAAACCCTAAAATTACGCCTAAGCATAAGCTTACGCGTAGAAATCCTACGCCTAAGATTTTCCCTACGCCTAAGCCTAGTCTTACGCATAAGAAAATCCTACGCCTAACTTTCTACGCATAACTTTTGTCTACGCCTAACTTTAGTGTCTTTTTCTACTTACGCCAGAACTAAATCCTACGCGTAATTCCTCATTGTTACGCGTAACTTTGGTGTTTTTACGCATAAGTGCTACTTGGTTCTTTTTGTTTTTCTACGCCTAAGGATACTTCATCAACAAAGGTTCATTCGACTACAAAGATCCATTTTTACCAACACAAGTTTATCAACATGTCACAACCACCATACTCTAACTATTTCCCTTACACTTATCCTCATCCTCAACGCCAACAACAACTAACTCCACAACATCAACAATGGAATCAACAACAAGCAATTTATCAACAACAATTTAACCAACAACATACTCCACAACTTGTTGCAAATCCACAACCTCAAATGGTTCAACCACCACAAAGTCTTCAAGCTCAACCGTACACAAATGACTTTCATCAACATCCATCAAGGATCACTATGAAGGAACCCACTTGGTTTGCAAAGATGTTTGAAACTTTAAGCAACCAACAATCAATTCATGAGGCTGGATCACTTGATAGACCTCCAATGCTCACTCCAGGAAACTACGATCAATGGGTGATAAGGTTCTTTAGATTTTGTGATCTAAAGAAGCCACATGGAAAGTTCTTAAAGAAGGTTATCTTGGAAGGTCCATTTGAGATGCCTACCGTCATTGTACCCGGAGATCCAAATGCCATTCCACCAAGAGATGAACAAACTAACATTGCTATCAAGGTGCACTTGAATCCTCAAGAACTTCTACACTATGAAGCGATGAAGCTTGCAATGGAATATATCCTCCTAGGATTACCAAACCTAATTCTTCGTAGTGTTGATGCTCAAAAGACCGCAAAGAAAATGTGGGATCATATTCGTCTTCTTATGGAAGGATCAGTACTCAATCAGAAGATTTGGAATCCAAAATTTACTTGGCTTATGAACACTTCATGATTGAACCCGGAGAGACACTCGAGTCCTATCATCACCGATTTTCTGACATCATCAATGATTTGATAAACACAACATCCACATGCCAAGAATTGCAGTGAATACTAAGTTCCTAAGTAGTCTTGGTCCCGAATGGGAGAAGTATGTCATTTTTCTCCGCCGTTTAAAAACATGCATCAGCCTACCTACGGATTGTTGTACCATTACTTGAAGCCTCATGAAAAGGAAGTTGATAGGGAAAGGATTCTCCGTGCTCAAATTGTCCGAAAATCAACAACTTGCCTTATATGCTCAAAACAGTTATTCTCCTCAACCAGAACTCAACCAATGCTACAATCACACCACATGATCCTTCACAACCTCCATCTCAACAAACTCAATTGGTTCCATACAACAACAACAATGCTCAAGCTCAAGCTAATGAGGAATCTGATCCGCTCAAGCACCGCAACAAGGATTTGCTATGATTGCTAATGCCTTTAGCCGTTATACCAACAAATCCAACAACCGTATTCGCTCCTCATCTAATACAAGGAATCAAGCTGTTGTGAACAATGGACGAGTTGAAGTTTAGAATCGTGGTTATGGTCGCCGAGATGGGCGGTGGTCAAGGGTTTAATCTTGTGGGTAGGAATAACAATCGAGCTCCAAGTGGTGGAACAGGAAATGCTCGTAATGGGTTGAATGGTCTTCGATGCTACAACCGCAATGAGAAGGGACACTGCTAATGCATGCCCAAAGCCAAGGACTAGGGCGCGGCTTATTTCAAAGAGGCTCTTTTTTGGCTCTTAAGGATGAAGCCGGTGGATCTCTCACGCACAAAGAACGAGAGTTTTATGGCAAATGCGATTCGATGATGATATGGAGGACTTGCGTGCCAATGCAATTTGTTATGTTGATGGCTAATATGCATGAAGTTACACATGAGTGACACAGCCCAGTATGACACTGATGGCTTGTCTCGTGCACCGAACAAACCATATTTATCTCGATCTCATATCTCCGCCAACATCCGCATCCGGCAAGGCTCGAATGTTCAAAATGAGTCGTCCACATCTCATTCCGACGATTTTCAACTAGACCCGTAGTTATATTTGACGATCAAGATGACCAACCGGTTTCCCTTGATAATCAAATTGACTCTGTGGTTATACTTGAAGATCTCAGTAATGATCATGTTGAGACTCACGCTGAACCACGTTAACTTTTGCCTCATCCAGATTTTGCTCGCTTAATACAAGACCAACAAACCATAGTGGAAAAATGTCATGCCATTAATCAAGACTTGAAATGCAAAAATGCACTGCTAACCAAGGATTTTGAATGTTTACAAAAGCAACTCAACTTTTTCAAAACTCAAGAAAACGTGAAAACGGTTTTGAAGCCGCCTTTGCCAAATCTTATCAAAACGAAAAATATTTAGAAAGACAGATGCATAATCTAGCCGCTTCGAAGAATGCTTTGTTGTCTCAAATAGAACACAAACATGAACATAAAAAGCAAATTAACGCTCACCTTGGAAAATCAAAAAGCTAAGGCCGAAGTTGTTAACTTGTCAAAAACAGCTTCTGCATACAAAAAGCATTCAACGAAACTAATAGATGATCATCTTGAAGAAATCATCGGCTTGCAAAACAAACTTAAAGAGTTTAAAACTGTTGATTACAAACATGGCGAAGTCGGTCCACGACCATTGAAAAGTTTACTTTAAAACCCAATCCAAATGGATATGGACCTAATCTTCTGACATTACAAACCTAAGCTTTCAACAAAAGCATTCAAACCAAATCCCGAAGTTTCAAGGCGAGAATATAAAGTTGATAATTCTGTTATGAATGTTGTTGAATATCATCGTCAAGAGGAATTAGATGCCGAAGACGAGAGTCGATCAAAATTAGAAAAAGTTGTTTACAACAAACCTTTTAACTATTCAAAAGTGGTCACTTTCGTCACACCAACGGGTTCTTCTAACACACCAAGGGTTATCATCAAAACACCGAAGTCTTCTAATGTTAATCCCCAACCGCATTATGCACAAATTTATGGTCCTTTACCTTCCATCGATGAAGTAAATTCAAAACCGAAAATCAAAAATTCTTAGATATTTTGACATCTTCATGGCTGACCTCAAAATTTTACAACATGAGATAGAATATCGCTCTGAAATCAAAATTGATCACTTTCAATCCTCGGGCGAGAACAAAGAGACATTTTTCAGAAAAATCTTTTACCTAACGTTAAAAATTTGAAAAATTGTGCATTAGCTTGGGAAAAGGATTTTCATAAGGAACTTGGAGGATGAAGGTCGCTGAAAACAAACATCTATTTCTAATACTAAACGTAAAAAAGAAATGTTGAGAAAAGATGTTGATCGACTCTTGGAAGATGTCATCTGTGCCGATGTCCATAATGTTGTGCTAGAGAATTCTTTGTCATATGCATTTGATCATACCTCTGCGATCTGTTGAATCGTGATAAATGTTGAGAACACCGATAATGTGCTTCGATCGAGTCCTTAAAGTTGAAAACAAACGATTGTCAAACGAACTTTCAAATGCAATTCGCCGTCTTAATTGGTGTCAAAAAGATATTCACGATCAACAACTTGCTTTTCAACACAAAATCGCCACATGCAAAATCTTCTCGATCCTAAAATTGAGCAAATGGATGATCAAAACGTGTCTTTTAAGTGTCAAATCTCAAAATATGAACAAGAACTTTTAAAAGTTAAAAAGGAATATGGTGTCATATTTGATTTACTCAAAAGACTCGTGATGAAGCATCAAATGAACTTGATCATTATCTTGCACACACTAAAGAAGTTATGCATTTTGCTCGAAATGTTCGGTCTGAAAATCAAGATCCGATTCACACTATCCTCAAGTTAAGAGAAATGTTAGGAAAGTATGAACAACTTCCGCCAACCATCATTAAGAGATTAGCCCCAATAACACTTAGTACTCATGAACCTAGAATCTCTACTGCCAAATCACAAGTAGCTAACGTGCTTCCTTCTCTATGAAACAGAATAGTTGAGCCTTTTCCAAACGTCCGCACTTCACAACCTAGGAGCACTCAATCGAAGAATAGGAAGTTGCGACCTAAGAAAAGATCAATCAAGAATGCTAAAGTAGAAGAACACCCTAGGACTATGAATAAGACTCACGCTGCCTCCACTATAGATATTGCGTCTAGCAAATGTAATAGAAATAGTGATGTAACTAATGCTAAACCGTTAAGTACTTTTGATATTCAGTCCGATGCACCTTGTGTTATTTGTGGTAAAAGTATGAATTCTGATTGCCATGATAAATGTGTTGCTAAAGCTATCATCTCTCGCTTAAGGAATCCTAAGAACCGGAATACCTCTAGGCCCACTAATCTTTCTAAGTCAGTGCTTGGTAGACCGCCATCTTTAGATTCTAAGAAACGCATTGTGTCCCTCAGAGCTCCAGTTTACCTCCTAAGAATGTAGTACCACCTAGTGCATTCACTAAGACTAAAGCAAAGAGTAGTTATAGATGGCATAAATGGATATATAACACACTAGGATTTAAGTGGATACCTAAAGCTATTGATTTGTGTATATCTACTATGCTATACGGAACCCTCTAACATTTCGGTTCCAAATCTACTTCTATTCCATCCGTGTCGCTCGGTGTAATGCGGTGATACGATCATTCTCGGATTGTTGATAGCGGATGTTCCCGACACATGACAGCAATCTTAAACTGTTATCAAACTTTATTGCAAAGTTCATTGGCACCGCAGTTCGAATGATCACTTCGCAGCTATCATGGGCTACGGAGACTATGTCAATGGGAACATCGAAATTAGCGGGGTTTACTATGCGGAAGGCCTCGGTCATAACTGCTTTCAAGAGGTCAGTTTTGTGATGGAGATTTGGAGGTTGCTTTCCGGAGAAAACTTGTTTCATTCGTGATCTACAAGGAAATGACCTTATGTCCGATCGCATTCTAGTCTCTACACTATCTCTATGAAAGACATGGTTGCTTCATCTCCCATATGTTTACTTTCAAAGGTAACATCAACAAAATCCACGGCTATGGCACCGCCGCTCTCACATCTAAACTTTCAAACCATCACCAACCTTGCTCGACACAAACTAGTTGAAGGACTCCCACGGTTTCGGTATTCTAAAGATCACCTTTGCTCACCTTGTGAACAAGGCAAAAGCACTCGTGCTCATTTTCCTTCAAAGGTGGAACACAGCTCTCAAGATGTGCTTCATCTTCTTCACATGGATTTGTGTGGCCCGATGCTGCAAAGCGATCAATGGCAAACGCTACATCTTAGTAATTGTTGATGACTATTCACGCTGGACTTGGGTCTACTTTCTTCAAGCAAAGACCAAGCTCCACAAATGATCATCACCTTTCTCACGAAAATACAAGTTCACTAAAACACCGCTCGACTAATCGTAAGCGATAAAGGCACCAATTTGTTAATCAAACTCTTCGTGAATTCTATGAGAAAGTGGGAATTCAAAGATCGACATCTATTGCACGCATACACGAACAAAACGGAGTTGTCGAAAGCTAAACCAACGCTAGTGGAAGCCGCAAGAACAATGTTAATCAATGCTAAACTTCCAGATACTTATGGGCGTAAGTCAGATCTCGCATGCTATACTCAAAACCGCTCTATGATTACAAAACGCCACAACAAAACACCTTTCGAGCTCGTCCATAACAAAAAACCGAATCTAAAACACTTTCATGTATTTGGATCTCTTTGCTATCCGAATAATGATCGTGATGACTTTGATAAGCTCAAAGCCAAAGCGACATTGAGTCTTTATCGGATACCGTGATAATTCCAAAGGTTTCCGAATCTGGAATCGTCGTACAAAACAGGTGATGGAAACGATTCATGCTTATTTCGATGAACTCACGGAAATGGCTTCGAGTATAACAGACTTAGAACCCGGTCACAACCGCTTAAACTTCCCCAAACCCCATCATCACCGAACAAAGCCCCCGCTTACTCGCCAACAAATGGAAAGGTTATTTGCTCCGTCGCTGACGATATTGATGAACGTGCTCCGTGTGTATCCCAGCTTCACCGCTCAACCTCGATAATACTCTTTACGATACACCTGCTACAACAACATCTGTTGAAGATGCACCTACACCGGTTGACTCCACCACAACAGTTGAACAAACCACTTCCAACAATGATGAAGGCTGGCGATGATATTCTCAATGTAGTACCCCACCGCAGATTTTGATCCAAATGCGTTCTTCAACCCGCTTGCTAATGAGATCGCCGCACTAGATGTCGCGGAATCTTCAACAAACCATTTGAATCCTCAGAACCTGCACAATGTATATCAACATCAACCCTCCACACATAGATGGACTAAAGACCATCCTCTTGAAAACATTATTGGCAACCCGAATCAACCGGCCGTTACAAGACAACGCCTTCACTCGAGATGGTGAACATTGCATTTATGCACTCACCGTCCGCCAATCCAACCTAAAAACATCAAAGACGAATGACAAAAGACAACCGATTGAATCCATGCAAGAAGAACTCAACCAATTCAAACGCCTTGAAGTATGGGCACTGGTTGAAAGACCAACAGGAGTCTACGCCATTGGTCTAAAATGGATTTGGAAAAACAAATTGATGTCAAGGAAATGTTATCCGGAAATAAGTCACGCCCGTGGCTAAGGGTTATCGTCGAAGAGGGTATTGACTTTGAAGAATCTTTTGCTCGGTTGCTCGCCTTGAGGCGTTCGATATTTCTAGCATTCGCGGCTCATATGAATATGACGGTCTATCAAATGGATGTCAAAACTGCGCTTCTCAATGGACAACTTAAAGAAACGGTTTATGTCAGCCAACCAGATGGATTCGCTGATCCCGAAGTTTCGAATCACGCCTACAAACCGAACAAAGCTCAGATGGTCTCAAACAAGCTCCTCGGGCATGGTACGATAAGCTATCATCCTTCCTCATTGCTAATAATTTCACCAAAGGTTCGGTTGACCCAACTCTTTTTATACAATATCACGGGAACATATCTTAATTGTTCAAATTTACGTGGATGACATCATTTTTGGGTCTACACATAAAAAGTTTTCAATCGCTTTGCAAAACTAATGAAGAAAAATTTTGAAATGTCCATGATGGGTGAACTCACGCTCTTTCTCGGACTGCAAGTTCATCAATCACCCCGTGGTATTTTCTTGAGTCACTCCAAATATGCCCTTGAATTGTTAAACAAATTTGGAATGAAAACCAGTGACACCTATGCCACACCAATGGCTCATACCAAGAAGCTAGACGCCGATTTACATGGGAAATTGGTGGACCCTACAAAATACCGTAGTATTATTGGATCTCTCATGTATCTAACGCTAGCGGACTGATATTGTCTTTGCCGCTTATCTATGCTCCCGCTATCGGCCGCGACCAATCAAACCCACCTCTCGAGGCTAAAAGAATCCTCCGATACATAAAGGGAACCATTAACTTGGGGATCTGGTATCCGAAGGATTCCTGTTTTGAACTAATCGCTTTTCGACGACCACCACGGGATGCTTAGACTCACGGAAAAGTACTTCGTGAGCTTTACAATTTCTTGGTGATAAACCGTGTCATGGCAATCGAAGAAGCAGGATTGTACATTTCGCCGTCCTCAACCGAAGCGAATATGTAGCCATGTCGCCGTGTTGTGCTCAAGTCATCTGGATGAGAACACAACTCAAAGACTATGGTTACGTATTTGACGTAATCCCGATGTAGCGACAATCGGAGTGCCATTGCGATCTCGTGCAACTCGGTTCAAAGACTAAATCAAAGCACATCGATCTTCGATATCATTTCATCAAGGATCACGTGGAGCAGTGGTAATCTTGTTGAATTATATTTTGTGGGTACGAATACCAATTGGCGCATCTTCTCACCAAAGCCTTGCCTCCCGCTAGGTTTAATGAGTTGGTCCACCGGATTGGTATGAGGTGTTTGACTCAAGAGGAATTTGATGACCTCCTAAAAGCAGCCTTTAAAAACCTGTCAAACACCAAAATCTCTTTTGTAAATAATTTTTCAAAAACAAAATACAAAAGTATAAAATCCGATAAAACAACAAAAATATTCTTCTAATCTAATTTTCTTTCAACATTGCAAGTACATTTCTTCCGTCAACACTATAATCTTTCAAAATTTAATATTTTTCCGATCAAGTGTTGTGGGGGAGAAAATAAATTTTAACCGCTTCAAATCATCTCGTGTACTTGCATGTTATCTTATCCGGTTGTTTCTTTTATCAATGGTGGTAAACTTTTCTCGTTAAATGACACTCCTGACTAAAATTTATAACCTTTCATTATTTCTTAAGTCGAGGGGGAGTGTCGTCAAGTTTCTTTCCTAAAACTTTGTTTGGTAACCAAAATGGAAGTTAAATGGCTTTGTTTGAAAAAGGAAAAGGTGGAGGGACCAAAACTGCCAAAATGTTAAAGTTATTTTAATAAAACACCTCCACCTAACATTTCACTTCACATTTAATACACACTACCAAATACATCTACGCCTAAGAATCACTCAAGTAATCCGTTGATTTGATCATCATTTGTAAGTGTTTTAACGATCTATACATGTTTTAAGCTAAGGTTTTGAATTTCATACAAATCCAACGGCTAAAAAGTGTTATTTAGTGATTATGTGTTCTACGCATAAGCGTATGAACACATAATCATTGTGTGTGTGTTTTTTGGTTATATGGATAGTGTCTAAATGTCTCTTATACATCAATGATACCATTTTAACCATCAAAATCCACCCGTAAACACGAATTAATGATTTTGAAAATTAGGGTTTATGTGAGGTTTTGGGTATTTTCAAATGTGAAGTGTTTTGGTCAAAAAGATTGTTGGTTTATGTCCTTGTGATGTTGAATTGATGATTTCCTGGTTGCCAATAACCACCCGAAACACTAAATTATTAACAATTTGGAATTAGGGTTTAAAGTTCTAAAGTTTGGGTATTTTGATTCATCATGAATTAGATGTTAATACTTGGTTCAAAGACTCTTACAACACTCTTGAACTACCGTAGAAAAGTTTTGTGCAAATCCTATGGCTAGAAATGATACGCGTAATTCTTAACCCTTAGGGTTTTGACCTATGCGTATGACTTTCTACAAACTTTAACAAATGTTCATGCCATGTTTTGTTGATATAATGAATGCTTGTGTTAATTTTGATGATTTGATGAATTTATTTCATGCTTTGCTACGCTTAAATATTCATAATCAAGGTCATTTGCAACTCTACGCATAAGGATTACCCTACGCGTAGTCAAGTTATGCGTAAGAATAATCCTACGCATAACTATTACGCGTAAGGTTCTACAAATGGGACTACGCGTATCCTGTGAAGGATATGCGTAAACAGTGACCTCTACGTATAAGGTCTACTCTTATTAGTAAGCCTTACGCGTAAGGTCTTTATATCGCCTACGCGTAAGCTCTACCACGCATAAGGTCCCCTTCCTACGCTGTAACATTTCTTACGCCGTAGTTAGATCCTACGCGTAAGCTTTCGCCTACGATATATCATCTCATCGCTTACGCTTAACTTTGCCAAAACTACGCTTAAGCCTTGATTGACCTTCATAATGAATTGTTACGTGTACAAACTTGTAAATAAACTAATCATAACGTCACTAATCCAATAATGTCACTAATAAACTTAATCGCTTGATATGTTGTGAACAATAAGTGATAACATAAACTTTAAAACTTAAAGTTAACTAACTCACGAAAACATTTCACGACGTCATTGGACTATTGAACAAACAAGTGACTTAGGACTCGTAATAATCATTGACACCGACATTCAATAACTAGACAATAAGACCTTCCGTTGACTAACACTATGTCTTTCGATATGTTGGTTCTTTTGGCTAATGTTATTTCGATCACGACATGGTGAACAAATGAATGTGGATGCATCAGAAGTTCTTACAATTGCCGATATCTTTCCAAAGGGTTATCCGAGAAAGATTGGAAAGAACAACCTTAGGGTTGACTTGGATACCCTCACTTGCTCGTAATCTTCCTTCGCTTGATTGCGTGGATATTCTCGTGAATCATCCCTACCGTAACATGCTCTCACACTCGCCACGTTCGAGAGGTCTACATTCAACAATTCAGGATTCTATGCGAGGATCGGTCAAAGTCGCGCGTGAATGTGACACTTAATCACAAACAAGTCACTATCACTCCGCCGACTTACGTTCTCATCATTCCCGACATCGCTCCAACCGACTTCTTTGCTACCCCTACTGAAGAGACAGTCCCGAAATTCTTGATAGATATTGGTTATGATGAAGCTTCAGGAATCATTACTAAGCACTCTCACGTGGAGCTCAAGTATATTCCTCAACCATGGAGAACACTCTACATGATCATCACCAAATCGGTCTCTCGGTCGCGGTAAAGGCTATGAGCATCCCAAGCTCATGGAACTGCAAATTTTCTGGTCGTTGATCAACAAGAAGGACATTGAAATTGAAGCACTGATATGGGAAGACATGATGTCATTTCACAAGAAGCTTGGCTCCAAGATTCCCTATGTCAGATACACCAAACTGTTGATCCAGAGAGCACTTGACTTCATCCCGACATCCCCATGAGGCTCAATGACCCGTGATAATCACGACATATTGAACCCATACTATCCGGTAATCAAAGAATCGCCAACAAAGAAACAGGTTCGGTTTTACCGATCACCTTCTAACCACCGAAATCAAAAAGCTTGAAACATATAAAAGGTATCGGTTAGCCGTAAAAGAAGGCAAAGTTGGTCATCTTGATGAAAAATCTTCCGGTACACCTACTCGGAGGACCGTAAGAGGCAAGGATCTTGTCGAAGTGTTACAAGTACAGATCTTTATAGGAAGCTTCCCAAAAGGAATCCTCCTTGTAAAAGGATTGTTCATGTAGGAAGTGAACCTATTCCCACATCGAACCAAAAGAAAGCTTGTGGACTAAAGCTCGAAGGTACCGACACGATGAAGAGATTACCTACTCAATCGCAATCGAACACCTCCTTTCAGCCTAAACCTCCAAGTCCACCACCGGTGACAAAGGAAAAGGAAAGACTCTCTGTACTTGTACCTTATGATGAAAGCTCGAGAAGAAGAAGAGCAACCGATATATCATACAGAAGAAGTTTCATATCGTTAGACACCTTCAAAAAGCTAAAGAATTTGCTAAAGACCAAATGGGTGGCCCTGGAGGATCAAGTGGTGTCGCCCACTCAACCTTCTCCTAATGCGTTAATCAACCCGATAAGGGAGATGGTGCCACCACTCTTATGCAACAACAAAAGCTTGTGGAGGATACTATCGAATATGAGTTTGAGGAACCAGAAATTGAGAAGTCCGAAAAGATCAAGATGTTGATTATGATACGTTTCTTCTAGATAGTCCTGCGTGATCAAAGGAAGAAACCTCTCAACCTCCAAGGATCCAGGAGTCTCCTCATATCTCTTCATCATCGATTCGTCTTCACTCCTCGCCACCACCATCAAAGAAGTCAACCAAATCATCATCCAAATCCGTGAAGAAACCATCTAAATCTTGGATTTCTCAAGCTCATGAACGGATTACCAAAGCTATCAAACAAGTCAAAAAGAAAAACGTGCTCAACAAAAGTGAATTTCTTTTGTCGATCACATACAAAGATCTGTATGACGAGCATGAAAAGATAAAAGGAGAAAGGAAGTTTGTTCAGAAATTCATGAAAAATCACCGTCAAGAGGAACTGAACGAAATGATCAAGGCTACACTAAAAGTACCTTCGAGTATGCTCCTAAAGTCACAAAGGAGTTGTTCACCAAACAACTTTATCCAAATCTTATGCACGGACGCCAAGCAAACTATTCGATCAACGCCCTTAACCGTCACAATCAATCCAACCGATCCGGTTGTTTTCTCAGATAATGAATTGGTGGCCAAGCTTGTTACACAAATGTCTCGCACGACCGGGACATTTACTTGATGAAGGAAAGCTGTTTCAAGCATTGCCGACTACCAACTTCAAGAAGCTTGTAGATTCGAAGAAAAGTCTAAACGCGTCCTAGAGACGATGAAGACAAGGATAAGGATAAAGACTCGCACCTAAACGCCGAAGCCGGGTGAATCTTCTTTGATGCAACCTCCTCCACAACGGCCTCCTGTTCAACAAAAATCTCCTCCTCGTTCTTCTATTGAAAAACCTCGTGATCGATTCCGAAGTTACCACCCCGACTCTAAAAACCGATGATCACTTTGAGTATACAGGTGGTGACGATGAAGAGGTCCTTGAGCCCCTACAACAACCCACCACTCCCAAACAAGTTCAAAACCGTAATCATCATCTAGGCCTTGAAAAAGAAGAAGAAGAAGACGCTCAGACCGACGTCAGATCATGGCTAGATGACGATAAAACATAGGAATTTGAATGGTTTGCTACTCTTGTTAACAACACTCCTACCCAAGAAGGTCAGAATTTGGTAGACGGTTCTACATTGGAGCATGCAAAATTCTGCAAGAAAAGTTCCATGTGAAGAAAATGACGAAATCGAAATGAAGCGTTTAATCAAGAATGAAGCGTTTCAACTTCTAAAAGACACCAAAGTGCCCCGAGGTCGAATATCACCTTGAAAACATTGCTCGAGCTATGTCTAACAACATGGATTGGCTCAACCCCGAAGCAAACATTGACTTCACACAAAGGGACAACCCTCCATACTACACCGATTGGACCAAACCTCTACCAACACTTGGACAACCAGCTGAACCAAGGATTCCTTTCCGATACTTCTTCAACAAAGACCTGGATTTTCTTCTACACGGTGACGATGATTCAAGAAAATATGCTACATCTTTGACACTTCCATTCCCAGCAATGCCTACTCAAACCGCATAGCCATTGAGGAACGTGCCAATCACTTGTTCTCCAACACAGCGGAAGCATACGACCGAGATGCATTGTATGGGATTCATCATCGCCGTAACGCCACTTAATCTACTACGTAAGCCGCCAGTTCGAAGTCTCAACATGCCGTGTATAGTTCTAAAGATATCGTTGCCATCATACACGCTGACCTTCGTCTAAGTGGGACTACACATTCCTAAAGAAGATCGTAGTCAAACGACAAGATGAATAGGACTATGCTTTCTCGAGGTCGACTTTGAGAATTTGTCTCTCAATGACATCAAGACATGTACCTTGCCAAGGTACATGTGGTCGCATGAGACAATTTCAACCGCAAAGACAACGCTAATTTATCAAGTCACTTCTCATCTTCATAAGACGCATTGTCATCAAGGAATGTGTAGAAGATCTCCAAATTGGCCGTTGAATCTTATCGACGCTGTCAACTTCACACCTCCAAAGCTTGATCTTCCCGATATCAATCAGCTATCTCAATATACACTCATCAGAAACCTTCGGCGTTGTTTACCGTAGTGAACTTCAAAGAAACCGCTAATGGCGTGTAGCTTAACTCCACAAGTTCGGGATCATACCTTGAAGTCGGTTAGGGATGGATTGGCATCTGTTGAAGGATATACGCTAGAAAATTGGGTCTCCTGCTGGAATTCTCGTGAAAGGAGGGATGTGAGACGGATCATCACAATGATTGATGAACGGTTGTTTCAAGGGATCGGTTCACGATTGGAGAGTTATGTCTGGGTGGTCGACCCAGAGAAACATAACCGATTTCAACGCTCTGCACACCCCGGGAACATCACCGCACTTCCGGTACCCCTTGAATTGTTTTCTTCATATCATTTTGTATGTTTGATTAATTATGTCAATGGCTTGTGCACACATTACAAAGGTACAACCCGTACTTGTAAATAAAGGACCCTATGGTACGCATCGCCACAATCCTTATAAAAGGAGCGAAAGCTTCTTACTTTTGAGTAAAACCTATCAAACCTTCCATTTTTCAAGGTTTTGCTCAAAAGAACAAGTACTTTCCCTTATGATTTTCAAAACCTCAACCGTTTATATCACTTGTTGAGGGGAGTACTTGAATTAAAACTTTGTTCAAAAATTGTTCACAGTGGTCATTCTTTCCGCAACACTCAAAATGGTCATATTTATTCTCAACTTTTCAAAAATAACATCACATATGCCATTTTTGAGGGGAGAAAATGTGTGATAAGAAATATGTTGTGAAAATGCAAATGAATCTTTGTGCTATAGACTTAACCAACGAATTGACGATGCTTAATCGTTAGTAACTCAAAAGACTTGTCCCGACGGGTAATAATTTCAAGCTAGTTCGCTAGTGATGTAAACGTGTCTCGCAAAGGACTTGTCTCAGTAGAATGTACCATTCGAGAAACTCTTGATAAACATGAACTCTGACGGGTTTGACGACCTTCGAGGATTGTCTACACCTTCAAGGTAGTTATTAGAGCTAGTTGTCACCTAAAAGTTGACAATGCAATTCTTTAACTATGCCACGAACTGTCTCAGGGGAATGTCTATCTTGAGTTAATCAATTCAAAAGTGCGCTTCTTTCCTCATGTGCATTTTAACCGCTAAAACTCTTAAGCACATGTGGAGGGGGAGTATTTATGCAAAATCTTATCTCAACAATGGTACTAAAATGTTTTTCATTCACAAACACTTTAAGAGATTTTTCACAATGGTTTTATGGCAACATAGGTTAGTCATGGAGTTATAAGGTGACTAAGGTTAGAATAACCGTCCTATGATCCGCCAGAGCCGGAGGGATCTACCCCCGGACACCACAAATAGTTAGTATTTAGAAGTCCTTAGGTATGATTGTAAAAAGGAGAAAATGAGAATCGGAGAAAGAAGGAGTTGAAGAATTAAAAAGAAATGCAAAGAAAAGGGTGAAAAGAAATAGGCCTCCCGATTATTCAACTTAGGCGCATAATCGGTTCAATTCATATGCTACTGGTTGTCACTTTGTGACGCCGGTATTGAAGATTAAAAGTCGCCATGGACCCAAAGGACGCATGCACTAAACCTTCTTATCCACTCAAGTTTCTCTTAACAGAAGCTTGTTTCATTCTCACTGGAACCCTACGTAAACTATCGGCTTTCTTAGAGATTGCTGGTATTGAAGAAGGAGACCCTCTCCCTAGTCTCCGCTCCAGAAAACCAAAACGCACTATTGAGTCTAGAGCCACGAGATTCATCAAAAGATCTCTTAGGTACACTTGACATTTAATCACTTGATGATCAACAAATAAGGTTATCGGTGGTTCATATCGAGTCCTTCACAGATCTTAGCAACTGTCGAGAACATTTATGAGAGGTTCACATTTGTGATCCTCGAATTGAATGGAAACTCCCCGCCAGGTCAACATCAAAGACCCGACAGCAGGTCGCTTGCAACTCCCCGTGGATTGCGCTTAGTGGTCTCAAACGGTCTACCAGAGGTGATGCCTTCTCGTGTACCTCACGACTCATCCGAATCGAGGTGTACTTCGTACATCGCGGTTATCTCACTTGTGGGACTCCGATTCAGAAACGGCCTTTGTAAGAATTAGAGTTGTGTTTTCACACTATGCCGTTAACACTCTCGAAGTTCAAACTTGTAAGTGCCGGAATCCGCTTATTACTAACCGCTTAAATGTTTTCTTCTTATGGAAGCTCTCGAGCGGAATGATCGTGCAGATTCTTCTCATGCTCACGCCAACATCATCACTAATGGAAGTTATATCTTAAAGCAACACAACAAATGAATGATTCTTCGTCAATACAGAGAATCTACAAAGTTAAAGACTTAAAGAACTCCATCAAGATCAATTCCAACGCCAAAGGAGCGTGTGAGCATGTTGAAGAATGACGTGGAGACACTTTAGAGCGAAGCGCACTGGAGGCACTTGATGCAAACAACAACATACTATCACTTTCACCACAAAGAACAATGATCAAAGAACAAAGTTAAAGATGACGCCAAAGCATAACCGTTCAAAGTAAACTATCTCTCTACACTCGGGAGATTGTTCAAATCAAGGCAATTCTTCTCACAAGAAAGAAGAATGTCAGAAGACGCCAAAGCTACTATTACATCAACGCCTTCACCGCTTTCATCACCAACACTTGAGTGTTTGTTACTCATATGTAATAACACTTGAGGGGAGATTGTTGGAATCACTCCTAAACCTTATTCAAGTGTTAGTTACTCATATGTAATAGTTAGCTTATTATGGCCTTTATGTTTGTTATTAGCCTTAAGCTTATGTAGAAGGCCCATGAGCTTAGGCCCAAGCCCATAGGTGAAAGGGAAGGAGTAGGAGTGTTGCCCTAGCTCCTTTCCTATAAATACCTTATGTAAACCTTCATTTGAAGGTTGGTTGTTCAATTTATCTCCTTTCACATACTCCTACGCATAACCGTGTTCATTATATCGCAAGGTGTGTGTTTGGTATCTTGTTCAATCGCTTTTATCTCTCTTTCTAGTAAGCTTGTGTTGTAAAACTAGTGACCTAACAAGAAGGTACATGGAGTGAAAATATCGTAGTCATTGATGCACTAATCATGATTCCTTTAGATATGAAAGTGTCAGGTGCAGTATGCTGCTATTGATTGACCGCCCATTCTCAAATAACAGAACGCCAAAATTTACATAAAATAGTTAGCACAGTTTAACGAAAAGTGTCTTTTTGATCACTTTCAATGAATTGAGGTATTAACGCCCACTAAGCCTCTTGATCAAGAGGCATCGTGTCAAGGACGTATAATTCAAGAATTTTGATTGTGGTTTCGCATGCTTCTAGTCAAGCCAAACTGAACGCCTCAAAGAAGACAACACGGAGTGAGTGAACCAAATAAACGAGATTCAACATTGATGAAAAGAGATTTGAAAACAATCGCGGTATTGCTCAATAGAAATTGTTTTGTAATACAACGAAGGTTTTAATGAAAATCAATTATCAATCATAAACATCTTTTATTTTGAGAATAGTACACAAATATGTGCTAAAGAAAAGAGTTTTTTGCCAACGACCGGTTTTTCAAAGGTATCCGCCAATCCATAACCTTGAACGTGATTGATTCAAAAGATTGAATCTCTCCATTGTTTCTCGCCCGCTTGTCACATGGTTGATCTATCGATAGATCTCACATGCCACCTAACAGAGCTTGTTTGATGTTGGCTCGTATGTTTTCCATCTTCATCGTGAATATGAATGCATATCACTTAGATGTTCTTCATTGAAAGTGTCCTAAGGAGATTTATAAGATGATCTCGTGGCTCTAGACCCAATTGTGCATATTTGGTTCCTATGCCGGAGACTAGGGAGAGGGTCTCCTTCTTCAATATCAACAATCTCTAAGAGGAAGTCGATAGATTATGCCTGTCTCCCAGTGAGAATGAAACAAGCCCTTTTAAGAGGAACTTGAGTGGTTTGGAAAGTTGAAGTGCAAGTATGCCACCGGGTCCATGACGACTTGTCTTCACAATCGATGTTACCTTGGTAACCACCCATAGTATATGAATTGAACCCGGTTTCATTTCTGCCCAAGGTTGAATAAATGGAGGGCTATTTCTTTTCACCCTTTTCACATTCAATTATTTTTTCATTCTTCAACTTCGATTGCTTACGGAGACTTCATTACTAGAACCTTGTTGGGTTTATTCCAAGACTAGCTCGCCTCCTCACCAAGACACTTCCCATATCTCACTTTTCTCCTTTTTTTCATCATACCTAAGGACTCTACACTATCTAGTGGATTGTCCCTAGGTAGATCCTTCCGGTTCTAGCGGATCATGGGACCTCAACCTAACCTTATCATCCTTATATCACCATACATAAACTAAAGTTGGTTGGTCTTTTTTGGTGTCGTTCATCTGCCATAGGAACCAATTGAAAACCATTTGAAAAATCAATCAAGATACTTGTGATATAGAATCAAATCATTTTGTATCTTAATTGTTTTGATATTTTAGAAGTGCTCCCCCTCAACATATGCATAAAAATTTAGAAATTGTTTAGCACATGGAGGCAAGAGATCTTTGAAATTGTTAGATTAAGAGTGAAAGGTCCAATCTTTTGATTAACATTTTCTAAAATGATCATCATCACTTCCCAATCAACTTGAGTAGATAAACCATTTTGAGGAAGGATGAGTTTTTCAAAAGTTTGCTCCCCCTCAATATGTGCCTCGAATTTTGAAAGAGTTTTTTTCACATATTAGAGGAACCCAGACATAGAGACAATGCACGATCGCGTTTCAATAATTTGAGGTTTAAAATAGATGCTCCCCCTCAACATGTGCAAGGAAAATTTGAAATCGGTTTGTCACTTAAGGAGGAGGCAAACATGCTAAACACTTATGAAACCCTTTATCAATTATCAACTTAAATCCAATTTAAATCACAAATTCTCCCTCGATCACAATTATCAAATCATTTGAGATTTGTGATCTCTATATATTTAAATTGATTTTGAAAGCTTTTAAAGAGAATTTTGACTTGATTATGAAAACATTTTAAGCGATAAGGATCGAATTTTGAGACTTTAGACTTCAAAGATTAAACATGCTTGAATATCTTTTGAAAACATAGTAGTAACCAAGGTCCTGCAGTACCATTGTTTGAAAAATACACTTTTGATTTAATTGAAAATCATTCTCCCTCAATCAATGACATAAGATGTTGATTGAGAGATAGATATTTTTTTGACAACCTTTAGGTACAGATGATTTTCAAAAATAGAGTCCGAGTAATTTTTCAAATCAATTAGTTTTCATTAGATAGTAAGAAATTGTTTTTATAGAATCAGAGCATGAGATTTGAAAAGCAAGATAAAGCATGGATCTCGTTCTTTCTTTGAATAAGCGGCCTTGCCTCGAAATGACAATAAACCATTGTCTTTATTCTTTTTTTAATAAAACACATTCAACAACATCTAAAGTCCCGTATCATTCTTTGAATGACAACATTAAGACCGTAGATATTATCGAATCGAGAAAAGCATGACAAAATGACAATATTTTTGAGGATTTTTGAATTTTTCACATTTTTATGGATTTTGAAAGTTTTATAATTTTCTATTTGATTTTTGAGGGTTTTGTAATTTTGTATTCGCTTTTGGATAAATATATACAAAGTATAGATGAAGGAAAGACCTTTACTCCTCGTCTTCCTCCTGAAGGCGTTTGAGTGTTTCTGGTTGAAGGCTTTTCAATCCAAGTCATGGAAGAATAAACTCAAAGCGCTCTTCTCTTGGAAGAGCATGGTGAAGATGTACGCTAGCGGTATTCGACGTCACAAAATAGAGTTCCACCACACCGCTTTCCACTTGCTCCCGATGAAATGATGTCGGATGTCGATGTGCTTTGCTCTAGAGTGTTGAACGTTGTTGCATGAGAGAGCAAAAGCACTTTTATTATCCGCACGCATTGAGGGATTTTGTTGAATTCAAAGCCATAGTCAGATAATTGTGATCTCATCCAAAGGATTTGAGCGCAACAAGATAACATGGCTATGTATTCAGCCTCTGTAGAGGAAATAGAAGTACTCATTTGCTTCTTTGACGACCATCTTACAAGCTTATCACCCAAAAACTCAAGCACCTCTCGATGTACTTCGTGTTGTCTTGACATCCGCATGATCAAGATTTGCATAGAAGTTGTTAGTGACATACCGGTGTCCTTTTGGTACCATAGTCCCATATTGATGGTTCCTTGGAGATACCGAAAGACCCGCTTAACCGCTTCAAGGTGCTTTTTAGTAGGCTTAGCCTGATATCTAGCACACATGCACACTAACAAGATGTCCGGTCGCTAGTTGTGAGGTACATCAGGGATCCAATCATGCTACGATATTTCGTTTGACCTACCATGATCCATGAGTGGTCCTCATCCAGCTTGGTTCATTCAATCATGGGAGTGTCAACGGTGTCACATGATACAAATCCAAATTTCTTTAAAATCTCATTTGCATATTTAGATTGATTTATGAAAATGCCTCCGGGACTTTGAGAAATTTGTAATCCTAAGAAAAATGACATTTGTCCCATCATTGACATTTGAAATTTAGAACCCATTTCAATTGAAAAAAGGTCACACTCATTGGGGTCAGTCGAGGCAAATATGATATCATCAACATAAATTTGAAATGAATTAAATGTTTGCACGACTTCACGGTAAACAATGTCGGATCAAGCTCCTTTTGAATCCGGTTGATAGAAGAAACTTTGATAGTGTATCATACCATGCCCTTGGAGCTTGCTTTAAACCGTAAAGGGCCTTCTTCAAACGATAAGCGAGTAGGATGCTGGATTCACAAAGCCTTCAGCTTATCGACGTGAGCGACTTCTTTAAGATCTCCGTTCAGAAATGCCGTCTTTACATTCATCTAATATACTACCATGTTCTTACTAGCGACATTAGCCAAGAAGATTTTGATTGCCTCGACACGCAACAGAGTAAAAAATTCTTCAAAGTCAATACCTCCTCTTGACCGGTATCCTTTAGCAACCAATCTAGCCTTGTTCTTTTAACACATCACCATGCTCATCAAGTTTCACTTTGAAGATCCATTTTAGAGCAATGATCATAGCACAATCTGGAGCCGGTACTAATTCCCATACATCAAGTAGATCAAACTCATGAATTTCTTCTTGCATGGCATTGAACCGTACATTGTCTTCATTCATGGCGGTTTTAACATCTTTTTGGTTCGATCTTAGAGAGAACTGAGTTGAAGAAGCACCATAAGGCATCGGTTTCAAGTTGTTCGGTGGATACCGGACGAGAGGGATTTCCAATGATGTTGTCTAATGGATGATCGTGAGTCCATTTTTTGAGGTGTTCATGTGGGTGTTGTTGAGGGATCAAGTAGCCGATATCTCCGATGAAGAAGGTTCCGATGATGATTCAGAGCAAAGATATTTTCAAATGGAGCATCTTCAGGAGTAGCAAAGGGATTAAATTCATCATTGATGCCGTAAAACATTCCATGATGAACTACCGTAAAAGTTTTGTACCGTAATCCTATGGCTAGAAATGATACGCTGTAATTCTTAACCCTTAGGGTTTTGACCTACGCTGTATGACTTTCACGCTTAACTGCTTAACAAGTGTTCTTACCATGTTTTGTTGATATAATGAATGTTTGTGTTAATTTTGATGATTTGATGAATTTATTTCTGGCTTTGCTACGCTTAAATATTCGTAATCAAGGTCATTTTGCAACTCGCATAAGGATTACCCCTCGCGTAGTCAAGTTATCGCGTAAGAATAATCCTCGCATAACTATGCAGTAAAAGGTTCTACAAAGTTCTGGCGGTATCTGTGAGGATATCGCGTAAAACGGTGACTACCCTCGCGCAGGGTCTACTCTTACGGTAAACCTTACCCAGCGTAAAAGGTCTTTGCTTCGCTCGCGTAAAAGCTCGCATAGGTCCCCTTTCCTCGCGGCGTAACATCTCTTACTGCGTAGTTAGGATCTGGCGTGGCTTTCGTTCTGGCATTATATCATCTGTTGCGCAACTTTGCCAAAACTACGCTTAAGCACGGATTGACCTTCATAATGAATTGCGTACTTACAAACTTGTAAATAAACTAATCATGCGTCGAATCAATAATGTCACTAATAAACTTAATCGTTTGATATGTTTGTGAGCGAGAGTGATAACATAAACTTTAAAACTTAAGTTAACTAACTTCGCTAACATTTCACGGCGTCATTGGACTATTGAACAAACAAGTGACTTAGGACTCGTAACAATCATTGACATTGTACATTCAATAACTAGACAATAAGACCTTCTGTTGACTAACACTATGTCTTTCAATATGTTGGTTCTTTTGTCTAATGTTATTTCAGATCACGACATGTTTGAACAAATGAATGTGGATGCACGAGGATTTTCACAATTTGGCGATATCTTCCCAAGCGGTTATCCAGAAAGATTGGAAAGAACAACCTTAGGGTTGACATTGATACTACTCTTTAACCGAAATCTTCCTGCTTGATTCTTTGTGGATATTCTCGGAATCATCCTACGAACATGCTCTCACTCGCCCACAGTTCGAGGTCATTCAACAATTACGGGATTCTATGAAGGGATCAGCGGTGAAGTCGATGAATGTGACACAATCACAAACAAGTCACTATCACTCCTGGCGACTTCTGGCTGTTCTCATCATTCGACATCATCCACCGACTTCTTTGCTACCCTACGAAGAGCAGGTCCACGAAATTCTTGATAGATATGGTTATGATGAAGCCAGGGAATCATTACTAACACTCTCGCGTGGGTAGAGTATATTCCTCAACCATGGAGAACACTCACATGATCATCACCAAATCGGTCACGGTTAGTGACGGTGGATATGAGCATCCCAAGCTCATGGAGCTGATTTCGGTCTCGATCAATAAGGATATTGAAATAGAAGCAGCGATATGGGAGAACATGATCTTTGTTTCACAAGAAGCTAGGCTCCAAGATTCCTATGTCGGATACACCTAATTTGTCGAGAGAGCACTTGGACTTCATCGACATCCCATGAGGCTTAATGACCGGATAATCACACATATTGGCTGAACCCATACTATCTGTCAGAATCAAAGAATCGTCAACAAAGAAACAGGGTTCGGTTTTACTGATCACCTTCTAACCACCGAAATCAAAAAGCTTGAAACATATAAAAGGTATTGGTTAGCCGTAAAAGAAGGAAAAGTTGGTCATCTTGATGAAAAATCTCTCGTACACACTACTGGAGGACCGGAGAAAGGCCTTGGAAGTGTTACAAGTACAGATCTTTATAGGAAGCTTCCCAAAAGGAATCCTCCTCGTAAAAGGATTGTTCATGTAAAGGAAGCTGAACCTATTCCCACATCTGAACCGCAAAGAAAGCTTGGGGACGAAAGCTCTGAGGAGTCTTGACACAGATGAAGAGATTACCTACTACTGAATCGCAACCGTAACACCTCCTTCACCCGGCTAAACCTCCAAATCCACCCGGTGACAAAGGAAAGGAAAGACTCTGACCACTTGTACCGTATGAGGAAAGCTCGGATCAAGAAGAAGAGCAATGGATATATCATACGGGGAAGAAGTTTCATATCGTTAGACACCTTCAAAAGCTGAAGTATTTGCTAAAGACCAAATGGGTGGTCCCGGAGGATCAAGTGGTGTCTTTGCCCACTGAACCTTCTCTTGATGCGGTTAATCAACCGATAAGGAGCTGGTGCCACCACTTTTATGCAACAACAAAAGCTTGTGGAGGATACTATCGAATATGAGTTTGAGGAACCGGAAGCTGAGAAGTCCGAAAAAGATCAAGATGTTGATTATGATACGTTTCTTCTAGATAGTCCTGTGCGATCAAAGGAAGAAACCTCTGAACCTCCGAAGGATCCGAGTCTCCTCATATCTCTTCATCATCGATTAGTCTTCACTCCCTCGCCACCACCATCAAAGAAGTCAACCAAATCATCATCCAAATCCGTGAAGAAACCATCTAAATATTGGATTTCTCAAGCTCATGAACGGATTACCAAAGCTGTCAAACAAGTCAGAAAGAAATACGTGCTCAACAAAAGTCAATTTCTTTGCTTCACATAACATCTGACATCTATATGACGAGCATGAAAAGATAAAAGGAGAAAGGAAGTTTGTTCAGGAATTCATGAATAATCGTCAGTCAGAGGAACTCGAACGAAATGATCAAGGCTACACGAAAAAGTACCTTCTTGAGTACGTTCCTAAAGTTACAAAGGAGTTGTTCACCAAACAACTTTATCCAAATCTTATGTAGATCGCCAAGCAAACTATTCGATCAACGCCCTTAACCGTCACAATCAATCCAACCGATCCGGTTGTTTTCTCTGATAATGAATTGGTGCTTGTTACACAAATGTCCGCACGATCTGGGACATTTACTTCTGATGAAGGAAAGCTGTTTCAAGCATTCTTGGACTACCAACTTCAAGAAGCTTGTAGATTCGGTGAAAAGTCGAAACGTCTAGAGACGATGAAGACAAGGATAAGGATAAAGACTCTGCACCTAAACGTCGAGCAGCTGTGAATCTTCTTTGACGCAACCTCCTCCACAACGGCCTCATGTTCAACAAAAATCTCCTCCTCGTTCTTCTACTGAAAAACCTCGGGACGATTCCGAGTTCACACCACCCCGACTCGGAAAGCAGATGATCACTTTGAGTATACGGGTGGTGACGATGAAGAGGTCCTTGAGCCCTACAACAACCCACCTCTCCCAAACAAGTTCAGAAACCGGAATCATCATCTAGGCCTTCGAAAAAGAAGAAGAAGAAGACGCCTCAAGCTGACGTCGTATCATGGCTAGATGCCGATAAAAGAGGAATTTGAATGGTTTGCTAATCTTGTTAACAACACTCCCTACCCTCGAAGAAGGTCGAACTTGGTAGACGGTTCTACATTGGAGCATGCAAAAATTCTGCAAGAAAAGTTTCATTTGAAGAAAATGACGAATCTGAGGAAGGCGAATCAAGAATGAAGCGTTTCAACTTCTAAAAGACAGCTCCGAAAGTGCCCTCGAGGTCGAATATCACCTTGAAAACATTGCTCGAGCTATGTCTAACAACATGGATTGGCTCAACCCAGAAGCAAACATTGACTTCACACAAAGGGACAACCCTCCATACTACACTGATTGGACCAAACCTCTACCAACACTTGGCCAACCAAATTTGAACCACGGATTCCTTTCGGATACTTCTTCAACAAAGACCGGATTTTCTTCTACGGTGATGATGATTCAAGAAAATATGCTACATCGTTGACACTTCCATTCCCAGCAGCTGTCTACTCAAACTGCATAGCCATTGAGGAACGTGCCAATCACTTGTTCTCCAACACGGTGGAGGCATACGCCCGAGATGCATTGTATGGGATTCATCACTGGCCAGAACGCCGAAGAATCTACTCTGAAGCTGTCGGTTCAGAAGTCTCAACATGTCGTGCATAGTTCTAAAGATATCGTTGCCATCATACACGTTGACCTTTCGTCTAAGTGGGACTACACATTCCTAAAGAAGATCGTAGTCAAACGACAAGATGAATGGGACTATGTTTCTCTGAGGTCGACTTTGAGAATTTGTCTATCAATGACATCGAAGACATGTACCTTGCCAAGGTACATGGTCGCATGAGACAATTCTCAACCGCAGTACAACGCGAATTTATCAAGTCACTTCTCATCTTCATAAGACGCATTGTCATCAAGGAACGTGTAGAAGATCTCCAACTGGCTGTTGAATCTTATCAGACGCGTGTCAACTTCACACCTCCAAAGCTTGATCTTCCCGATATCAACCAGCTATCTCAATATACACTCATCAGCAAACCTTTCGGCGTTGTTTACCGTAGTGAACTTCAAAGAAACTGCTTAATGGCGTGTAGCGAACTCCACAAGTTCGGGGATCATACCTTGAAGCTGGTTAGGGATGGATTGGCATACAGGTTGAAGGATATACGCTAGAAAATTGGGTCTCCTAAGCGCTGGAATTCTCAGGAAAGGAGGGATGTGAGACGGATCATCACAATGATTGATGAACGGTTGTTTCGAAGGGATCAGTTCAGACGATTGGAGAGTTATGTCGGTGTTCGACCCAGGAGAAACATAACTGGATTTCAACGCCTGTGCACACACTCCTGGAACATCACTGCACTTCCTGGTACCCTTTGAATTGTTTTCTTCATATCATTTTGGATGTTTGATTAATTATGTCAATGGCTTGTGCACACATTACAGTGTACAACCCGTACTTGTAAATAAAGGACCCTGTGGTACGCATCAGTGCCACAATCCTTATATAAGGAGCGAAAGCTTCTTTTGAGTAAAACCTATCAAACCTTTCATTTTTCAAGGTTTTGCTCAAAAGAACAAGTACTTTCCCTTATGATTTTCAAAACCTAAACCGTTTATATCACTCGTTGAGGGGAGTACTTGAATTAAAACTTTGTTCAAAAATTGTTCACAGTGGTCATTCTTCCCTCAACACTCAAAATGGTCATATTTATTCTCAACTTTTCAAAAATAACATCACATATGCCATTTTTGAGGGGAGAAAATGTGATAAAAATATGTTATGAAAAAATGCAAATGAATCACGTGTGCTTCGGACTTAACCAATGAATTGACGATGCTTAACTGTTAGTAACTCGAAAAGACTTGTCCTGGACGGGTAATAATTTCAAGCTAGTTCGCTAGTGATGTAAACGTGTCTCGCAAAGGACTAGTCTGAGTAGAATGTACCATTCGAGAAACTCTTGATAAACATGAACTCTGACGGGTTTGACGACCTTTCGAGGATTGTCTACACCTTCAAGGTAGTTACTAGAGCCAGTTGTCACCTAAAATCTGACAATGCAACTCTTTAACTATGCTACGTAACTGGTCTCGCGGGGAATGTCTATCTTGAGTTAATCAATTCAAAAGTGCGCGCTCTTTCCTCACTGTGCATTTTAACCGTTAAAACTCTTAAGCACAGTGGAGGGGAGTATTTATGCAAAATCTTATCTCAAAAGTGGTACTAAAATGTTTTTCATTCACAAACACTTTGAGAGATTTTTCACAACAGTGGTTTTTATGGCAACATAGGTTAGTCATGGAGTTATAAGGTGACTAAGGTTAGGAATAACCGTCCTATGATCCGCCAGAGCCGGAGGGATCTACCCAGGACACCACAAATAGTTAGTATTTAGAAGTCCTTAGGTATGATTGTAAAAAAGGAGAAAATGAGAATCGGAGAAAGAAGGAGTTGAAGAATTAAAAAGAAATGCAAAGAAAAGGGTGAAAAGAAATAGCCCTCCAGATTATTCAACTTAGGGCAGACACCGGGTTCAATTCATATGCTACTGGTTGTCACTTTGTGACGCCGGTATTGAAGATTAAAAGTCGTCATGGACCCAGTGACGCATGCACTAAACCTTCTTATCCACTCAAGTTTCTCTTAACAGAAGCTTGTTTCATTCTCACTGGGAACCCTACGTAAACTATCGGCTTTCTCTTAGAGATTGCTAGTATTGAAGAAGGAGACCCTCTCCCTAGTCTCCGCTTAGGAAAACCAAAACGCACTATTGATTCTAGAGCCACGAGATTCATCAAAAGATCTCTTAGGTACACTTGACATTTAATCACTTGATGATCAACAAATAAGGTTATCAGTGGTTCATATCGAGTCCTTCACAGATCTTAGCAATCTGTCGAGAACATTTATGAGAGGTTCACATTTGTGATCCTCAGTGAATGAATGGAAACTCCTGCCAGGGTCAACAATAAACAGCCCTGACAGCGGTCGCCCGGCAACTCCCCGTGGATTGCGCTTAGTGGTCTCAAACGGTCTACAGTCGTGAGGTGATGCTTCGGTGTACCTCAGTGACTCATCTGAATCGTAGGTGTACTTCGGTACATCGTGTTATCTCACTTGTGGGACTCCGATTCAGGAACGGCCTTTGTAAGAATTAGAGTTGTGTTTTCACACTATGCTGTTAACACTCTCGAAGTTCAAACTTGTAAGTGCCGGAATCCGCTTATTACTAACCGTTTAAATGTTTTCTTCTTATGGAAGCTCTGGAGCGGGATGATCGTGCAGATTCTTCTCATGCTCACGCCAACATCATCACTAATGGAAGTTCTATCCAAAAGCAACACAACAGTCAGAATGATTCTTCGTCAATACAGAGAATCTACAAAGTTAAAGACTTAAAGAACTCCATCAGTACTGAATTCCAAACGTCAAAGGAGCGTGTGAGCATGTTGAAGAACGAGGTGGAGACACTGTAGGGCAAAAGCAGACCTGAGGCAGACTTGATGCAGAGAACAACATACTATCACTTTCACCACAAAGAACAATGATCAAAGAACAAAGTTAAAGATGACGTCAAAGCATAACCGTTCAAAGTAAACTATCTCTCTACCCTGGGGAGATTGTTCAAATCAAGGCAATTCTTCTCAAGAAGAAGAATGTCAGAAGACATCAAAGCTACTATTACATCAACGCCTTCACCGTTTTCATCACCAACACTTGAGTGTTTGTTACTCATATGTAATAACACTTGAGGGGGAGATTGTTGGAATCACTCCTAAACCTTATTCAAGTGTTAGTTACTCATATGTAATAGTTAGCTTATTATGGCCTTTATGATTGTTATTAGCCTTAAGCTTATGTAGAAGGCCCATGAGCTTAGGCCCAAGCCCATAGGTGAAAGGGAAGGAGTAGGTGTGTTGCCCTAGATCCTTGCCTATAAATACCTTATGTAAACCTTCATTTGAAGGTTGGTTGTTCAAGTTATCTCCTTTCACATACTCCTACACATAACCGTGTTCATTATATCGTGTGTGTGTGTTTGGTATCTTGTTCAATCGCCTTTATCTCTTTCTTGTAAGCTTGTGTTGTAAAACTAGTGATCTAACAGTAGCAGAAGCATGGAGTGAAAATATCAGAGTCATTGATGCACTAATCATGATTCCTTTAGATATGAAAGTGTTGTGTGAGCATGCGGCTATTGATTGACCGCTCCATTCTGAACAGCTGCAAATGTCAGGGTGTACCTGCATAAAATAGTTAGCAATAAAGCGAACGAAATTTTCTTTGATCACTTTCGATGAATTGAGGTACACGGCCCACGGTTCCCCGTTGATCAGTACAAGTACTGCCTGTGATCAGGTATAATTCCGAAGAATTTCCTTGACAGGGTTTCGTAGCTGCTCTAGCTGTTCTCAAACCGGAACGTCTCAAAGAAGACAACACGGAGTGAGTGAACCAGCGAAACGAGATTCACTGATTGATGAAAAGAGATTTGAAAAAAAAATCGTGTATTGCTCAATAGAAATTGTTTTTGTAATACAACGAAGGTTTTAATGTAAATCAATTATCAATCAATCAATTGAAAAAACACCTTTTATTTTGAGAAATAAGTACACAGTCGATGTGCTAAAGAAAAGAGTTTTTAAGCACAACGACCGGTTTTTCAAAGGTATCCGTCAATCCATAACCTGAACCAGGATTGATTCAAAAGATTGAATCTCTCCATTGTTTATGTCCAGTTGTCACATGGTTGATCTATTGGATAGATCTCACATGCCACCTACCAGGAGCTTGTTTGATGTTGGCTCCAGAAGGCTTTCCATCTTCATCGTGAATATGAATGCATATCACTTAGATGTTCTTCATTGAAAGTGTCCTAAGGAGATTTATAAGATGATCTCGTGGATCTAGACTCAATTGTGCATATTTGGTTCCTATGCCGGAGACTAGGGAGAGGGTCTCCTTCTTCAATATCAACAATCTCTAGGAGAAAGTCGATAGATTATGTCGGTTCCCCGTGAGAATGAAACAAGCCCTTTTAAGAGGAACTTGAGTGGTTTGGAAAGTTGAAGTGCAGTGCGTCACTGGGTCCATGACGACTTGTCTTCAATACCGATGTTACCTTGGTAACCACCAGTAGTATATGAATTGAACCCGGTTTCTGCCCTAAGGTTGAATAAATGGAGGGCTATTTCTTTTCACCTCTTTTCACATTCAATTCTTTTTCATTCTTCAACCCCTTCAGTGCTTACCGAGACTTCATTACTAGAACCTTGTTGGGTTTATTCCAGTACTAGCTCAGTCTCAGTCCGCACACTTCCCATATCTCACTTTTCTCCTTTTTTCATCATACCTAAGGACTTCTACACTATCTAGTGGATTGTCCCTAGGTAGATCCTTCTGGTTCTAGCGGATCATGGGACCTCAACCTAGCCTTATCATCCTTATATCACCATACATAAAGTAAAGTTGGTCGGTCCTTTTTTGGCGTCGTTCATCTGCCATAGGAACCAATTGAAAACCATTTGAAAAATCAATCAAGATACTTGTGATATAGAATCAAAGCATTTTGTATCTTAATTGTTTTGATATTTTAGAAGTGCTCCCCCTCAACATATGCATAAAAATTTAGAAATTGTTTAGCACATGGAGGCAAGAGATCTTTGAAATCGTTAGATTAAGAGTGAAAGGTCCAATCTTTTGATTAACATTTTCTAAAATGATCATCATCACTTCCCAATCAACTTGAGTAGATAAACCATTTTGAGGAAGGATGAGTTTTTCAAAAGTTTGCTCCCCCTCAATATGTGCCTCGAATTTTGAAAGAGTTTTGCACATATTAGAGGGAACCTGCACTTAGAGACAATGCAGTCACGTTTCAATAATTTGAGGTTTAAAATAGTTGCTCCCCCTCAACATGTGCATGGAAAATTTGAAATCGTTTGTCACTTGCGGAGGAGGCAAACATGCTAAACACTTATGAAACCCTTTATCGAATTATCAGTTTAAATCCAATTTAAATCACAAATTCTCCCCCGATCACAATTATCAAATCATTTGAGATTTGTGATCTCTATATATTTAAATTGATTTTGAAAGCTTTTAAGGAGAATTTTGACTTGATTATGAAAAACATTTTAACTGATAAGGATCGAATTTTGAGACTTTAGACTCCAAAGATTAAACATGCTTGAATATCTTTTGAAAACATAGTAGTAACCAAGGTCTGGTACCATTGTTTGAAAAATACACTTTTTGATTTAATTGAAAAGTCATTCTCCCCCTCAATCAATGACATAAGATGTTGATTGAGAGATAGATATTTTTTGACAACCTTTAGGTACAGATGATTTTCAAAAATAGAGTCCGAGTAATTTTTCAAATCAATTAGTTTTCATTAGATAGTAAGAAATTGTTTTTATAGAATCAGAGCATGAGATTTGAAAAACAAGATAAAGCATGGCTCTGTTCTTTCTTTGAAAAGCGGGCTACTGCCTGAAATGACAATAAACCATTGTCTTTATTCTTTTTTTTTTTTTTTTAATAAAAAAAACACATTCGAACAACATCTAAAGTCCCGTATCATTCTTTGAATGACAGCATTAAGACCGTAGATATTATCGAATCGAGAAAAGCATGACAAAATGACAATATTTTTGAGGATTTTTCGAATTTTTCACATTTTTATGGATTTTGAAAGTTTTATAATTTTCTATTTGATTTTTTGAAGATTTTGTAATTTTGTATTATGCTTTTTGGATAAATATATACAAAGTATAGATGAAGGAAAGACCTTTACTCCTCGTCTTCCTCCTGAAGACGTTTGAGTGTTTCTGGTTGAAGGCTTTTCAATCCAAGTCGTGGAAGAATAAACTCAAAACGTTCTCTTGGAAGAGCATTGGTGAAGATGTCTGCTAACTGGTATTCTGACGTCACAAAATAGAGTTCCACCACACCGTTTTCCACTTGCTCCCTGATGAAATGATGTCGGATGTCGATGTGCTTTGCTCTAGAGTGTTGAACGTTGTTGCATGAGAGAGCAATAGCACTTTTATTATCACAGTACAGAGGGATTTTGTTGAATTCAAAGCCATAGTCAGATAATTGTGATCTCATCCAAAGGATTTGAGCGCAACAAGATAACATGGCTATGTATTCAGCCTCTGTAGAGGAAATAGAAGTACTCATTTGCTTCTTTGAAGACCAGCTTACAAGCTTATCACCCAAAAACTGAGCACCTCCTGATGTACTTCGTCGTGTATCTTGACATCCTGCATGATCAGCATTTGCATAGGCTGTTAGTGACATACCGGTGTCCTTCGGGTACCATAGTCCCATATTGATGGTTCCTTGGAGATACCGAAAGACCCGTTTAACCGCTTCAAGGTGCTTTTTAGTAGGCTTAGCCTGATATCTAGCACACATGCACACAGCGAACAAGATGTTTGGTCTGCTAGCTGTGAGGTAAATCAGGGATCCAATCATGCTACGATATTTCGTTTGACCTACCATGATCCCTGAGTGGTCCTCATCCAGCTTGGTTCGTTCAATCATGGGAGTGTCAACGGTGTCACATGATACAAATCCAAATTTCTTTAAAATCTCATTTGCATATTTAGATTGATTTATGAAAATGCCTCCGGGACTTTGAGAAATTTGTAATCCTAAGAAAAATGACATTTGTCCCATCATTGACATTTGAAATTTAGAACCCATTTCAATTGAAAAAAGGTCACACTCATTGGGGTCACACCCATTCTGATTGCCTCGATACGGGCAACAGGAGCAAAAAATTCTTCAAAGTCAATACCCTCCTCTTGACGGTATCCTTTAGCAACCAATCGAGCCTTGTTCTTTAACACATCACCATGCTCATCAAGTTTCACTTTGAAGATCCTTTTTAGAGCAATGATCATAGCACAATCTGGAGCAGGTACTAATTCCCATACATCAAGTTGATCAAACTAATGAATTTCTTCTTGCATGGCATTGAACCAGCTGTCTTCATTCATGGCGGTTTTAACATCTTTTGGTTCGATCTTAGAGAGAACGGAGTTGAAGAAGCACCATAAGGCATCGGTTTCAAGTTGTTTCCGTGTGGATACTGGACGAGAGGGATTTCCAATGATGTTGTCTAATGGATGATCGTGAGTCCATTTTCTAAGGTGTTCATGTGGCTGTTGTTGAGGGACTGAAGTAGCAGACTCGATATCTCCTGATGAAGAAGGTTCTGATGATGATTCAGGAGCAAAGATATTTTCAAATGGAGCATCTTCAGGAGTAGCAAAGGGATTAACTTCATCATTGATGCCAGAAATAGTTCCATGATGTACATTCGAAGATTGATGATTTGTAGATGCGACTGAGTGATCAGCAGCAGGCGCTTCTTGACTTAATGATATTGAGACTGAAGGATTGACTTCATTCATAGGGATATGAGCAACCTCTGTTGTAGGAATTGACAGTTCATTAGCACTTGGCTCATAGTGTTCATCAAACATCGGATCAAACAGTTTCTTTAAATCATCTTCTGAGGGAGGTACATATGGAGTTTCTGGTGAGGAGTTTGGTACAAGAGATGAACCAATGGGACTGTTTTGAAGTGCGGGTCCAGAACTGGATTGTCCAGGAGCCATTTGACCGGTCAGCTCATCGAACGTAACGTGAATTGTTTCCATGATATTTCGGGTTCTCTTGTTGTAGATTCGGTAACCTTTCTTGTTTGGTGCATAACCAACAAAAACTCCAATATCTGCCTTTGCTCTTAGTTTACCTAAGTCTTGACCATCATTAGTTGGGTAACACAATGCACCAAACACACGAAGGAATGAGAGATTAGGTTTTCTATTGTGGACAAGTTCATATGGAGTTTTTCCATGAGCAGTGTGAATTAGGGACCGATTTTGAGTATAGCATGCAGTGGCAATGGCTTCAGCCCATAGAAACATTGGAACCTTTGAGTAAATCAGCATTGTTCTTGCGGCTTCCACAAGAGTTCGATTTCGTCTTTCAACTACACCGTTCTGTTGAGGAGTTCGTGGAACACTTCTTTGAGGACTGATTCCAACACTTTCATAAAACTCACTAAGTTGTTTATTAACAAATTCAGTTCCATTGTCTGTTCGGATGATTCTGACAGTTTTGTTAAGTCGAACTGCAGCTGTTTGATAAGTTTGATGATGATATCTGGAGTTTCATCCTTTGTCCTGAGGAACTTAACCCAGGTGAATCGAGAGTAATCATCAACCACAACTAACACGTATTTTTTCCCAAAGATATTCTGCACTCTCATGGGTCCACATAAGTCCATGTGGATTATATGAAGAACTTCAGTAACAGAGTTTGTAGGTTTAGGTTTGTGGGCATACTTCTTGCTTTTTCCCAATTGGCATGCTGAACAAAGGTGATCCTTTTCATACTTAAGTCTAGGTAAACCTACAACTAGGTCCTTTCTGGAGAGATCATTGATGGTGCTGAAGTTCAAGTGATTGAGACGACGATGCCATAACTATGACTTTGTTTTAGAAGCCTTTGACAACAAGAAAATTTGAGAAGACTTCATCATATCTTCGATAGAGATGGTGTATAGATTTGAACCACGTGTTCCTCTTAAAAGTTCCTTACCATCCAGTTCTATAACGAAACAAGTATGTTTTCTGAAGGCTACTTCTAGATCAGAATCGCAAAATTGACCAACAGAGAACAGGTTATGACCAAGACCTTCCACATAATATACCCTGGAGATAACACTTTTACCAACAACATAATCTCCATAACCCATAATTGCACCGAAATGATCGTTCCCGAATCTAACTGTCCCGATGAATTTGCTCACGAAGTTCATGAGCCGCGACCGGTCTCCAGTCATATGCTTGGAACAGCCTGAGTCCAGGTACCACAGAACGATTTGAACGATCTGCAGTTGAACACAGACAAGAATGGATAACTGGATAATTGGGATCCCCATGCAAGAATGGGTTCCATTTGGTTAGTAACAGTGATTGGAACACCCACATCAGAAATAGAAACATTCATATCAGAAATTGAGGCAATGGAATCATTATGAATAGATGCAGTACTAGTGTCCGTATTTGCCCTATTCAAAGTATGTTCACTTCTTAAGGGAATAGTTCTACCAGTAGGCATCCATTTTCTAGTGGGTGTTGCCTGATTAACTTTATGGCCAACAGGTATCCACTGTTTTCTAACTTTCATACGCCTTTGCCTTTTTGCCTTCTTAGCATGATATTTTGCATTAACAAGATTAACTGGGGATTTGACAGTATTAGACAAAGCATTCACACCACATTCATGATTAGTAACAGAATTCAAGCAGACATCATTACAAGGTTTGCAAATAGTATCAGAATTCGAATTAATTACAGTACGCCTATGGCTAATACTAGAATCAAAACGATTCGTTTTATTCGACTCAAACTTAAAGTTCCTAGATTGGTCTTCTACTCTCTTCCAATGCACATTCTTAGCTTGCAAGGTCCTATCATTCCTTGTGTTGTCTTGAGACTTTGACCTGCTCGCTTTAATGTCACTAATTACTCCTGTAGAGGGAATGGGAACATTAGTTGGTTGATCTAATTTTTTCATTCCTGAACTAGATGTGCAAGGATCTGAACTACTAGAAAGCACATTAGTGTTCACTTTCTTAAAACTGTGATTTGAGCTATTTGCAGGCACACTGAAATTCACTTTCTTAACACCAGAGTTCGCTTTCTTAGCACTAAAGGTGTTGGGATCTGAACTACTTGAAGGTATACTACAGTTCACATTCATCACATTGGGCATCGAATGGATTTCATACTTGGCACTAGGCATGGAACACGGAATCAAAGGATTAACTCTCTCACCTAAGGACTTAGGGCATATTGTGATTAAGCATTCTAGAATTTCTTGAGATCGTTTGGCATATAAACATGCATGCCCAATTGCATTATCAAGTGGTTTCTCTAACTTATCCTCTTCAACAATCTCACGGAGACATTCTAGACAATCCTTAAGGGATGAGAAATATGTTTGAATTGCAAGTTTATTGTTCCTAAGATGAGGAGGAACATATCTCACAGACAAAGCATATTTATTACAAACAGGTACCTTTGATCCATCATTCTCCCCATTGGTCATTGGCATTTTCCCTTTTACCTGGCTCTTCAGATTCTCAATTTCCTTTTGCAATGAAGCTATTTGTTCGTTATTTTTGTTATGAGTGACCTTTATTGATTCAAATAACTCATTGAAATGATGTTTAACCTTTTCATTTTCTTCTAGAAAACTCTCGTTTTCCTTTTGTAATGCATTTACTAAGTTTTGAAGATGAAACGTTTGAGAATTCTGAGAATCTAAAAGAGGAGGCATTTGGGAGCCAGTCACATTGTTCTTTTCACCCTTTAATTGAGAGATTTGGGCTTTCAATTTTCTGATCGTGTTACAATGAGCTTGAATCTGTTCATCACGTTTGTTTATTTGAAAAACTGCATCAAACTCTGGAGCATCTGAGGATGTCTTGGTATTTGAAGTTTTGACATTTTCTTTAAGATGTTGATATTTTAGTTGTAAATTAAAATGCTCAACCTCTAGTTTAGAAAAATATTTAACCAAATTGTCGTGATCATCCAGTTCACTTTTCTCATTTAATTTAGAATTAGTCTTTTCAAGCTCAATGACACGATCATGGGAGACTTTCAAAGCAACAGATAATTCATGAAATTGAGAAGCATTTATGGAACAATTTGTAGCAGTGAAAAACACATCTTGAGCAATACATTCAGAAATCAGATTCTCATTCAGTGTATGCAAGTTCTTCCTCTCAATCTCATAATATTTTAATTCTCGCTCATAGTCACTAACCTCAACGATCATTGCATCAAATTCCTTTTCCATTTCTTTAATGTCTAAATTCATTCCCTTTTTAAGAATTTCAAAATGATCTTTTAGTTGTTTAAAGAAAGTCATGACTTCAGTTAAATAACATTTTTTCGTTTGCTCAAAACCCCTTTCCCCTTTAGTTATACCAGTGGGTGTGATCCTTTTCTTACAAGTTTTCTCAAAATCAACAAATAGTTGAAAAATAACATATTGACTGATTAAGGTCTTGCTTTTAGTGGCAATAGTCCTAGGAACTAAATGCATTGGTGTATTGGGAGGATACACAGTTGCTGAAGGCATTTTCCTAAAGGAGGGGTTTGTTACAACAAGATTCTCTGCTTTTTGCTTATCTAAATCCTTTTTCCAGATTACTTGTTCGGGTGTTAACAACGTCTGAGGCTTAAACTTGTTCAAGGAAATCCAATTCTCCTTCTTGTAATCATGGGGTGAGATAGTTATTTTCTTCTCTTTACATTTAGGATCATCTAGTTTCTTGTTCATCTTTTCCCTAGTGACTTCATCTGATTTCTTATCTTCCTCAGTGCACTCAGCGCAACTAGGTTTCTGTCTAGGTTTAAGGATTTCATTGCCATCATAAAGTACCTTATGAGCGTTTCTAGCCTTTTTAATGACCTCTGGATTTGGTTCCTCATATCCTCTACCAACTCCACCTCTTCCTTGTTCGTACTGCCTTTCTTGAACTGGCTGCACCATAACCTTCCCATCTCTGACAGTGGCTTGATTGTGTGGATTGGATGCTGTTCTGAGGTTGTTGTTGGTGTGTGGGAGAGTGTTCATGTTTTGACTGATCATGAGAGCTAGTTGACTAATGAAGTTTCCAACGGATGCATCAGCATCAGCTTGTTTGAACATAGGATCAGGAATGAGTTTGTGATTACCATTACCCATGGGTACAACTTGAGAAGCTTTGGTGGTGATCCCAACATTTTTGTAGAAAGTAGTTGAATCATTTGATGAACTTGTTTCTCCCTGATTGGTTTTAAGCTGTTCCAGAATCCTTTTTTCAAACATAGCATGTCTTTCATTCTAAAGAAGGAATGCGTAGAGTTGCTCATAGTTTGTATTCTTCAATCCTTTGGTTAGCTTCACAGACGTGACAAACTTATGCCATTCGGGATTCATGTTGTTCACAAACTTTGAGTTCAGCTGAATGTTTGGCATAGTCATTCTGATGTTTCTCATATCATTCACAAGCTTATGGAATCTTACATAGTACTCATAGACACTCTCATCTGGTTTCATCTTAAAGTGCTCAAATTCATCATAGAGTTGTGATTCTCTGTCTTCAATAGTTAATTCAGAACCTGAGAGAAGCATCTTGACATTATCCCATACAACCTTGGCTTCAGTGTTGTGATTGATAAGCTTATAGATGTCTTTTGGAAGACCTTGCAATATGATGTTAGAAGCCCTGATATCCGCATCAAATCTCTTCTTCTCCTTATCATTGAGCTCATCATACGTATTTGGTCTGTCTATTCCATAGATCATTGTTCCATCTTCAGCTGTATCAATTATGTCTCTAGTAGTCTCAACTAGATACGGTCCTTCATCAATCGATTTGAGAATGTTGACTCCATTTTCCTTTCCAAGACAGTACAGTCTGATTCTTTGAGCCCAAGAGTCGTAGTCAGTTCTATCAAGCATGGGTGGACGGGTATCTGAACCAGCTGCTTGAACATCCTCGGCAACAGTGGAGATGATTGTAGGTACGTTGGTAGACATGTTGACAGATAATCACGGGATTTTATAACTCAATGATTAAACCGGGAAATAGATTCTTTCACGGGATTTTACTAAACCAAGAGAAAACCGTATTACACACAAAAGTCAACCAAGTCGCTATGAATACTTGAACAAGTCGCTAAGTACTAAGTTGCTAAGTAATGACAAAGCAAGTCGCTAAGTTCCCAAGTCGCTACAAATTTTGACAGCAAGTCGCTACCAAGTCGCTATGAGATCAAGTCGCTAAATAGCAACTCGCTAAGGACCAAATCGCTACCACCAAATCGCTACGAAACTTAAAGAGCAAGTCGCTATCAAAATTGAAAGCAAGTCGCTACCTTACCAAGTCGCTACCCGTAGTGGAGAATCCACTAAGTGTACTGTTTGTCGGCTTGTCTCAATAGACAAGTCGCTAAGCACCAAGTCGCTATCAAAACACACTACAACTCGCTACAGTTTTACAAACCAAGTCGCTACCAAGAAATGAAGTCCGTAGCACAAGTCGCTAGCAAGAGAAAACTTTAAAAACACACTTTTCAATCCAAAAACAACCCAACCACGATGATTCAAGCCTTCTAAATCAAAACCTAAACACTTATGATGATTCTAAACACAAAAGTACAATCAAAATCCAAACTTTAACACTAGAAATCAACCAAATGATGCAAAAACCACTAAACTTTTTCAAACTCAAAAACCACCTAAAAACTACTAGAAATCCAAAGATATGTAAGAGATGATCTAACCTTGGCTCTTGATACCAATTGTAACATATTGGATTTCACATACACAACATAACACAAACATACATAGGCGTATAATAGATGAGTTTTAGAGAGAGAAAGTTAGAGGTTTGGGAACTTTAGTGAGAGAAAGAAAATTCTTATTATGAGCTCCAACTCTCTACCTTGGGAGGTAGAGAGTATTTATAGTCTTACAATAAAACGCCACACAATGGGCTGTGGATCAGGCATACAGTGGGTAAAGACCCGTCCGTCCTCCACGGTGTTACTAAACTAACTACTTCTTAACATAAAATAGCTATGACTACGAGCTTTCTAACGATTACATATACTTGAGGTGACCGACACTTTAACTACTGGATTTTCCAAATTCTAACAATCACCTTCTTGAACGTTTTGATAAAGTCAACAAACCTAACCATCCCTAAAACCTTGGAATGCAAGTACAAGTGGTGTTCTTTCTAGGCTTAGGCACAACTTAGATTGTTAGGAATTTTCTTATTTTGTTACATGCTTGTATCATTTTCTTAGTTTTAGAGATTTGAAATATGTGTATCATTTCTCTCATTTTATTAAATGAAACTACATGTTTTTATGTTATATAGTTATGTGAACATGTTTTACATTACTTACTTGGATGCTTACATCATTATTTGTGTCTCCATTGCTGCTACTAAGCTACAGGTACCCAAATCCCTCAAATTTGTCTTGACGGATCCCTCAAATGAAGGATCCGGCAAAACCGGGTGGACATAAATACTTTTTGAGCTAACTTTATAGCTCATTTGGAGGAAACAATGCACCATATACTTATTTTCTAACCTTTGTTTTATAGATTTTCAAAATACATATAGAGACTTTGACGCCCTCAACAAGGGGTAGCTTTTCATCAAAGCAAAACTTTGCGAAATACTTGCAATACACTCATTTAGTCCTCCTAACTACTTGACGCCCTCATCAAAAGGGAGCATTCGTCAAGGGGGAGATTTTTGTCAAAGCAAAAACGTTGGAAAATACTTGCAATACACTCGTTTAGTCTTCCTAATTACTAGACACCCTCATCAAATGGAAGCATCCGTCAAGGGGTAGCTAAAACGAAACTCTTTCGTTACCTTACTACTTCTTCTCTAAATCTCTCTTTTCAAAAACTTCTTACTTTATATAATCTTTTCATAAAACTCTTTTCTTTTCTTCTACTATGTGTTAGTTTCTTTTCGACCCTCCTTTTTGTTTCGACAAAAAGAGAGAGAAGAGAGTAAAAACTCCAATTCAAAATTTTACGAATGTTATCTTTTACTTAAAGTAATTTTATGTTTTGTCATCAACAAAAAGGGGGAGACTGTTAATACAAATAAACCAAAATAATGTTTATTTATATTTTACGATCTTCTAATATTTTGTCGATAACAAACGTAAAATCATTTTAACGAAATAAATAAAATACGTAAAAGCTTTGAGCCAATAGTTTACTAACACACTTTTAATAAACATATAAAATCATCAAAACATGTTTAGCTAATTAAGTTATATAAAACTAAAACTATTTTTATAAAACACTTACAAGTAATGTTGTTTACTTATATTTTATAAAAATGTATATGTGCTTAGTATAACTTGTAATGGGTAAATAATGGGTAACAACCAAATTTCATAACCCATGACCCAAGACCCATGATCCATTGTTGGGTAAAAACCAAAGTCCATGATCCATACCCATGGAGCATGATCTATAACCCATGATCCATTGCATGACATCATGCACGAAGTCATGTTGGATATTATCTATGATCCATAACCCAAAGTCCATGACCAATGACCCAAGATCCATGACCCATTGACTAGGTACAATGTATCTTGTTGGGTATCCATAATCCAAAGTCCATGACCTATGGTCCATAACCCATAACCCATAACCCGGTTTGCATCCCAAAATCCGAACTAGTCTGACCTAGCAGCCGGATCCTTTAGTTTGCACTGGTCGGATCCCTTGGGTAAGGGATCCGCCGAAACCGTGGGAACTGTAGTCAGTTTTGCCTATAAATACTAAGTCATTTCTCTCTTGCTCACCAACCCTTTTAGACATATCTTATCTCTATGTTCTAACCTCTCTAACCTCATATCCAAAGGATCATTTTATGTAGTTTTTCTCTTTGTGTGATTCTCTAGGTTCCTCTTAAATGCGAGATCACAACCTCTTGAAGACGTGCAAGCTCAAGGTCATGAGTTGCTAAGCTTCATCATCATCAAGACCACTAAAGTGCATCTTGTTCATAGTTCTTCTCTCCCTCCATTACCATGTTGAGTTGAAGGCATTGGTGTATAGTGCCGAAGGTGTACATTCAATATGAGGCGTCGATGTATATTTGTGTAGTTTGGGTTAAAGGGTATTGATATCCTTTAAAGTTTTGTAAAACGGAGTTTGTCTCCTTTGGGTTGTAGTGTTGGGTAGTAGTTCCTCCTTTGTAATGGAAATCGGTATCTAGCCTTGTACCGGATAAAGTGTAGGCTACGTTGTGATAGGTTTGGTTCTACCTCGTGAAAGAACTCGGTGTCTAGCCTTGTATCGGATAAAGTGTAGGCGACATTGTGAAGGATTCTCCCCCACATTAAGGAGCTTGTGTTGTGTAGTGCTTAGAAACTCTCATGTTGGGTACTCGATGAGTGGAGTAGGGAAAGGAGGGTGTCCTTGTAGCCAAACCACTATAAATACTTGTGTTGTAGTTTTGTGTTCTTTTACTCTTTATCTCTTTGCATTATTTATGTATATTTCCATCTATCAATATCCAACACAGGATCTAAATGGATTGACATAAGTCGATCTAAATACTTTAAAATAAAGTTTTAATCCGCAAAACTATTCAACTCCCTTCTAGTTTTCCATAAAAACGTAAAGTAAAATAGACACAAAGGTTTTTCAACATTTAATTCTATTTTCAATTAACAAAGAATTATACTCAAGTGTTTGCGAAAAGCACTTGGGATTGAAATGACAAGTATGGTAATCTCCTCTCTAAACTTAAGCTAAGCTTAAGTACAACTATGCTAACCAACTGAGCTAACCTTAGGGACTTAGTTGTCTTTAGAGGAGTAAAAGAGTTTGTGAATGTCTAAGCATTAAGTGCGCAAACTTGACAACCTTTTACTCCACCTTATGATCCTATTTATACACAAGTATTTGGACAACCGTTACAATGAAGACAAAGATGACATCTGCTAGTTTGGACAAAATACATGCGTATTTTTTCTTTGTTACAGTATTCTACTTTGACTATGGGACAATGTTGCTTTCTGAATAGCAGTGATGACACTATTATGATCTTAGCCATTCATGGTAAGTTTGACATTTTCTTGATAAGGACTCCCCTTTTACGTTTTAAACTTATCCCGCATTGTCCCACCTTTCATTTAGTATTCAATCTCTAAGTATTCAGTCTTCTTTATTGTTGAGGAGACATGGGGTTCAGTGAGCTATTTTCATCATTCCCTAAACCCATCACCTTCTTGTTTGGCTCATGTATCATTCACAGAGACCCGCCTCACTGAATGGAAATTCTTTCTTTTTAGGCTTGTCCTGAGCTTCCTGAAGATGACTCACAGAGACTATTCACTCAGTGACTTAGTTGATGTTTATGGTCATTAAACACTTATGGTATTTTCTATTCAAATCCTAGTTTAACGAAGCTTGGGTACTGAATGAACCGAACAAACACATTTGGAGGTGTGACATATGTTGACAAGTTAGGAATACTTGAGGAATCGAAGAAGGAAACCGGGTAAAGATCCTTCGTGCTATCACATCGGAGAAGCACATGACGAGTCATGAAATCCTTAATAGAAAAACCAAAAGCGTGAAATTCAATGGTACAGTTATTATCACGAACAAAATGACGAACGAAATTAAATCTTTGACAATGTTAGGATGTAACACCCCCAAAATTTGCACAGCAAAAGCGTTCGGGTCATGGGGTGCTACTAAATAAATATTCACAACACACGGTAATAAAGAATGGAAACTCTGTTCCATTTTCAAAATATAGATTAATTTAAGAAATAGTTTTACAATATTATTTCAAAGTGCGGAAGTAAAGCCCATGAAAATATATGTTGTCCCATTAAAAGTTGTATTAGATATGCTTGGAAACACTTCGGATGCCAGTCCTTAATGAATGCCTTTGCCAATGCCCACGCCAAGAAGTAAACCTGAGAAAAACATGCTAAAAATGTCAACACAAAGGTTGGTGATTCATAGGTTTAAGTTAAAGTATTCAAGTTGGACCACAGTTGTACATATAAGCATCTCCGTGAATGATACTATATGTAGTAAAAGTCTATTACATTAGTACCAAGTTCATGCGACCAAAACTACGACAGTGTGCATGCATCTAGAAGCATGATAACAAAATCCCGGCAAGTGTGTTTCCAATACACTTGTAATCGATATGGTATACGTTCGGCGTTTGCCTATCCGGTCAAACTCGAATGGGAGTGTCATCCCCAATAGATCTATTCATAACAATCGCGCTTCCCCAAAAAGAACTGATGGTAGCACAGTAGGATTCAAGGTAGTTTCACGTAATAGTGTAATCAGTTTCATGTCCGAAAAGTGTTTTGCATGTTTCTCACCCCATAGTTTTATAAAGCAAGTAATAAGAGTAAAAGTGGGGCTATAAACACACCTTAGCGATAGTGAATAAGCACAAAGAGATCAAATGTGATGTAGCAGTGGCTCCAACCCGGAACCTAAGAACGAGATGGCAAGTCTCAGAATAATGATAGCGCTGGGTTCACGACCAAACTGATAGAGTATTGAATATACATTTCAATAGAGCGATATTAGCGTTGGTTTATAAATATGACGATGTTGCCAAGAGTATAAAATATACAAGTTTACACTTTTTACCCTTAAGTTACAAAATGTACAAGTTTGGCCCCTAAACTTTGGAAAAATTACACTTTGTACCCAAAAGTATTTTGTACTCAAAATTTCCAGAATTGATAGTTTTAGTCCCTAGTTAAAACTTTTTTTATAAAGTTGATCCCAAAAATTCATATTTACATTTTTAGTCCTCAAGGTTTCAAAGTTACATTTTTGACACAAAACCTTTTATTCAACATTTAACACTACTTTTCCTTATTTACCGTTTTCACCCTAGACTTTTTCCATTCTTACGTATAATAGAAAAATATACCCTTTATCTTTCCAAAATGTTTATTATTGACCCAAAAATTATAATTTTTGCAAACATAGTCCAAAAATTAGATTTCGAAGCTAGTTACTTATTTAACTTTTGTATTAGCAATAAACTTATTTTTAAGCTTAACGGGTCGGGTAAAAACTGTTTGGGCCTCGTGTTTCGCGTAACTGGGCTTTAAGGCCCATACGAGTGCGTTTGGTTTTTAGAAGAAAACCGTGACATAGGGGTGGGGTTAATGGTTTCTTTGGGTCGATTTAGTGTTGATATCTTGGTATAATGAATACTTATAGTTCTCGTTCGCAAAAAAATTTAAAGTAGTGTGGTACGAACATTATACGTGACATATTTTTTCCAAAAAATAAAATGTGCACACGATTTTAAAACTAACGCAAGTTACATGTGTTATGGTCTGGTTGTTATAAAACGTATGTGCTAGGTTCTTCACATTTAGAGTCTTGTGTTCTCACGTTAGTTAGTTATGTGATTGATACATTAAGGTGCATTAACAAGTTCATCGTGTGATATATATATATATATATATATAAAAGTTAGAACGAGATAAATTAAATGTTAGAAGAGTCGAAGTGGACTCACAACACCCTAGAGGTGGTGACGAGGTTTAAAGAACGTGTATGAACGTGACAAAGGGGACTTCTCGTTCTCCTTATACTCTAAACGAAATGATCGAAGCCCTTTGCGTTTTTCCTTCTTAGCTTGTTCCATAGTGGATGAGTGTGTTGGATTTGAAGTGAGCTTTGTTAGGTGGTGAGTTTGTGAGTTTAACTTAGTGCTTTAGTTAGTTTATATAGAAGGATATGGGTATGGCCTTTACATTATTTTAGGTGTTTTCTTGCATGGTTTAAAGAAAGGAAGTAAGGGTGTGTTGATGTTCTTGGGCATGCTCGAATGGCAGCTAGGATTTGGGCACATTTTTGGTGTAGTCTCATCACAATGAGCATGGAGGGAACACTAAGTCTAATGGGTAATAAGGTATGAAGATGGTCAATGTGTTTAGGCTTATTATTTAATTTTTGTTAGGGTGGCTTAGGTAAATGTTTTGTCTCCTTAGATCACACATGCACGCATCACATATTTGACCAAAAGTTTGCTTGTGTTTCGTGTTGTGTTTTGCACTCGTGGGAGTCACAGAAACGAGGGACAACTTGTACCAAAAAAATTACTTGTAAAAGTTTTGTGTAATAACTTCATAAAGGGTGCGTTTGGGCCAGGCAAGGGGCGGGTGGTTAGGCCCAAAGATAAATAGGATGGGTTGGTTTGATTACTAGACACGGGAGCCCAAGAAAGTATTATAAGATGTGGATCGGGTTTGGCTTAAAGGCCCGGTTGGATTAAATAAAAGTAAATAAAAGTTTATTATATATATATTTTTTATATAATTTTATTATCGAGGTCGAGGTAAGTTTTATAAAAACAAAATAACCCGTAACTTTCCGTGATTATAGTTCGAAAAGAAAAAAAAATATAGCCACGAAAACGGGTAGGGAAATTCACGAGTTGTTACAGTACCTACCCCTTAAAAAAACCACGTCCTCGTGGTTTAAAATGAGGGAATCATCGAGGTCGATACAGTGAAGAGATGTGGATATATACTCCTAAAACCTGGCATGGAAAAAGGGGTTAGTCGTTCAAGAAAGATTTAGTGACATGAGGTGATAGTTAAACAAAAGATAAATGATTCATTAAGTGGAATATTCGGAATACAACGCGGTTACACAAAAGAGTACAATAGATAGGAAACTTAAAGGATTGCAATCTAAGTGGGCAGAGAATTTCTTTGTTGTCGTCACTCTATATAATGTTGAAGTTGATCTTGACGCTCTTCTCTTTCTCCAAGGAGGTAAGCTCTTCCTTGGGCTGCTCCAATCTGGTTATTTCCATTTTGATCCTTTGTATTGGGACACTCATTCTTGTAGTGTCCTCGTTCTACACACCCGAAGCAAGTTATGTCAGCAAGAGCCTTTGACTTACAGTCTTTTTCATGTGCCCAATCTTCTGAAAGTTGCGACATTTCATAGTACACTGACCACTACAGAGGTTGCACAATGGGTGCTTCCCCTCATAGCCCTTCTTCTCTTCAGTCCCAGCAGAGTGGAACTTAGCTACTTCTTGTCTCTTGTTTTGATTTTTGTTGTTATTTTTGGAGTTACCATTCCACTTTCGTTTGTTGTTCTCTACTACTTCAACGGCATCCTCAATCACTTGATCCATCAACTTGTTTGACACTTCAATAGTCTCGTGAAGGTCAGCAGCCTTGGAGGTAGTCACATTTCCCTTGATATATGGAGGTAGCCCTCTGATGTACCTCTCTATTAAGCGAGTTTCAGTTGGTACCATCTCCGGACATAGCAAGGCCAACTCTTGGAAACGTTGGTTGTAGAATGCTTTATCAGTGCCCATTACCTTGAGATTCCAGAATTCAGTCTCCAGCTTCTTGATTTCATCGTGGGGGCAATATTTCTTGAGCACCATACCCTTGAATTCTTCCCAAGGCATAGCATAAGCAGCATATCAATGCCTGAAGACTTCAGGTAATTATTCCACCAAGTTAGGGCAACCTCTTGAAAAGTGAACGAAGCAAACTTCACTCTATCTTCATCTTCGCAGTTGCAGATCCTGAACATAGTTTCCAGTTTTTCAAACCATCTGGTCAAAACAACAGCTCCCTCTGTTCCATTATAACCACCAATCATACAGTTGCGGAACTCCTTGTACGTATAGCCGCATTTGTTACCAGTATACCTAGAAGTTCTGGCATCGGTGGTTGAGTTGTTCGTATTTATCGCAGCTAGCGCTGCTGCCACGCGCTCATTGACCAATTGATCAATCATGGCTTGAATCACAGCTGGTCGGTGTGCAGCAACCTTGGCAGGAGCAGGAGTAGGAGTGGGAGTAGCGGCGGGTCGGCCACGAGTGATCATGGTTGACTTTCTCCTAGCCATCTTCTACGATACAAGAAAAGACGATAATTGAGTTTTAAATAGCAGTAGTAGTGTCGTATGAGGGTATGAAAGATATAATATATGAGTGAATTAGTAGGATGTGACTAGTGACAGTGGTGGTTTAAATATATGTGTGAGAATAATATAAATCAAGTAGTTGAATATTACATGAAGAAATAACATAAAAGCAGTTGGGAGCATAACATAGCGTTGATATTGTAATAGTGTGCATGTTACGCAGTTTAACATGGAGAGGTAACAAGTATAAGCATTCGTAGTCTACCCTAGACTATATTTAAGTTAATTATTCCTTAGTTTCATTCAATTTGTTACATCAACCATATACACATTTAAACTACGCGACCCAATTAAACAAGAACAACCTTAAAGTTTAAATGCGAGTTAATTAAGAAACTTAATGACTTTGAGAATAATCAACTTAATTCAAATGAGAGCTTATACGAACCTAAGATGCAGCAGTAATACATAGCACGACTACATCATGTAACAGTAGGCAAGGCATGGCAGACATCGGCAACTGTGGAAGTGTTGAAGTGTTTTTAGGAAAATTTGGTTATAGTTTAGGTTTTTAAAAGTACCTAATTCTCTATAACCTTGGCTTTGATACCAATCTGTAACACCCCCAAAATTTGCACAACTTAAGCGTTCGGGTCATGGGGTGCTACTAAATCAATATTCACAACACAAGGTAATAAAGAATGGAAACTATGTTCCATTTTCAAAATATAGATTAATTTAAGAAATAGTTTTACAATATTGTTTCAAAGTGCGGAAGTAAAGCCCATGAAAATATATGTTGTCCCATTAAATGTTGTATAATATATGCCTGGAAACACTTCAGATGCCAGTCCTTAATGAATGCTTTGCCAATGCCCACGCCAAGAAGTAAACCTGAGAAAAACATGCTAAAGTGTCAACACAAAGGTTTGTGAGTTCATAGGTTTAAGTTAAAGTATTCAAGTTGGACCACATTTGAACATATAAGCATCTCCGTGAATGATACTATGTGTAGTAAAATTCTATTACGTTAGTACCAAGTTCATGCGACCGAAACTACGACAGTGTGTATGCATCTAGAAGCATGATAATAAAGGCCCGACAAGTGTGTTTCCAATACACTTGTAATCGATATGGTATACGTTCAACGTTTGCCTATCCAGTCAAATTCAAACGGGGGTGTCATCCCCAATAGATCTATTCATAACAATCGCGCTTCTCCAAAAGGAACTGACGGTAGCATAGTGGGATTCAAGGTTGTTTCACGTAATAGTGTAATCAGTTTCAGGTTCGAAAAGAGTTTTACATGTTTCTCACCACATATTTTTATAAATCAAGTAATAAGAGTAAAAGAGGGGGACTCACCTTAGCAATAGTGAATAAGCACAAAGAGATCAAATGTGATGTAGCAGTGGCTCCAACCCGGAACCTAAGAACGAGATGGCAAGTCTCAGAATAATGATAGTTTTCGGTTCACGACCAAAATGATAGAGTATTGAATATACAATTCAATAGAGATATTAGTGTTGGTTTATAAATATGACAATGTTGCCAAGAGTTTTTGTTTATTTACTTTAAGATGTGTTGATAATTTGTAACGTTTTCATATATTTATATACTTATAAATATATATAAGTTTAGTTAGATATCGACGTAATAATTTCTCGTTATGAACTATAGGTCGTCAAAATACTCATTTTTATGAAGTCGTTATAAGTTTACAAGTTTTCTAAACATTTTCTCAATTTTACACTTTTTACCCTCAAGTTACAAAATGTACAAGTTTGGCCCCTAAACTTTGGAAATATGACACTTTGTACCCAAAAGTATTTTGTACTCAAAATTTACAGAATTGACAGTTTTAGTCCCTCCTTAAAACTGTTTTTACAAAGCTGATCCCAAAAAGTCATATTTACATTTTTAATCCTCAAGGTTTCAAAGTTACATTTTTTACACAAAACCTTTTATTCAACATTTAACACTCGTTTTCCATATTTACCGTTTTCACCCTAGAATTTTTTCATGCATACGCATAATATAAAAATATACCCTTTATCTTTCCAAAATGTTTACTATTGACCCGAAAATTATAATTTTTGCAAACTTAGTCCAAAAATTAGATTTCAAAGCTAGTTACTTATTTAACTTTTGTATTAGCTTATAAACTTATTTTTAAGCTTAACGGGTCGGGTAAAAAGAGTTTGGGCCTTGGGTTTTCGCGTAAATGGGCCTTAAGGCCCATACGGGTGCGTTTGGTTTTTAGACGAAAACCGTGACATAGGGGTGGGGTTAATGGTTTCTTTGGGTCGATTTAGTGTTGATATCTTGGTATAATGAATACTTATAGTTCTCGTTCGCAAAACAAGTTTAGAGTAGTGTGGTACGAACATTATACGCGGCATATTTTTTCCAAAAAATAAAACGTACACACGATTTTAAAACTAACGCAAGTTACATGTGTTATGGTCTGGTTTTTATAAAACGTACGTGCTAGGTTCTTCACATTTAGAGTCTTGTGTTCTCACGTTAGTTAATTATGTGATTGATACATTAAGATGCATTAACAAGTTCATCGTGTGAGATATATATATATATATATATATATATATATATATATATATATATAAGTTAGAACGAGATAAATGAAATGTTAGAAGAGTCGAAGTGGACTTATAACACACTAGAGATGGCGACGAGGTTTAAAGAACGTGTATGAACGTGACTAGGAGTACTTCTAGTTCTCCTTATACTCCAAACGAAATTATCGAAGCCCTTTGCGTTTTTCCTTTTTAGCTTGTTCCACAGTGGACGAGTGTGTTGGATTTGAAGTGAGTTTTGTTAGGTGGTGAGTTTGTGAGTTTAACTTAGTGCTTTAGTTAGTTTATATAGAAGGATATGGGTATGGCTTTTACATTATTTTAGGTGTGATCTTGCATGGTTTCAAGAAAGGAAGTAAGGGTGTGTTGATGTTCTTGGGCATGCTCGAATGGCAGCTAGGATTTGGGCACGTTTTTGGTGTAGTCTCATCACAATGATCATGGAGGGAACACTAAGTCTAATGGGTAATAACGTCTAAAGATGGTCAATGTGTTTAGGCTTATTATTTAATTGTTGTTAGGGTGGCTTAGGTAAATGTTTTGTCTCCTTAGATCACACATGCACGCGTCACATATTGACCAAAAGTTTGCTTGTGTTTTGTGTTGTGTTTTGCACTCGTTTGAATCACAGAAACGAGGGACAACTTGTACCAAAAAAATTACTTGTAAAAGTTTTGTGTAATAACTTCATAAAGGGTGCGTTTGGGCTAGGCAAGGGGTGGATGGCTAGGCCCAAAGATAAATAGGATGGGTTGGTTTTATTACTAGACACGCGAGCCCAAGAAAGTATTATAAGGTGTGGAACGGGTTGGGCTTAAAGGCTCGGTTGGATTAAATAAAAAAAATAAAAGTTTATTATATATATATATATATATATATATATTACATAATTTTATTATCGAGGTCGAGGTAAGTTTTATAAAAAAAATAACCCCTTAACTTGTCGTGATTATAGTTCGAAAAGAAGAAAAAAAAATGTAGCCACGAAAACAGTTAGGAAAATTCTCGAGTTGTTACATAGGATTTATGAGGACTGATGAGTATGCAAATACTCATCATTCTTGTACCTTTTAGACTGCCAAAAACATCCAAAAACACCTGTCAAAGCATCAAAATGATAAAAATATCACAAATAAGTGTTTTATGTGTTTCAAATGCAAAAATACCAAAAGCAGGTGAAAAACGTATCAAGTTTGCATAAATGACAGTTTTAGTCCCCCAAGTTTCAAAAGTTGTCAAAACTAGTCCCTGGTAAATCAAAATAAAGCAAATTATCATTTAAGGTCCATGGGATTCAAAAGTTGTCAAAACAAACCCTTCAAAGTTTAAAAATTACAAAATGACAACTTTAGTCCCTAAAGTTTAAAAATTGTCAAAAATAGTCCTTGGTAAATTTAAAAAGTGAAAATAATCAAAAGAAAACCTTGTACTATTCATAAATGGCATAATCGGTCCTTGTGTTAACTTTGGAAACTTTTCAAGTTTAACCCTTCATTTTCAGAATATTACAAAAGTGGTCCTTGTGATTAAACTACAAACCAAACCAGACCCAAAATAAAAATAAACCCAAACCCAAGCCCAATACCCAACCCAGCCCAATCCCCTATTAATAATACCGGTCAACCCCAGTCAAATCCACTCCACCCCGCCTTTCTCCCTTCTCCCTCACAAGCAAAACCAGACACATCCCCTATACCACCTCTGCTAAACCATGGTGGTTTCCCGCCCAACTCATCATCACATCTACCAACTAAACACGCCACAATTAATGCCACCGCCACCAGTTGCAATTTCACAGCCCACAACAGTCAAAACAGCTTTTCCCGCCAAAACACGTGGAAGGCATTAGATCACTCAAAACTCATCCAATGGCTCTAAATTAAAGTGGGAAATTTTCAGAAGCATGTGGGGAGTCTCAAAAGTCTATAAAGAAAGGAGGAGAAGCAGAGGAAAAATATATCTAGTGTAATTTAATTTAGCTTATGTCGAATTAGTTAATTTTTCAATTTCCAAGTGTATGTTTAAGCTTTCAAGTCTTGAATTAAGTTATTTTAGTGTAATATTAACCATTTTCAGTAATCAATTTCAATTTTCAGTTTCCTTTCATGTTTGTGCAATTTTTACTTAAAATCTCAATTTTAGCTTAAAGTTGTTAGTAGTTAATGTTATGGACTCATAAGCTCATGTAAGCTCCTTATAAAGCTTTTTAAAGCTTTTAGAAACTTTAAAACTCAGTTTAGAATTAAAAATCAAAAATACAAAAAAAAAATTAGTTATAAATCAAAAAAATAAAAAATCAAAAATGATGAAGAAAGAAAGCTGGAGCAGGGTTGATTCTGGATTGCCCTTGGGTTAGATGCTTCTTGGGAAGCTATAGGAAATGGTCTTGATCCTTGGTTCTCAGTTATGAGCTTGAAAGCAATTTGTAAGCTAAATTCTTAATTTTGGTCATTCACTGTTCAACTGCTTATCTCTGCTTATCTCTGTGCTTTTATGCTTGTTTGGTTTATGTTAGTGAGATTAGTGCTTAATATTTCATGCTTGTTCATTAATTTTCTTAGTTGCTTAAGTTTTCACTTTTTCACTATAAATATTGCAATATAGTAATTTATAGGTCTTTGATGTTATTGTTGGTGTTTATGTGCTTAAATCAGCTTTTTATATCATTAAATGTTCTTATGAATCAGTTGCATGGTCTTAATCTGTGAAATCCTTTGGAAATCAAAAATTCAGTCTTATATAAGGGTTGTTTGGATTTGCTGATAAATTAGCATTCAAGTGTATGCTTGTTGTTGTTTGTGGTTGTTACATGTCATTTTAGTTCATAATAACTCAGTTCAACCATAAAAACCTGTCCTTTTTTGTAAAAAAGTCAAAATAGCTTTTAATTTTCATCTATGAGCTCACTGTTAGGATTTATAGTGTAAAATTCATCACAGTTGCTTAAAACTTGTTAATCTAGCTTAATTTCATCTTAACTTAGCTTAATATAACATAATCAGTGAGTAGGATCAATCATAAGTTCATTTAAGTCAACTTTAGTGTTTATCTTAAAAAGTCAAATTTTCACTTAGTCAGTTTTTGAATAAAATAGATAATTTTTTATAGGATTTAATTTTGAGTTTCATGTTTTAAGCTTTTGGGATATTAGTATTTAGCTGCTCATCTTTATCATAATAATTTTTATAATTTTTAGTTTGCTAGTTAAACTGCTTGTTTCTTGGTTTCTTTTAAGCACTTTTCTAAAAACCTCCCCTGTACCAATAGAGTTGGTTGTATCTGCTTGATTTCACAAGCTCACACAGAGCTTATTAGTGGGACCCAGGCATTGAAACTTAGCTTTTTGGAAAGCCCATCTAGCTGTCTCAAAGGTCCAGTGCTTATTTTTAACTTTCTAGCTTATTTGGTAGGGCTGCTACTAGCTTTTTGTTTGTCCCATTTCATGTGAACACTGAATACTCAGTGTAATACAAGCTTTTTCTCAAGCCTTTCATAAGCTCATTAGTGGGCCCCAGTGTGAGATTCTTGGCTTTTTGGGAACCTCAATAAGCCAGCTTCTTGTATCAAGGCTTATTTTTTACCTCTGAACTTTTGCCCCTAGCTTAATCTAGCCTACAAAATGACTGCAGGCCTGTTTGGTTGGTAGATTTAGTGAAAGTGCTTATTAGCTTATTCTAAGCTTATCAGTGCTACTCTTTGTAATTTATTACTTATTACTAGTTTCTTTAGCTTATTTTCATCTTATTTCACTTTTGTTTCTTTTTGTTTACCTTATTTGGCCACTTATTTGAGCTTAAAAATCAATTTAAGCTCAAAAGCTTAAACTGTTAAGTTCTTAAGCTTCTAAACTGCTTATTTTCAAGTTCCAAAATTTTTGTCTTCATTAAAGTTGCTTATTATCAGTAGTTAAATATGTTTAAAAAAATAAAAATCACAAAAACATCATTTTAAAAATAGTTATAGCGTTTATTTAATATAAATTAGCTTTTTAATTTTCTTTTTCAGCTTATTATTAAGCACTTTCTGTTTTTATAATTTTCTTAGCTTTCTGTCATCATAGGATAATTATAGAAAAAATTTCAGAATTTTCTTAGTTTCTTTAGTATTTATTAGAATTTAAAATGGTTAAAAAGTATTAAATAATTAATAATAAATAAGTAAAAAGCATAAAAAATATCTTTTAAATTTTAAAATTAGTTTTCTAGTATTTTAGATTTTTCTAAGTCATAATTTCACTTTTCTAGCTTTATTTCATATTTTCTTATATTTTAGATTATTATTAAATAGTTAAAAATAGTTTTTAATTAATAATAATTAAATAAATAGTCATAAAAATAATTTTAATTTTCCAATAATTTTCTTTTATTATTAGGATTGTAAAAATATCATTTTCATATCCGTAGGTATTTTATTCTTTTAAATTTATGATTTATTTTATATGTTTACGTAAAATTTAGTAAACGTACGCATTCACGTTTGTTTAATCTAATTGTTGTGCTTTATAGCTCTGTATCCAAATACAATTCCAAACAATCAGTAGTGTAATTATCAACCAAAATCCTTACAGATCATTATCCTTAGTGATCATTCTACTTCTGAACGTTTTCAAACACCATTCAACCTCCGTGGGACTTAACGACCCGGGAATCCACTAAATTCCAAGGGAAATTGTATTGAGTCCAAAATAGTTGACTTTTGTTGACTAAAACCTTTGGTCAATATTTCTTGACTGTTTTGGAAGCAATCAAATTTTGGCGCCGCTGCCGGGGAGGCTGTAAGCGTGTTTTAAACATTTTCAGACCCATACTTGCACATATACCACCTTTTGTAAACAGTTTTTTGTAAAGTTATCAAAATCAAAAAGTTCATTAACACTTTTCCTGAAGTGTTAACAACACCAAAAAAATATAAAACAACAAAACAATCGTAACGTTTTCTATCCTGTATTTTCTTTAAGGTGATTCTTAAAGAGGTACGATTTGGTTAAACGAGACGATACCAAAAATATTGTCCAAAAGTATTTAAACCCTTAGCACAAATCCATACCTACGTCTTTTTAGTGGTACTTAATAAATACATAAAAATCAACCACCGCAAACCAAGGCAGAACACCTACCAACTGGGGGTGTGAACATTAATAAGTTCCCAATCTTAAAGATCAAAACTTGCCTTTGTGTCCTTGTGATTTGGTGTACCTTTTTAAAGAAGCCATTTCATTTGTGATTATTGGTTTAAGTTCACTTGTCGTTTTGCCTCGCATTTGTTTTTGAAAACTGATTTTTAAACTTAGTGCATGCGCACTCGTTCTTCCAGCTCCACAAGTCCACTTTCAGAGCTTGCAAGTATTCCGCGTAGACGTAGAGGACGTTCTACTCCCTCAGCCGTGACTGAGGAACGTCTAGCACCACCACCCCCTGTCATAATGGCAGAAGATAAACCAATGAAAGAGCTTCTCCAAGCACCCATCGAGGGTTACGGAGATGCCATTGTTGTCCCAGCCATCGTGGCTGATACCTTCGAGCTCAAAACCGGGTTGCTTAATCTTGTAACCCAAAGCCAATTTTATGGTTTTGAGCGGGACGACCCTCATGCACATATTCGATGGTTCAACAAGATTGCATCGACCATCAAATACAAGAATGTCCCACATGAAGCAATTAAGCTTCTTCTGTTCCCATTCTCTTTAGAGGGACAAGCCCGGATTTGGCTTGAGAAACAACTCCCTCGTTCCATTGAAACATGGGAAGATTTAGTCACTAAGTTTGTTAACGAATTCTATCCTCCATCCCGAACTACAAGTCTTAAGAATGAGATAATGAAATTCACTCAAAGATTTGATGAATCATTCGGTGAGGCATGGGATCGTTACAAAGAGTTGCTCCGAAAGTGTCCGCATCATGGTTTTTCCGAATTAATGCAAATGGATACTTTCTACAATGGTTTGAGCCAAGCTGACCAAGACTCTTTAAATGCCTCCGCGGGAGGTAATTTCCTGAGCAAGACCACCAAAGAAGCCTTGCAAATCATAGAAAACAAGTCCCAGGTCCGCCCTGTACGAACAAAGACATATCAATCTCAGTCTAATGCAGGACCTTCTACTTCATCTCACGTGAGTACATCTAGCACCGATGCTAAGATTGACAAACTCACGGATGCTATTCAGGCTTTGGTTCTTGCAAACCAAAAGAAAGTCACTTTCACACAGACACCATCACATGGTGAAGTGAAGAAAGTCGAGGTCTGTGTCACTTGTGGTGGCCCTCATGCATACTACAACTGTACTACCACAGATGGTAGTCCGTTTGAAGCCAATGCTATAGCCGATACTTCACATCAGGGAGGTAATCAATACCGTCCTCAAAATGAACCAAACTACCGTGCTAATACTTATCAGGGACCACCCGGTTTTAACCAGAATCCTAACATGCAAAACCGGAATCAGAACCAACCTAGAATGAACCAAGGTTATCAAAATCATGGTAATTTCTATCCCGGACCAAATCAAGGTTTCCAACATCAAGGAAACTTTAATCAAAACAATTTCAATCGAGGGAATCAATTTCATGGAAATGTGAATCCTAACCAAGGGAATTTCCAACAACAAGGCTATAATCAAAACATACTGCGTCAAAATTTCCCTCCACCTCCTCCAGTATCAACATCTGATGAGCTTTTGAAGCAATTCATGAAATCCCAAGAGGAAATGAACAGGTTGTTGGTTAGCCAGATTTCTGACATTAAGAAGTCTTTAAATGATCAACCCTCGGGCTCAGGAAAACTTCCGAGCAACACGATCGCTAACCCGAGGGGCGATGCAAAGGCGATCACAACCAGAAGTGGTGCTTCATATGATGGACCCGCTATTCCTACTACCTCTTCTTCTCCTTCTCCTAAGGTAGTGGAACGTGAACATGAGGCGACAAAGGACAAGGAACTTCCTACTAATAACGGAGGTACCAACGATGTCCAACCTCAAGTTGTCCTGAAACCCAAGTCTAAGCCAGGAGTTGTTTTTGATTCACATGACATCTCGGTTGAAAACCAGAAACCCAAATCTTCTATTCCTTACCCATCACGTTTAAATGAGCAAAAGCTCCGCGAAAAAGCCAGTCATCAAATGGACAAATTTTTTCAAATTTTCCAAGAACTACATTTTGACATAAGCTTTGCGGATGCTATCATGTTGATGCCCAAGTTTGCATCAACTCTCAAACACATGTTAAGCAACAAGGAAAAACTGTTTGAAATGGCTAAAACTCCTCTGAACGAGAACTGCTCAGCAGTTCTGTTAAAGCAGCTTCCCGAGAAGCTTGGAGATCCTGGAAAATTTCTCTTACCTTGTGTATTTCCAGGAATGGTTGAATGCTTTGCCTTAGCCGATCTTGGTGCAAGCATTAACCTGATGCCTCATTCAGTATGGAAGAAACTTTCTCTTCCAGACCTTACTCCTACCTGCATGACTCTTGAGCTTGCAGATCGTTCAATATCGCGTCCACTTGGCATCGCCGAGGATGTATTCGTGAAAGTAGGAAAGTTCCATTTTCCAGCTGACTTTGTGGTTGTTGACTTCGATGCCGATCATCGGGTTCCCCTCATTGTTGGACGAGGATTCCTGAGAACGGGCCGTGCTCTCATTGATGTATTTGAGCAAGAAATCACATTACGTGTGGGTAATGAAGCTGTCACCTTTAACCTTGATCAAACTTCGAGGTACTCCGCAAACTATGATTCTGAGTCGGTTAACCGAATAGATATCATTGATGTTGCTTCCGAAGAGTACTCTCAAGAAGTTCTCGGTTATGTTCATAATTCTTCGAGTGATAATCTCACTCATTCATCTCAACCCATCATTGCCAATTCTACTCCTTCTCTCACTCCGTTTGAGGAAAGTGACTTCATCTTGGAAGAGATTGAAGCATACTTGTCTAGTGATTCGGTTTCATGGGAAATTGATCACGCTCCTATCGACATCGAGGGAGATATTCTTCTCATCGAGAAGTTGCTCAATGATGATCCATCATCACTCCCTCCCGTCGAGCTTCATAATAAGGAAGTCAAGTCAGTTGAGAAAACTGAAGAATTTCCTGAGGTTGAACTTAAGGACTTACCACCTCATCTCGAGTATGCATTTCTTGAGGGTGATGATAAATTACCCGTCATTATTGCTCGAGATTTGAGTAAAGATGAAAAGACTGCTCTGATAAAGGTCTTGAAGTCACACAAGCAAGCAATTGCTTGGAAACTCTCCGACATTAAGGGTATCAACCCTGAGTTTTGTACTCACAAAATCTTGATGGAGGATGACTTCAAACCAGCAGTTCAACATCAAAGACGAGTAAATCCAAAAATCCATGATGTTATTAAACAAGAGGTTCTTAAACTTCTTGATGCAGGATTAATTTACCCGATCTCAGATAGTCCTTGGGTTAGCCCAATTCACTGTGTTCCTAAAAAGGGTGGCATTACTGTTGTCACAAATGAAGAAAACGAGTTAATTCCAACTCGATTGGTTACGGGATGGCGTGTTTGCATTGACTATCGTAAGTTGAATGACGCCACCCGAAAAGACCATTTTCCTCTACCCTTCATGGACCAAATGCTTGAGAGATTAGCAGGGAATGAATACTATTGTTTCTTAGATGGTTTCTCGGGTTATTTTCAGATCCCCATTGATCCACAGGATCAAGAAAAGACCACATTCACCTGCCCATACGGAACTTTTGCCTACAGACGTATGCCTTTTGGTCTATGTAATGCTCCTGGCACGTTCCAACGATGTATGATGGCAATTTTCCACGACATGATCGGGGAAACAATGGAGGTGTTTATGGATGACTTCTCGGTCATTGGGGACTCGTTTCAAACATGTCTCTCCCATTTAGATAAAATGCTAAAACGGTGTGAAGACACCAATCTTTGTCTAAATTGGGAGAAGAGCCACTTTATGGTCAAAGAAGGCATAGTCCTTGGCCATAAGATTTCAAAAAACGGGATTGAGGTCGACAGAGCAAAAGTCGATGTTATTGCTAAATTACCTCATCCTACTACCGTCAAAGGTATTAAGAGTTTTTTAGGTCACGCCGGTTTTTATCGCAGATTCATACAAGATTTTTCAAAAATCGCTCGGCCTATGACTCATCTCCTTGAGAAGGATGCTCCTTTTATCTTCTCACCTGAGTGCATCGGAGCTTTTGAAACATTAAAGAAAAAGCTTACGGAAGCACCCATTCTCGTTGCCCCCGACTGGGATTTACCCTTTGAACTCATGTGCGATGCAAGTGATTTTGCTATCGGTGCAGTCCTGGGGCAACGTATAACCAAGCATTTTCAGTCTATCCACTACGCAAGTAAGACTATGACTGAAGCTCAAACCCATTACACCACTACATAAAAAGAGCTACTAGCCGTGGTGTATGCGTTTGAGAAGTTTCGGCCGTACTTAATCTTGACCAAATGCGTGGTGTATACGGATCACTCGGCTCTCAAATATCTCTTTGCAAAACAAGATGCAAAGCCGAGATTGCTTCATTGGGTTCTCCTCTTGCAAGAATTTGATATCATTATACGTGATAAAAAAGGAGCTGAGAACCTAGCTGCTGATCATCTGTCCCGATTAGAAAACCCACACCAAGATGTTTTCGAGAAAAAGGAAATAAATGAAACATTTCCTCTCGAAACACTCAATGCGGTTACTTTTCGTGGAAACTCTACTACCCCATGGTTTGCTGACTTCGCAAATTACCATGCGGGTAACTTCATAGTGAAAGGAATGTCAACCCAACAAAAGAACAAATTCTTCAAGGATGTTAAACATTACTTCTGGGACGACCCCTACTTATTCAAAATCTGTGCGGATCAAGTCATCTGACGGTGTGTTTATGGACAGGAAGCTATGGACATTCTCAAAGCTTGCCATGCTGGACCCACCGGGGGCCATCATAGTCCAAACTACACTGCCAAGAAGGTGTTTGATTCAGGATTTTATTGGCCCACGATTTACAAGGATGCCCACGAATTTGTCAAAACCTGTGACGCTTGTCAACGTCATGGAAATATATCACAAAGAAATGAAATGCCGCAAAACGCCATTCAAGTGTGTGAGATCTTTGACATATGGGGCATTGACTTTATGGGGCCATTTCCTTCATCTCGAGGAAATAAATACATACTCGTGGCCGTTGACTATTTGTCAAAATGGGTTGAAGCAAAAGCTTTGCCTACCAATGATGCCCGAGTTGTTGTGAAATTCTTAAAATCTCTTTTTGCTAGGTTTGGAACTCCACGAGCCATAATCAGTGATCGTGGTACGCATTTCTGCAATGACCAGTTTGATAAAGTCATGCAAAAGTATGGTGTAACTCACCGTCTCTCTACTGCATACCACCCCCAAACAAGTGGGCAAGTGGAAGTTTCTAACCGTGGTATTAAAAGAATTCTGGAAAGGACAGTAGGCGAAAACCGTTCCTCTTGGTCGGATAAATTGGATGACGCACTCTGGGCCTTCCGTACAGCTTATAAAACACCCATCGGGTGTACTCCATACAAGCTAGTGTACGGAAAGGCGTGTCATCTGCCGATTGAGCTTGAGCACAAAGCATACTGGGCCTTGAAACATGCCAACTTCGATATTCAGACAGCTGGTGATCACCGGAAAGTTCAAATGAATGAATTAAATGAACTCTGTGATCAAGCATACGAGAACTCTTTGATCTACTAAGAAAAGACAAAGAAGATTTATGACTCCAAAATCAAGAACCGCGTTTTCAACGTCGGTGATCGAGTCCTTCTTTTCAATTCAAGATTGAAGATTTTCTCAGGAAAATTAAAATCCCACTGGTCTGGACCATTCACCATCACTAAAGTATTTCCTTATGGAACCATTGAGTTATCTCAACCCGATGGTCCAAATTTTAAAGTGAATGGTCATCGGTTGAAGCACTATTTTGGAGAGGACATTCCACCTATGGTTGTCCCGGATCTACAAACTTTCACCATGAACCAATGAATGCGGGGATCGAGTCAAGCTAGCGACTCGGGAATCAAAAACAGTAGCACACCATATGGGTTTTCACCCATATTTCTGACTTCTTTCTACTTTCTACCACCCTAGTGTGGGGGAGTTTCCCCCCGCTGTTGTATATAAGTTTTCATCCACCAAAAAAAAAAATTTTACAAAAATAATGGCCGTAGTATTTACTTTTTACGTTCTATGTTTCGGCATAACCACCGGTACTTTGAATATTGAGGGCAATATTCATTTCTAGTGTGGGGGGGAATTCTCACGAATTTTATCATGTAATTATACCACCCAATTCCCCCATTTTTGGCTAAAATGTTTTTTTTGGAGTAAGTGTTTTGCACTTACTCAGCTTACGGTTATCAGTCCGCCATGTCTAATAAACAAAAGGATTGGCTAATCCAGGAGCAAACGGCTCTTGGTAAAGATATCTCAAATCCGTTGACGGCTTGCAATTTGCCCAAAATTGTATGGTGTTCAGCTCACCATATCTTTAATTAGTGAAGAGTTGGCTAGCCCGCAAGTTTATGGCTTGTGGTAAAGGCAGTTGGAAAACCATAATTGGTAATCGACTCACCAAAGATATTTTATCTAAGAGTTGGCTAGTCCAGAAGCAAACGGCTTCTTGTAAAGACAAATCAAAACCGTTGAAAGCTGGTGATTTGCTCAAAATCATTTGGTTATCATTGTACCAAGGTTCTTACTTGAACTGAAACAATTGGCTACTCCAGAAGTAATGGCTTTTGGTAAAGAGATGAAATCCATTAATTTTTCATAAAAGATTGCTAGGGACTAGCAATATCTTAGTGTGGGGGATTGATGAGTATGCAAATACTCATCATTCTTGTACCTTTTAGACTGCCAAAAACATCCAAAAACACCTGTCAAAGCATCAAAATGATAAAAATATCACAAATAAGTGTTTTATGTGTTTCAAATGCAAAAATACCAAAAGCAGGTGAAAAACGTATCAAGTTTGCATAAATGACAGTTTTAGTCCCCCAAGTTTCAAAAGTTGTCAAAACTAGTCCCTGGTAAATCAAAATAAAGCAAATTATCATTTAAGGTCCATGGGATTCAAAAGTTGTCAAAACAAACCCTTCAAAGTTTAAAAATTACAAAATGACAACTTTAGTCCCTAAAGTTTAAAAATTGTCAAAAATAGTCCTTGGTAAATTTAAAAAGTGAAAATAATCAAAAGTAAACCTTGTACTATTCATAAATGGCATAATCGGTCCTTGTGTTAACTTTGGAAACTTGTCAAGTTTAACCCTTCATTTTCAGAATATTACAAAAGTGGTCCTTGTGATTAAACTACAAACCAAACCGGACCCAAAATAAAAATAAACCCAAACCCAAGCCCAATACCCAACCCAGCCCAACTCCCTTAATAATAAAACCGGGGTCAACCCCAGTCAAATCCACTCCACCCCGCCTTTATCCCTTCTCCCTCACAAGCAAAACCAGACACATCCCCTATACCACCTATGCTAAACCATGGTGGTTTCCCGCCCAACTCATCATCACATCTACCAACTAAACACGCCACAATTAATGCCACCGCCACCAGTTGCAATTTCACAGCCCACAACAGTCAAAACAGCTTTTCCCGCCAAAACACGTGGAAGGCATTAGATCACTCAAAACTCATCCAATGGCTCTAAATTAAAGTGGGAAATTTTCAGAAGCATGTGGGAAGTCTCAAAAGTCTATAAAGAAAGGAGGAGAAGCAGAGGAAAAAGATATCTAGTGTAATTTAATTTAGCTTATGTCGAATTAATGTTGTTTTAATTTCCAGTGTATGTTTAAGCTTTCAAGTCTTGAATTAAGTTATTTCAGTGTAATATTAACCTTTTTCAGTAATCAATTTCAATTTTCAGTTTCCTTTCATGTTTGTGCAATTTTTACTTAAAATCTCAATTTTAGCTTAAAGTTGTTAGTAGTTAATGTTATGGACTCATAAGCTCATGTAAGCTCCTTATAAAGCTTTTTAAAGCTTTTAGAAACTTTAAAACTCAGTTTAGAATTAAAAATCAAAAATACAAAAAAAAAATTAGTTATAAATCAAAAAAATAAAAAATCAAAAATGATGACGAAAGAAAGATGGAGCAGGGTTGATTCTGGATTGCCCTTGGGTTAGATGCTTCTTGGGAAGCTATAGGAAGTGGTATTGATCCTTGGTTCTCAGTTATGAGCTTGGAAGCAATTTGTAAGCTAAATTCTTAATTTTGGTCATTCACTGTTCAACTGCTTATCTCTGCTTATCTCTGTGCTTTTATACTTGTTTGGTTTATGTTAGTGAGATTAGTGCTTAATATTGCATGCTTGTTCATTAATTTTCTTAGTTGCTTAAGTTTTCACTTTTTCACTATAAATATTGCAATATAGTAATTTATAGGTCTTTGATGTTATTGTTGGTGTTTATGTGCTTAAACCAGCTTTTTATATCATTAAATGTTCTTATGAATCAGTTGCATGGTCTTAATCTGTAAAATCCTTTGGAAATCAAAAATTCAGTCTTATATAAGGGTTGTTTGGATTTGTTGATAAATTAGCATTCAAGTGTATGCTTGTTGTTGTTTGTAGTTGTTACATGTCATTTTAGTTCATAATAACTCAGTTCAACCATAAAAACCTGTCCTTTTTTGTTAAAAAGTCAAAATAGCTTTTAATTTTCATCTATGAGCTCACTGTTAGGATTTATAGTGTAAAATTCATAACAGTTGCTTAAAACTTGTTAATCTAGCTTAATTTCATCTTAACTTAGCTTAATATAACATAATCAGTGAGTAGGATCAATCATAAGTTCATTTAAGTCAACTTTAGTGTTTATCTTAAAAAGTCAAATTTTCACTTAGTCAGTTTTTGAATAAAATAGATAATTTTCTATAGGATTTAATTTTGAGTTTCATGTTTTATGCTTTTGGGATATTAGTATTTAGCTGCTCATCTTTATCATAATAATTTTTATAATTTTTAGTTTGCTAGTTAAACTGCTTGTTTCTTGGTTTCTTTTAAGCACTTTTCTAAAAACCTCCCCTGTACCAATAGAGTTGGTTGTATCTGCTTGATTTTACAAGCTCACACAGAGCTTATTAGTGGGACCCAGACATTGAAACTTAGCTTTTTGGAAAGCCCATCTAGCTGTCTCAAAGGTCCAGTGCTTATTTTTAACTTTCTAGCTTATTTGGTAGGGCTGCTACTAGCTTTTTGTTTGTCCCATTTCATGTGAACACTGAATACTCAGTGTAATACAAGCTTTTTCTCAAGCCTTTCATAAGCTCATTAGTGGGCCCCAGTGTGAGATTCTTGGCTTTTTGGGAACCTCAATAAGCCAGCTTCTTGTATCAAGGCTTATTTTTGACCTCTGAACTTTTGCCCTTAGCTTAATCTAGCCTACAAAATGACTGCAGGCCTGTTTGGTTGGTAGATTTAGTGAAAGTGCTTATTAGCTTATTCTAAGCTTATCATTGCTACTCTTTGTAATTTATTACTTATTACTAGTTTCTTTAGCTTATTTTCATCTTATTTCACTTTTGTTTCTTTTTGTTTAGCTTATTTGGCCACTTATTTGAGCTTAAAAATCAATTTAAGCTCAAAAGCTTAAACTGTTAAGTTCTTAAGCTTCTAAACTGCTTATTTTCAAGTTCCAAAATTTTTGTCTTCATTAAAGTTGCTTATTATCAGTAGTTAAATAGGTTTAAAAAAATAAAAATCACAAAAACATCATTTTAAAAATAGTGATAGCGTTTATTTAATATAAATTAGCTTTTTAATTTTCTTTTTCAGCTTATTATTAAGCACTTTCTGTTTTTATAATTTTCTTAGCTTTCTGTCATCATAGGATAATTATAGAAAAATTTTCAGAATTTTCTTAGTTTGTTTAGTATTTATTAGAATTTAAAATAGTTAAAAAGTATTAAATAATTAATAATAAATAAGTAAAAAGCATAAAAATATCTTTTAAATTTTAAAATTAGTTTTCTAATATTTTAGATTTTTCTAAGTCATAATTTCACTTTTCTAGCTTTATTTCATATTTTCTTATATTTTAGATTATTATTAAATAGTTAAAAATAGTTTTTAATTAATAATAATTAAATAAATAGTCATAAAAATAATTTTAATTTTCCAATAATTTTCTTTTATTATTAGGATTGTAAAAATATCATTTTCATATCCGTAGGTATTTTATTCTTTTAAATTTACGATTTATTTTATATGTTTACGTAAAATTTAGTAAACGTACGCATTCACGTTTGTTTAATCTGATTGTTGTGCTTTATAGCTCTGTATCCAAATACAATTCCAAACAATCAGTAGTGTAATTATCAACCAAAATCCTTACAGATCATTATCCTTAGTGATCATTCTACTTCTGAACGTTTTCAAACACCATTCAACCTCCGTGGGACTTAACGACTCGGGAATCCACTAAATTCCAAGGGAAATTGTATTGAGTCCATAATAGTTGACTTTTGTTGACTAAAACCTTTGGTCAATATTTCTTGACTGTTTTGGAAGCAATCAAGGACGTTATTTAGGTGAAGAGGCCTATGAGGAGTAGGTAAAATGCTATAACCCGTGTTGGTGACTGGTATAGAATAACCGTCACCAACAGAGACCGATGGATATATTTACACATATTAAATGTATTACTAAGAGTATTAATGGAAGCATTAAGGTGGAAACTCGCACCTGTGTCCATATTTCAAGCACCGGTAGTGGGATCCTATAGTGTTAAAAGCATGTGGTAATATCGTTTCTTTCCTAGGTATATGTGTAGATCCCGGCTGTCCCAAAGCATAGTGAGTTGGCTTGTAAACGAGGCCTGGACCATTAATTGTTGTTGTTGGGCCGGTAATGGAGAAGGGGGGTTGGTGGGCTGGTGAGATGGGAAACCAGGTGGGCTGCTATTAATAGAATCGGGACGTGAGGTAGTAACATTACAGTTTTGTGTTTTGACAGTCCTATTTGTTGATTCGTATTGTACTCCAACTGAGCCAACAATTCTTGTTGAGTTTGAATTAAGGCCAACATTTGTGTCGGGTTTAACTGATGCGGGTTTTGAGGAATAGTGGGCATAGTACTAATGCTAAAGGGTGAAGCAACCCATATTGACGAATTAGTAGGTTTAGCTTGCATTGAACCATCATGTACAAACTTACAATTATTCCCAAAATGACATGAGCCCTTAGCAAAATTAATACAAGGATTTGAAGATTTAACATGAGAAATAGTAGAGTGTCATGTAGTGTTACCTGATTCGTCCAAAAGGATCATAGGAGACGAGGACGATGAATCAACATGTAGAGTTTCTGACATCGACTTCAAGCTCATCTCCTCGATAGTAAGCATTAAATGTACAATTTTGATATTGGGAAAGGGCTCCCTATGAACAATAGTACTAACAACATTCTAAAGTTTATTGTTCAACCCTTTGAGAGAAAATGTAACAATGTCATCGTTGCTAATAGGAGACCCGTGACTTGTTAAGATAGTTGTTATGTTATCAATCTTAAGAAAGTAGGCGTCAATACTCAAGTCTCCAAGTTTCAAAGACCTTAACTCCACCTTCAAGGGAATAGTTCATGTTCGTTTGAGGATCTTTTACTACAAGAATTTCCTGTAGGTTTTCGGATAAGGTGGTGAAGATCCAAGATAACACGAATGAATTAATATTCAACCATTCCCGTGAATTAGGCCTGTTTGTACTCGAGGCAGCAGCAGCAGGGGTGTCGACAATATGGTGAAGGATTTCGAAGCCCTTACAAAGGTTTTTAAAGAACTATATCCATGATGAGTAGTTGAGTTTATCAACGTCCAATTTTACAAGAACACGTCTTCTAAGGTTATTAATGGTTAATAACTTATATGACAAGAGGATAATAGGAGGGTTGATGTTGTTAAATCCGGTCATGTTACTAAGGTTTAGTAAACAAGTGTGGAACATGATGAACCAAGGAACACGAGGTTTGATATTTATTTGTTTACCAAAGAAAGAATAACGTGAATGTGTTTGGATTTGTTAACCAAAGAACAAATCACTCGGAGTTAGCGAACAAAATTTTGTGTTGATCCCAGTTGAGCAATTGATCTTATTGATTGAGCTAGATAAATCTAACACAAACAAAGAATAGCAAGCTTTCTTATAAAAAAATTAGCTTAAACACTATGCGGAATTTAATGTTTAATGATAAAGAGAATACTTAACACAATTTATTTTCTAACAAAATACTTCAATATATTAATACGAATACTTAAAAGTATTAGGGTTACAAAACCTTGAAGTGATCGACTCTAGAATAACTCGTACTCTAAATCTAACCTAGGACCTCCTTTTATAGGCTAAGGAGTCCTAGTCGGTTTACAATAATTTTCTATACAAGATACATCTTATAGAATTTTTCTATATTTATCTAACTGACTATACAATATCATATAAGCAGCGCTAACTATTTGTACTGGCAGTTTGTACTGCTAGTATATTCTTCTCGCAGTCCATCAGTTAAGCCTAACATACTAACACTTAACCTTGGCGGTACAAACTGTTTTGCTAAATTCCCAACATTTTGGATTGGCAGGAAAAAATAGGGCTTAGGGTTCGGTTGTTAGTGGGAGGATTTTTAAGAAGGCTGTGATACCATATTAATGTGAATTACTCACTTGCATTATCACAATGAGAACATACATAATATAGGTTACACAAAATATTATAGAGACGGGCTTTGGCCCATTAAGTACATATATCGACTAACATTATCAAATTAAATCACAAAATTACACTGGAAATCAATTTTATGATAATGCTTTCGTGGAATTTTGATCGATCAAATGGTTGTACAGTGGAACCGGACTTTGTATTTCCTGGTTAATGAGAACTTGCATCAATGAAAATATAATTAGCGGTAGTCATTATGGGAAACGAGTGTTGATCTCTATGAACAAAAGGAAGCCACCGGATAAACACTTACCATTAAAGATATATAATAAGAAAGCAGTTTCAGTTTTCACATCTTTTGTTGTGACAATCGACATAAGTCAGGGACAATTTGGACAAGTAGGTTTGTATTTGTCACGTCCTGTTTTTAGACACGGCTAGCTTTATGTAGATGTGTCTCACATCAAGAGTAAAAGAGGGTTGAAGTTTTTCATTTGTTACCAAGATGTCAAGCTCACGAATAGGACTACGAGCGTTGTAAAGAAGTTCCACAAATTTTGTGTAACAAAGCCACCAAAATTTTCATATGAACACTTTTTATTTTTTTTACTCTAGCTTATTTATTTATATAGTTTCTAAACTAGTTACTAGATGTTATTTTTTTTGGAAATTCATTTATCAACTATTGATTGACGACGACAAGTGACACGATTCATACATTTTGGGTTCTCTCAATTAAGTTTAGTTCAATTGTATAAGATTTAAGATTATTTGAGGACAAAAGATTCTTTACAGGGATCAATCTCCACCCTTTATTTTTATTTGATCTAATAGATGAGATTAGTCCCAACAATTTAAAAAACACACTTTCATCATTTTTTTTTCAAATATTAATATCTTTCAAACCGTTAATCGTTAAGCGAAAAAAGATATATCATTGGGACGAGCATCTAATTATCTTTCTTTAGATATGCGCTTTGATATACTTTCGACAAAAAAAAATCGTATTTTTCAATTTTTTTTTAAGTTTTTTCCTTTTTTTTTACGTTACTGAAATTTGTATGAAAAAATCATAACACTAAATTGAATATCACATGTGATATTAGTGTTAAATCATATATGATATGTAATATCACATGTGATATTAGTGTAAAATCACATATAATATATATATCATATCACATGTGATATTACATATCATATATGATTTAACACTAATATCACATGTGATATTCAAATTAGTGTTTAATTATATATGATTTTTTTCATGCAAATCTATACTACATATAATAGAAAAATGGTCAAAGGTAAAAAATTGAAAAGTTGAATTGTTGAAATTGGTCAAATGAGAGAAGAATGCATAGTGTAATTAATACTTTTATTAAAATACCCCATTACTTAAAAGTACAATAATGTATTCACATTGTACAACCAATTAAAAGCACGTCTACCAAATTAAAAACAACCAATTAAAACACCCCTTACTAAAAAGTACAATAAAATTTTCATAACGTACAATTTAAAGAAGCTACAACATAATCAAAAATATAAAATAATTAAACACACTAATTAATGATATTTTTAAAACACCCTAAAATGAAAAGTACGTGTTATTATACACATTATACAAATTAATAAAACACACAAAACTTCATACAAGCTAACAAGTTGATGTTACATATAGTTTTGAAAACCGGATCGGACCGGACCAACGTGTTCAACTGGGAACCGGTGTCGCCACCTGTTCGGCTAACCAATTAAAGCCATCCGAAAACGAACCAGGGAGGACCCGTTGAAACCGATACAAACTGGTGAATCAGGTCTTATCGAGATCTATTTATGCGGTTAATCGTCACAGGGTACCGGCAGCAAAAACGCGCGAGTACCCTGCCTATATACTATATATAAAGGAAAAACCAAAAAGTAAAAAGTGAAAATTTGAAACTAAAAGTGGAAATGTTGAAGACGTATATTTCAAAAGGAAACTATTAATACACATCGAAAACCGGGTTGACCCGGGACGCTTCAAACCCGGCGGGTTAACCCGATTTAATTTGACTTGTTTTCGACCCGACCTGTCGTGTTAACTCGGTTTAAATCGACTTGTTTTTTTGACCGGAATGGTTCAACCGGTTGAACTACCCGGGTCGAACCAGGTTTCAAATTTGACAAAATTATATGAGAAATGATGAAGTAGTTGTGGAACCCGTGACAAATTTGGAAAAATGATAGACCAAGTAATTGTAGTTGTTTGTTGTTTATTTTGCTTTGACACATGTACGTTGTCATTTGTATAATGTTATTTTGAAAAATGTTGTTCTTGCACCACTTAAGGGATTAACATATATGAATCGTCTTTTAAAAATTAATATATATTGTATAGCCCTTTGTCCGGTATATCAATAATATTATGTAAGTTTATTAGAATCACAAAAATTAGATAGTATTGTTATCTTTAGCGATAGTTATTTGTACCCTAAACAAATAGCTTTGAACAATGCTTAAATATTTATGCAAATTGATTGTACAAGATAATCTTATTATGGTGATATTAAATTTGTAAGGTTACAAGTTTAAAAGCCACACCAAATAATAAACGCTGCACATTTTAAAAAAAATAGTTGTCACTCCTTAAATTACTGACAAAACAAGAAAAGGCGTTCACACACGTTGGCTATACCTCTAAACTACAATATAATATTGCCAACTACATAATCCCGTTGCTTTTTGTAATGCTTGAATCAATTATTACTAAAATCTTAATAACTTATAAGTTAAAACAATCTATTATAAATATACTCCTACACTTAGATCGACTTCACATAATTTTCTTGAAAACTGTATATTTTTGCTGTTATGCAACCACGCATCAGAATTATAGTTATTCGAAAATGATTCTCTGACATTACAAATAAAGTTTGTTATAGAAACTTATGGATCGTCGGAATTTTGCAGAAAACTAGACACAGTTTCCGTTAGGCGCGGGCACTCGTCTAGTTTCAATAACGTAAAAAAAAAAGTGTAAAAATGATTTTTTTTTCCTTTTTTCGAAAGTATATCAAAGTGCACGTCAGTTAGGAATTAGAAAATTCAGTCATTAAAGTGTCGGTCACCTCAAGTATATGTATTCGTTAGAAAGCTCGTAGTCGTAGTCATGTTATGTTAATAAGTAGTTAGTTAAGTAACACCGTGGAGGACGGACGGGTCTTTACCCACTGTATGCCTGGTCCACAGCCCGTAGGTGGCGTTTATTGTAAGACACTATAAATACCCTCTACCTCCCAAGGTAGAGGGTTGGAGCTTCAATACCATTTTTCTTTGTTTCACATAGTTCCCAACTCTCTTCCCTTTCTCTCTCTAAACATTTGTGAACGCCCCATATTGATTGTGGTTTAATGTGTTTGTGAAATCCTATATCTTACAATTGGTATCAAGAGCCATGGTTTGATCATTCATCTTTCATGCTCTTTGTTTTGGTGGATTTCATAAGGTTTTTGGGGTTATAAGTGTTTAGAAGAGTTTGAATCATTTGGTCAATTTCTAGTGTTAAAGTTTGAATATTGATTGTACTTTTGTGTTTAGGATCATCATATGTGTTTAGGTTTTGAATTGGAAGGCTTAAATCATTGTGGTTTGGTTGTTTTTTATTGATAAAGTGGTTGTTTTTTAAAAGTGTACTAAGCAAGTTGAGCTACGGAGTTGCATTTCTTGGAAGCAAGTTGCTTTGTTACTGGAAGCGAGTTGCTTTGTTATTGGAAGCGAGTTGGTTTAAGCAACTTGGCTATTAAGCGAGTTGTATTAGCAGCGAGTTGGTATATGCGACTTGGCTATTAAGCGAGTTGATTCTTTAAGCGACTTGAGTTTTAAAGCGACTTGGCTATTTGATAAGGTTTTAAAATGTACCTTTTTGAGGGGTCGTTTAAGCCTTTATTTGATCACTTTTGTATCCGTTATTACTTAATATCGTTCCTTTTCACTTTTTAGGTCTCTTGAAGGCAAATTGCTGTAATGGCACTTATTTGGACGAAAAGGCGCAGATATACGAAGAAAATGGCCAAAGTCAAGAATCGAGACACTCAAGCTGCTAAAACACAAGGTAACGGCGTCACTGCTTAACTGCGACGCCGTCGAAGAATTTTGTGACGACACAGAAGCCAAATTTCTTATTTTCAAGTGACGGTGTCAGGCTTTAAAAGAGTAGGCCGTCGCCTTTCAGACGGCCTAGATTTGATCAGACGGCGTCATAAGCTGAAGAGGGCGTCACAAGCACAAGGTGCGCCGTCGCCAAGACAACGTGGCCAAGACGAAACCCTAATGATGGCGACCTGGCGTCTCACAACTCATAAGGTGACGCCGTCGCATATGTAATCTTATATATAGAATCCGAATTTTTTAGTATTTGTGTGTAGTCTTTTGGAGTAAAAACCTAAACCGAACCAAGGCTGTCTTGTACAGTATTTTAGGGTTACAAACCCTATCTTACATCAAGATAAGTATTTTACTTCATTAATTCAATTATGTCTTCAATTATTTGTGTGTATGCTTGCATGTTCTCCATGTCTGGCTAATTTACTTGTGTGTTTGCTTAGGGAATATGAAACTTAATTATTAAATATTGATTGGTTGTCTCTTATCTTAATTGTTTAATGATCTAGTAATGCGATAGGTCATTCGTTGTGTAATTAATGCTTGATTAATCTTTGTGAACCTTAGACTATAGCACTTAGAGTAGTTGTAGGATAAACCACACAAAGAGTGCCTTAGAGTTAGAGTTTATAATCCCTAGAGGGCTTTGTAGACGAAACCCTTTGGTAAGTTCAAAGAGTTAGGGATAAACGCATACCCTACGACTTTAGACACACAACGCGATTAAGAATAAGGACGTGACAATTCAACCATCAATAGGAGATAATTAAGGAGTAATAAAACCTAAGTAAACACATCTTTAAACTATCATACGAGCACACAATAATCAGACATAGACTACATAAACCTAGATTAGATAATTAGATAGTAGAGTAATCGGTATAAATACCAACCCCCAAATCCAAACCCCGAGATTCGTACCTTTCCATTTCCTAAAAACCATAAAAAAAGATAAAAAAATAATCTTCCTCAACCCCAACCATAGCGTAGTAACTTCTCACTAGCATTCCTATTCCCCTAGAGAATGATATCAATACCTGTGGCTTACCCTAATACTACACTACAACGATTAGGTTAACTGCCTAGGGTGTTATAAAACTTGCTCAAAGAAAAGGAAGTTCCTTTGATCCCGACAGCGTGTAGCGTTATCAAGTTTTTGGCGCCGCTGCCGGGGAATAGAATTGCTAGTTAGTAGTCCACCTCGTTTAGGTTTCTTTGCTTGATTCCTATCAAGTAAATTTTTCTCATTTTTTAGCTTCCTCGTAGTCTATCCCCCTTCTTCGTGACCTTTGTTCGTAAACCCAATCACTTTTCATCATGGAAGGTGATAAGAACCCACCATTCATCAACCCACCACCAATTGACCCGCCAAGAGCCCGTACTCTTGGTTAATGCTCGAGACCAAACCCCCTAGGCTTTAGGAACGCCATTAAGCTTCCCGACCTAGCTCAAACTACGGTTCTGCGATCCGACACCATCCTTTTGGTGCAAAACGGATGTGCATTCCATGGACTTCGTTCCGAAGATCCAAATCAGCATCTTAAGGATTTCCTTAAAATTGTCGATTCCATCGACCTCGATGCTACTACTCGGGAGACCACGCGTTTGCGTCTCTTCCAGTTCTCTTTAAGAAAACAAGCTAGTAAATGGCTTTTTCATCTTCCCACGGGATCTATTTCAAGTTGGGAAGATCTCACTACCCGTTTTCTCGCTAAGTTTTGCTCACCTAGCCCAATTCAACCACTTGACCATCAGTCCTTCAACTCTCCTCGCAACCAAATCATTGATGAAATCAAAGATCCTAGTGAGTTGCATAGGATTGACGTAAATGAAGAGGATAGCGCTTATTTCAATCTTTACCCCACTAAGGAAGAGGTTGCCTACCATCGATACATCATCGACAATCCCCGATCACTATCATTAGGATATGCCCAAAGATTAGGAGAGGAAATCATTGGAACCTAAAAATCCCTTGTATGATCGGATATATGAGTGTCGACCATGCTTACATAGATATGGAATCCCCCATTAATGTGATGTCATCTGCTGTATACAATGACATTATGAATGAGCGACTTAATATTAGGAGGGACCCTAAGTATCCAGGTGGAGTTTGCAACTTTGTGGGAAGAGTCAAGGATGTGCATGTCTTTATAGGAAATTTCACCTACCTAGTTGATTTTGTGGTCTTAGAAGATATAGGATGCGTCATTGACTATAGCTTATCCCAAGTAGTGCTAGGAAAACCGTTTGTTGAAACATCTTGGATGAGCCATAACAAACATGATGGAACGGTTAGGTTTAAGGAAGGGAACAATGAGATCACTTATAGGATGCCTTGGAAAACAAATGAATTTGGCCATCTACCCATTTTTGAATGAGACAACATCAAAGCTTTTGAGGACAAAAGCAAGGACGATGTTGAAAAAGGTTATAAATTTATGTGGGAAAGAAGGAGGCTTTATTATAAGGATTGCTTGACCCTCGGGCCTAGATATAGAGTCGATGAAAATTTTGTCAATATGATAGAATTCTCATTGAGAATGCAAAACGAGACAACGTAGGAGCACACTACGAGTCTAGCTACAAGACTCATAAATAAAGAAAAGCGCTTCGTGGGAGGCAACCCATGCTTAATTGTTTGCTTGTTAGTGTCATATATCTTTTATTGATTGTTTATTCTCATGTTTAAATTTGTAAAAATGCTTTATTTTGTTTTTAACCTCGTCTTAATTGCATATAAAGGTATTTTTCATAAAGGATAAGTGTAGGGAGGATTACACACGTTTTCAAAGAAACGTAAACATGAGAATAGCAATTCATTAAAAGATATATATGTGTGTTTGTTCGAGTCAAATGCTTGTATCGAGTCATAATGGATGTTTTGCAGAAATTTTTCCAGATTCTTAAGATGTAAATTTTCCGAATTTTTCAGAAAATCGCAGACCGTTTTTTTAGGATAACTGTGTCGGGATCGCAAACTGACGGCGTCGGGAAGGAGTATAAAATAACAGATTACTTTTCGTTTTTCTGAGCTACTTATAAATTTTTGGAATTTTCCTGGTCTTAATTTTCCAGAAATTCTGTAAACATCCATTCCACAAGCATTATATCCTAGTTTAGTCGAGTCTTATATATATTATTACCGCCGATTTTACGCGAAGGTTTCGTTTGTTTTCTTCAAGTGTGCAGGTTTAATTTATCAAGAAGAAGTTACATAAGATTGGAAGGAGCTTTTCACGCATACATTCTTCTTGGAAAGGATTTAACCACTACTTCACACACGGATCCTACCGAGCTAATCCGGGGAGTATTAGTTTCTTTCATTTTTAATTACCTTCTATTATCATAACTTTGATACTTTCGGGAAACATTGGGGACAATGTTCAGTTTAAGTGTAGGGAGGCAAAATAAAACGGGAACTTTGAAACTATGCTTATCCTTGACTATTTGCTTTGTCCAATTGTATTTGTGTAATAAACCATGAGAAAATATCGGTTAGGGTAATTTTGGCACCAAATTTAAATTTTTTTATGACATATAGGATTGGGCCATTAGTCTTAACAAAAGCGTCTCACGGATAGGAAGTTGCATGACTAGCACAAAAACCCTTTACCACCTAAATTCCACCCAAAATGTGAGGATCGCCCTTAGATTAGTAGGAATTAAAGCATTCATCTTTAATGCTTAGAGTGTGAACCGGTAGTATATTAGATTCTAGAACTTGTTTTGTGATGCATCCGAGATCGCTAGTAAGACTACACTTGTGTAGTTAGGAATAACTAAATGATAAGAGGCATTAGGATAACCCTTGTTTGATACCGTAATATAATTACTTCTTCCACATCGGTTGAGTAATTCCCCACACCCTTTGCGTTGTACTCATCTTTAGTACACGATACCCCTAGTTAACCCCTTTGAGCCTATCCTTTTCGCGGTTCTCGTGATGTTTGGTTTTCGGAATATCAATGAAGAGCATTGTTTACACATCACCCCCAAATATACACCCAAATCGCCTTAGCCTACCTTGTATGCACACTTTTAGTGCATTATTGTTATCACCCCAAACCCTTAGTTCAATAATCTAGTTGCTTGCATGAGTTGCTAAGTCGAGTCATATCCTTTGTACACAGTTTTGGGACGATTGGGACTCATGGAAAAAAGTTAAAGTTAGTTTAATGACTGGAAGGGAACGTTAAATTCCCTTATTTGCGTAATAACGTACCCCAAGTGTTTTTGATCTTTTCAATTCGGGTCAAATTAGTGTTAGAGTAATAAAAACTCAAGTGTAGGGATGTGCCTATAAATCCCTATCATTTTGATGTTATAATAGAGGATGGTAGAGTAAAAGTGTATGGAAAAAAAATAAATAAAAATAATAATAATAATAATAATAAAAAATCGAGGAAAAAAAAGAAAAAAAAAAGAAAAAAAGAAAAAAAAAAAGAAAAAAGAAAAAAATAGAGTCAAAAACCTCACGGGCTACCATCAAAAACATCTACATCTATCCTTTAAATTTATGTTTGTTTGTTTCAGTTGTCTAGAGTTTAGAGTGTCGAGTCTTGGCTTAGCAACGCCATTCTTCGTATGCTTGTAACAATAATATTTTTGACTTGCCACCACTAAATAGCCTATCCCACCAAACCCTTTGTTTCCCTACCGTAAGCCTTTCATTACAACCCTTTAAAGACCTGTTTGATAGTCTTTCCTAGGTGCTTACGCCAAAGCGATGGAGGTTTGATCTATTCTCAAGCCTATGGTAATCTATGTACTAGGACCGGTTAATGAGTGTTTATCTTCCATTTCCAACTTGTTATATTTCATATACACACGAGAGATGTGAGTATCCAAACACCCCATGTGAGGTGCTAGTATGTAATTTTTGTGCTTGTTATGACTTTCTTGAGGGCTTATATGTGTTGTGGACTGTTTTAAACCAATGCTTCATGACCCATAACTTATAAATTAATTGGCTAAAAGCACATTTGCTTGAGGACAAGCAAATACCATGTGTAGGGATATTTGATAAGGTTTTAAAATGTACCTTTTTGAGGGTCGTTTAAGCCCTTATTTGATCACTTTTGTATCCGTTATTACTTAATATCGTTCCTTTTCACTTTTAGGTCTCTTGAAGGCAAATTGCTGTAATGGCACTTATTTGGACGAAAGAGCGGATATCGAAAGAAAATGGCCAAAGTCAAGAATCGAGACACTCAAGCTGCTAAAACACAAGGTGGCGGCGTCAACTGCTTAAGCTACTGACGCCGTCGGAGAATTTTGTGACGACACGAAGCCAAATTTCTTATTTTCAAGTGACGGTGTCAGGCTTTAAAAGAGTAGGCCGTCGCAATTCAGATGGCCTAGATTTGATCAGACGGTCATAAAGCTGAAGAGGCGCGGCGTCACAAGCACAAGGTGGCCGTCGCCAAGACTAACGTGGCCAGACGAAACCCTAATGGCGGCGACCGGCCCGGCGTCACAACTCATAAGGTGACGCCGTCGCATATGTAATCTTATATATAGAATCCGAATTTTTCAGTATTTGTGTGTAGTCTTTTGGAGTAAAAACCTAAACCGAACCAAGGCTGTCTTGTACAGTATTTTAGGGTTCCAAACCCTATCTTACATCAAGATAAGTATTTTACTTCATTAATTCAATTATGTCTTCAATTATTTGTGTGTATGCTTGCATGTTCTCCATGTCCGGCTAATTTACTTGTGTGTTTGCTTAGGGAATATGAAACTTAATTATTAAATATTGATTGGTTGTCTCTTATCTTAATTGTTTAATGATCTAGTAACGCGATAGGTCATTCATTGTGTAATTAATGCTTGATTAATCTTTGTGAACCTTAGACTATAGCACTTAGAGTAGTTGTAGGATAAACCACACAAAGAGTGCCTTAGAGTTGGAGTTTATAATCCCTAGAGGGCTTTGTAGACGAGACCCTTTGGTAAGTTCAAAGAGTTAGGGATAAGCGCATACGACTTTAGACACACAAAGCGATTAAGAATAAGGACGTGACAATTCAACCATCAATAGGAGATAATTAAGGAGTAATAAAACCTAAGTAAACACATCTTTAAACTATCATACGAGCACACAATAATCAGACATAGACTACATACACCTAGATTAGATAATTAGATAGTAGAGTAATTGGTAGAAATACCAACCCCCAAATCCAAACCCTGAGATTCGTACCTTTCCATTTCCTAAAAACATAAAAAAGATAAAAATAATCTTCCTCAACCCCAACCTTAGCGTAGTAACTTCTCACTAGCATTCCTATTCCCTTAGAGAACGATATCAATACCCGTGGCTTACCCTAATACTATACTACAACTATTAGGTTCACTGCCTAGGGTGTTATAAAACTTGCTCGAAGAAAAGGAAGTTCCTTTGACCCCGAACGACGCGTGTAGCGTTATCACTATTAAGCAAGTTGTATTGTCAGCGAGTTGGTTTAAGCAACTTGGTGGTTAAGCGAGTTGTCTCTGTATGCGACTTGGCTATTTAGCGAGTTGATTCTTTAAGCGACTTGAGTTTTAAGCGACTTGTCTTTTAAGCGAGTTGACTGTTTAGCTACTTGTCTATTGAGACTTGTCACTTCTTCGTGCTACATTTTTATGGTTGTTCTTTTGGTTTAGTAAAATCCCGTGAAAGAATCAATTTCCCAGTTTAATCAAAGAATAGTAAAATCCTGTAGAACTTGTAATCTAACAACGTGCTTACTATCGTTTATTCTGTAGCTGAGCTGGATCAGATACTCGTCCACCTATGCTTGACAGAACTGATTATGACTCATGGGCTCAACGAATCAGGTTGTACTGTTTGGGAAAGGAAAATGGGGTCAAGATTCTCAAATCAATTGATGAAGGACCTTATCAGATTGAGACTATAAGAGACATAATTGATACTGCTACAGATGGGACAATGATCTTTGGATTGGACAGACCAAAGACGTATGATGAGCTCAGTGATAAAGAAAAAAAGAGATTCGATATCGGGGCTTCAAACATTATAGGGTCTTCCAAAAGATATCTACAAGCTTATCAATCACAACACTGAAGCCAAGGCAGTTTGGGATGATGTCAAGATGCTTCTCTCGGGTTCTGAATTAACTAAGGAAGACAGAGAATCACAACCGTATGATGAATTTGAGCACTTTAAGATGAAACCGGAAAGAAAGTGTCTATGAATATTACGTGAGATTCCACAAGCTTGTGAATGACATGAGGAATATCAAAATGACCATGCCAAATATTCAGCTGAATTCAAAGTTTGTTAAACAACATGAATCCCGAATTGCACAAAGTTGTCACCTCTGTGAAGCTAACCAAAGGATTGAAGAACACCAACTATGAGCAACTGTATGCCTTTCTGCTTCAGAATAAGAGACATGCTATGTTTGAATGAATGATTCTTGAACAGTTCAAATCTAAACAGGGAGAAACAAGTTCGTCAAATGATTCAACAGCCTTTTACACCAATGTTGGAATTACCACCAAAGCTTCTCAAGTCATACATACGGGTAATGGTAACTACAAGCTCATTCCTGATCCAGCATATAAGCCTCCAGACTCAAACACAATCATGGAAAACTTCATCAATCAACTGTCTCTCATGGTTAGTCAAAATCTGAATACCACTCCTCACACCAACAATAGCCTCATGCAGACATCCAACCCACACAATCAAGCTCTTGGAGATGGAAAGGTTATGGTGCAACCAGTTCAAGGAAGGCAGTATAAACAGGGAAGAGGTGGAGTAGGTGGAGGGTATGTGGCTAATCAAAATCGTGGAAGAAATGCCAATCAGGGACAAGTAAAGCCAATCAAGTGCTACAAGCGTGGTGGTGATGGGCACATTGCAAGAAACTGCACATCTCCAAAAGCGCCTCAAAATGCAGAATAATTCAGAGACAAGATGTTTCTTGTGCAAGCTCAGGACAATGGTGCAGTTTAGGATGAAGAGGTGTTGTTATTTCTTGCAGAAGGGAATGCTAAGACATATGATGCATATGTGGATGGCGACCAATTCAGAAATAGGTCACAATCATCAAAATGCCTTTCAAGTTGCCGATTGTGATGCATATGACTCTGATGTCGATGATGAACCTACTGTCCAGACAATCTTCATGGCTAGCATTTCTCCAATGGTCTCTCTAAAGGTCTCATCATCAAAGCAAGTTGGTCCATCCAAAGAATCAATCATCTCAGAGGTATTAAAATTATATGATGAAGTTGATGAGCAAAAGATACATGACAAAGTACAATCACATGAAACTTGTGAAACAGATATTGTTAATATGGGTAATAGTAATATTGTCCCATATGATCAATATGTGATCCAAAGTGAAAGTGTGATTGAACCAAGTGATGCATCTTCTGCAGTCAATGATGACTATGTTTTTAATGAATACACTCCATGTGCCCCTGATGATTCTATATCTCTGAACTTCATGCCTATAAAGAACAAGTTGCCATTTATGAACAACGCGCTAAGTTTGAGTTAACCACTGGCGTGGCGGAAATGGATGACCAAATGCGTTTTTAATATTATTAGAAAAAACTAGGGAAGAAATACTAAAACAAGAGCTAGATTCCTTAAAAGAAAAGCTTAATAAAACGGCCATGCAAAAACAAGAACTTCAGAATATGAAAGTGCTTAGCAGGAATTTAATGCTTGAGGAATCAAAACTTTTAAATGAATTTTCCAACCTAAAACTTTGAAAAACAAATTGTACGTTACAAGGAAACACCATTAATTTTCACATGATCACTAAGCATAGAGTTCTAAGTGACAAACATAGTGTTGCATTAGTTGATGAACCAAACCTGAGGCTTGTAAGAAAGCTAGAAAGCGAGAAGCTAATTTATGATGGCAATGAAATCCTTAAGCCTAGACGAGAAACCTAGTTGCTTGGCTGAGAATCATGAGGAAGATAAGCAGTTAGAAGAAGTCACTAGAAAGAAAATGGATGAAAAACTTAAGAGCCCTTCATGCATAGAAAAGAAAATCAGTTATAAAACACCCAACTATGCTAAGGATAATTGGATTGCATTTAAAAAGTTTAGACCTCAAACACAGCTGACCCCTGAACAAGTGTTCTGGAAACAGGATATGGACATGAAAAAAGGCGATGAGTTTGTTGAACAGAATCCCCCATGTAGTAGAATGCTTCCCCTTGCATATCCCCCAATACACCAATGCATTTAGTTCCTAGATCTATTTCCACTAAGAGCAAGACCTTAATCGGTCAGATGTTATTTATTAATTATTTGTTGATTTTGAGAAGACATGTAAGAAAAGGATCACACTCTTTGGGATAACTGAAGGGGAGAAGGGTTTTGAGAAAACTAAAAAATGCTATTTAAATGAGGTCATGCATTTCTTTAAACAATTAAAAGGTCAATTTGATAGTCTTAAAAAAGGGATGGATTCAGATATTAAAGAAATGGAAAAGGAATTTGATGCAATGATAGTTGAGGTCAATGACTATGAGCGAGAATTAAAATATAATGAGATTGAGAGGAAGAACTTGCATACCTTAAATGAGAATCTGATTACTGAATGTATCACTCAAGATGTGTTTTACACTGCCACGAATTGTTCAATTAATGCATCTCAATTTCATGAATTATCTGTTGCTCTGAAAGTCTCCCATGATCGTGTCATTGAGCTTGAGAAAACTAACTCTAAATTGCATGAGAAAGTTGAACAGGATGATCATGATAACCTGGTGAAACAGTTTTCTAAATTGGAAGTTGAGCATCTTGCTTTGCAATTAAAATATCAACATCTAAAAGAAAATGTTAAAACCTCAAATATCAAGACATCCTTGGATGCTCCTGAATTTGATGCAGTTTTTGAAATCAGCAAACGTGATGAACAGATTCGAGCTCATTGTAACACGATCAAAAAAATGAGAACCCAAATTTCACAATTAAAGGGTGAAAAGAACAATGTGACTGGCTCCCAAATGCCTCCTCCTTTAGATTCTCAGCGTTCTCACACTTTTCATCTTCAAAACTTGGTTAATGTTTTACAAAAGGAAAATGAGAGTTTTCTAGAAGAAAATGAAAAGCTGAAACAACACTTTAAAGAGTTATATGATTCAATGAAAGTCACTCGTGACAAGAACAACGAAATAATAACGTCTTTATAAAAGGAAATTGAGAATCTGAGGAGTCAGGTAAAAGGGAAAATGTCACTTGTCTTTAATGAGAATGTTGCATCAAAGTCATCTGCAGACTCTAAATATACTGTAACTGTTAAATACATTCCTCCTCATCTTAGAAACAACGAACTTGTGTTTCATAACTATTTCGCTTACCTTAAGGATAGTCTTGAATGTCTCCGAGAGATTGTAGAAGAGGATTTCATAAATAAGCCACTTGATAGAGAAATTAGGTTTGCTTGCATTCAGGCCAAACGATCTCAGGAGTTGTTAGAATGTTTAAAAGCAACGTGTCCTAAATCTTTTTGTGAGAAAGGTAAAGCTGTGATGCCTTGTTCTATGCCCAGTATTAAGAAAGTGAACTCTAGAGTGCCCTCAATTAATTCAGATCCCTGCACGTCTAGTTCAGTAATGCAAAAGGTAGCTCAACCAACTAATGTTCCCATAATTCCCTCTACAGAAGTAATCAGTGACACAAATGCAAGCGGGTCAAAGCCTTCAAGCAATACAAAGCAAGATAGGACCTCGCAAGCTAAGAATGTGCAATGGAAGAAAGTAGAAGATCACCCTAGGAACATTAAGTTTGAGTTGAATAAAACGAATCGTGTTGATTCTAGTATTAGCTATAAGCGTACTGTAATTAATTCAAATTCTGCTACTTTTGGCAAAACATGTAATGATGATTGTTTGGTTTCTGTTACTAATCATGAATGTGGTGTGAATGAGTTGATTAATGTTGTTAAATTCCCTGTTAAGATAGTGAATACAAAAAATCAAGTTAAGAAGGCTAGAAAGCAATGGCGAAAGAAGGTTAGAAAACATTGGAAACCCACAGGAAGGAAATTTAGTAACATATGTTATCATCGGATACCTCGCGGCGCAAATTCAATCTTAATGAGATGTGCCCTAAATTATCTAGATCAATGCCCATTAGGAAATGGATGCCTACTGGTAGAACTATTCCTTTAAGAAGTAAACATACTTTGAATAGGTCAAATACGGACACTAGCACTGCATCTATCCCTGATGATTCCATTGTTTCTACTTCGATGTGGGTGTTCCAATCACTATTACTAACCAAATGGAACCCATTCTTGCATGGGGATCCCAATTATCCAGTTATCCATACTTGTCTGTGTTCAACTGCAGATCGTTTAAATCGTTTTGTGGTACCTGGACTTAGGTACTGTTCCAAGCATATGACTGGAGACCGGTCGCGGCTCATGAACTTCGTGAGTAAATTCATCGGGACTGTTAGATTCGGGAATGATCATTTCGGTGCAATTATGGGTTATGGAGACTATGTTGTTGGTGATAGTGTTATCTATAGGGTATATTATGTTGAAGGACTTGGTCATAACTTATTCTCAGTCGGTCAATTCTGTGATTCTGATCTAGAAGTGGCCTTCAGAAAACATACTTGTTTCGTTAGAGAACTTGATGGTAGAGAAATTTTAAGAGGAACGCGTGGTTCAAACCTATACACCATCTCTATAGAAGATATGATGAATTCTTCTCCAATTTGCTTTTTGTCAAAGGCTTCGAAAACAAAGTCATGGTTATGGCATCGTAGTCTAAATCACCTGAACTTCGGCACCATAAATGATCTATCCAGAAAGGACTTAGTAATAGGCTTACCTAGACTAAAGTATGAAAAGGATCATCTTTGTTCAGCATGCCAATTGGGAAAAATCAAGAAGTATGCCCACAAACCCAAGCCTACAAATTCAGTTATGGAAGTTCTTCATACCATTCACATGGACTTATGTGGACCCATGAGAGTGCAGAATATTTTTGGAAAGAAGTATGTGTTAGTTGTGGTTGATGATTACTATCGATTTACTTGGGTTAAGTTCTTAAGGACAAAAGATGAAACTCCAAATATCATCATTAAACTTATCAAACAGCTGCAGGTTCGACTTAACAAAACTGTCAGAATCATCCGAACAGAAAATGGAACTGAGTTTGTCAATAAAGAACTTAGTGAGTTTTATGAAAGTGTTGGAATCAGTCATCAAAGAAGTGTTCCACGAACTCCTCAACAGAACGGTGTAGTTGAAAGACGAAATCGAACTCTTGTGGAAGCCGCAAGAACAATGCTGATTTACTCAAAGGTTCCAATGTTTCTCTGGGCTGAAGCCATTGCCACTGCATGCTACACTCAAAATCGATCCCTTATTCACACTTCTCATGGAAAAACTCCATATGAACTTGTCCACAATCGAAAACCTAATATCTCATTCCTTCATGTGTTTGGTGCATTGTGTTATCCAACTAATGAGGGCCAAGACTTAGGCAAACTTAAAGTTAAAGCGGACATTGGAGTATTTGTAGGATATGCACCAAGCAGAAAAGGATACCGAATCTACAACAAAAGAACCCGTAATATCAGGGAAACCATTCACGTAATGTTCGATGAGTTGACCGGTCAAATGGCTCCAGGACCACCCAGTTCTGGACCCGCATCAAAACCTTCATCAAGTAGTCCCATCAGTTCTACTCTTGTACACGATTCTTCGCCAGCAACTCCTTATGTACCTCCTTCAGAAGATGATTTGAATAAATTGTTTGATCCAATGTTTGATGAACACTATGAGCCAATTGCTAGTGATCTGTCAATTCCGTCAGAGGCTGCTCTATCCCTGTCAATGAAGTTAACCCTTCAGCTTCTATGTCATTAAGTCAAGAAGCGCCTGCTGCTGATCACTCTGTCTCATCAACAAATCATCAATCATCATATGTACATCATGGAATTGTCTGCAGCACCTTTGATGGAGATAATCCCTTTGCTACTCCTGAAGATGCCCCCTTTGAAAACATATTTGCTCCTGAATCATCATCGAACCATCTTCATCGGGAGAAATCAACTCTGCTACTTGAGTTCCTCGACAACAACCACACGAACACCTGAGAAAATGGACACATGATCATCCATTGGACAACATCATTGGAAATCCCTCTCGTCCAGTATCCATTCGTAAACAACTTGCAACTGATGCCTTATGGTGCTTCTTCAACTCCGTACTATCCAAGGTCGAACCAAAAGATGTTAAAATTGCCATGAATGAAGACAGCTGGTTCAATGCCATGCAAGAAGAAATTCATGAGTTTGATCGACTAGATGTATGGGAATTAGTACATGCTCCTGACTGTGCCATGATCATTGCTCTAAAGTGGATCTTCAAAGTAAAACTTGATGAGCATGGTGATGTATTAAAGAACAAGGCTCGATTGGTTGCAAAGGATACCGTAAAGAGGAGGGTATTGACTTTGAAGAATCATTTGCTCCAGTTGCTCGTATCGAGGCAATCAGAATCTTCTTGGCTAATGCTGCAAGTAAGAACATGGTAGTCTATCGGATGGATGTAAAGACGGCGTTTCTTAACGGAGATCTTACGAGAAGTCGTATCGTCAGCCAACCCTGAAGGTTTTGTGAATACAGAGCGTCCTACTCATGTCTATCGCTTGAAGAAGGCTCTTTATGGTTTGAAGCAAGCTCCAAGGGCATGGTATGATACGCTATCAAAGTATCTTCTATCTACTGGATTGACAAAGGAGCAGTTGATCCGACATTGTTCAACAGAAAGTCAGGCAAACATTTAATTCACGTTCAAATATATGTTGATGATATTATTTTTGCCTCGACTGACCCCAATGAATGTGACTATTTTTCTAAGGAGATGGGCTCTAAATTTCAAATGTCAATGATGGGACAAATGTCATTTTTCTTGGGATTACAAATTTCACAAAGTCCCAGATGCATTTTTATTAATCAATCTAAATATGCAAATGAAATTTTAAAGAAATTTGGATTTGACACTTGTGACACCGTTGACACTCCCATGGTGGAACGTACCAAACTGGATGAGGACCACTCGGGGATCATGGTAGATCAAACGAAATATCAAAGTATGATTGGATCCCTGATGTACCTCACAACCAGTAGACCTGATATTCTGTTCGCTGTATGCATGTGTGCTAGATACCAGGCTAAGCCTACCAAAAAGCACCTTGAAGCGGTTTAACGGGTCTTTCGGTATCTCCAAGGAACCATCAACATGGGACTTTGGTACCCGAAGGACTCCGGTATGTCACTAACGACCTATGTAGATCTGACCATGCAGGATGTCAAGATACGTCGAAGTGCGTCTGGAGGTGCTCTGTTTTTGGTGATAAGCTTGTGGTGGTCTTCAAAGAAACAAATGAGTACTTCTATATCCTCTACAGAGGCTGAATACATAGCCATGTCATTTTGTTGTGCTCAAATCCTATGGATGAGATCCCAATTATCTGACTATGGCTTTGAATTCAACAAAATCCCTCTCTATTGTGATAACAAAAGTGTCATTACTCTCACTTGAAACAACGTTCAACATTCAAGAGCAAAGCACATCGACATTCGACATCATTTCATTCGGGAACAAGTGGAAAAAGGTGTGGTAGAACTCTATTTTGTGAGGTATGAATACCAGCTAGCAGACATCTTCACCAAAGCTCTTCCTAGAGAACGTTTTGAGTTTATCCTTCCACGACTTGGTCTAAAGAGCCTACAACCGGAAACACTCAAACGTCTTAAAGAGGAAGACAAGGAGTAAATGGTTTTCTCTTCATTTATCTCTTTTATATACTTATTCAAAAAGCAAAATACAAAATTTTAAAACCCACAAAAAGAAAATAGAAAAATATAAAATTTTCAAAATCCATAAAAATTAGAAAATCTTGCAAAAAATATTGTTATTTTGTCATGTTTTTCTTATTCGATATCATCTACAGACTTTGTGTATACATTCAAAGAATGTCACGGGTTTTTAGATGTTCTTCGAATGTACATAATTTGTTTAAAAAAAATGAGGCGGAGAAAAATGGTGGTTTACTGTCACTTCAGGAAGTAACCCGTTTTAAAAGGTAAGAACAGGGCCATGCTTAATCTTATTTTTCAAATCTCATGCTCTGATTCTTAAAACAAATATTTGTCACCAAAAAGACAAATGTTTTCTTTCCAAATATTTTTCCGTCTAATGATTCTTCTGAAAAATATTTGTCATCCAATGAAAACAAAATTGCTTTGAAAATTCCTCGGACTCCATTTTTGAAAATCATCTGGGCTTATCTTTGTCAAACTCTCTAACACTCAATCAACAACTCATGTCATTGATTGAGGGGGAGAATGATTTCAATTTAAAAGAGTTATTTTTCAAACAATTAGCACTTAAAAGAGCAAGGTCTATTTTTGGAAAATCAAAAAGAACGATGTTTTATACAATTGATTCAAGACCTTGGCTAATGTTATGTTTTCAAAAGATATGTATGCATGATTGGTCAATGGAGTTTAAAGTCTCAAAATCTAATCCTTATCGGTTAAATATTTTCATAAGAAAGTCACAATTCTTCTCAAAAGCTTTCAAAAATAATTTAAATCTATAAAGATCACAAATCTCAAATGATTTGAAAATTGTGATCGGGGGAGAATTTGTGATTTAAATTGGATTTAAACTGATAATTCGATAAATGATTTTATACGTGATTAACAAGCTCTCCTCCATGTATGTGCCAAACGATTTCAAATTTTCCATGCACATGTTAAGGGGGAGCATTTATATCAAACCAAAATGAATTGAAACGTGATTGATTTGTCTCTAAGTGCAGGTTTTCCCTAATATGTGCTAAACAATTTCAAAATCAGATGCACATATTGAGGGGGAACAAATTTTTGAAAACCACATTCTTTCCCGAAAATATCATCAACTGTATGTTAAACACTGATTTTGATCGGGAAAGTAATGTCGATATTTTTAGAAAATAATTTATCAAAGAAGTGAATTCTTCCTCTTGCCTCCATATGTTAAACTAATTTCAAATATACGATCCACATGTTGAGGGGGGGCCGTTTTCTAAAATATCAAAAACAATTCATGTACAAAATGCTTTGATAATATATCACAAGTACGTGGATTGATTTTTAAATAGTTTTCAATTGGTTCCAATGGCTGATGAACAATACCAAAAAGACCAGACCAATTTACTTTATGTATGGTGATATAAGGATGGTTATGTTAGGTATTCGTTCCCACGATCCCACCAGGTAGGAGGGATCTACCCAGGGACAATCCACTAGATAGTGTAGAGTCCTTAGGTATAATGAAAAAAGGAGAAAAGTGAGATATGGGAAGATTGCGGACTGAGATAGAGCTAGAACTAGAATAAACCCAACAAGGTTCTAGTAATGAAGTCTCGGTAAGCACTGAAGGGGTTGAAGAATGAAAAAGAAATGAATGATAAAAGGGTGAAAAGAAATAGCCCTCCATTATTTCAACCTTAGGGCAGAAACCGGGTTCAATTCATATGCTACTGGATGTTACCTTGGTAACACCGGTATTGAAGACAAGACGTCATGGACCCAGTGACGCACTGCATTACATCTTCCCAAGCTACTCAAGTTCCTCTTAAAAGGACTTGTTTCATTCTCACATGGGAACCTACATTATCTATCGACTTTCTCTTAGAGATGGTTGATATTGAAGAAGGAGACCCTCTCCCTAGTCTCCGGCATAGGAACCAAATGTGCACTATTGAGTCTAGAGCCACGAGATCATCAATAAATCTCATTAAGTACACAATCAATGAAGACTCTCTGTTTCACACATCGTGGAAAGAGAGAATATACTTTTAGAGTCCTATGCATTATCCTTGTGGTATTGCCAGAACATCTGAGTGATATGCAAACATATTCACAATGAAGATGGAAAGCCTTCTAGAGCCAACATCAAACAAGCTCTTGGTAGGTGGCATGCTTAAAACTCTTTTCTCTTGCACATCGACTGTGTATTTATATTTCAAAATATAAAAGGTGTTTATGATTGATAATTGATTTTCTTTAAAACCTTCGTTGTATTGCAAAAACACTTTATTTTGAGCAATACACGATTGTTTTTCAAATCATTTTTCATCAATCAGTGAATCTCAATCATTGGTTCACTCACCGTGTTGTCTTCTTTGAGACGTTAGGTTTGAGAACAGCTAGAGCAGCTGAAACCCTGTCAAGGAGATTCTTGGAATTATACCTGATCACGGCGATTACTTGTATAACGATCAGCGGGATGGGTCGTGTACCTCAATTCAACGAAAGTGATCAAAGACACTTTCATGCGCTTTATTGCTAATTGTTTTATGCAGGTACACCCGACGTTTGCAGCTGATCAGAATGGAGAGGTCAATCCATAGCCGCATGCTCACACAACACATTCATCTCTAAAGAAATCATGATAAAAGCATCAACGACTCTGATATTCTCACTCCATGCTTCTGCTACGCTTCTGCAAATATCTTGAATCAACTATAGCTTCCGCTACTCTGATGAAAAGAATTCATGATCCAGAATGTGAGCATGTCGGTCCACTGTCACAACATCACACAAAGTCAGCACCACAATGGAAGAGTCAGAGATTTATGCAAGTTGATGATCTCAAAGCTGGTTCAAAACTCATCTTCACGTGGATCAGTTAAAGACCTCCACTTGAATTATTCAAACATGGATAACATGAAGAATCAAAGACTACGAGCTACTGAGCAAAGAACTTAAACAAGAATTCAAGAACAATCTTAATGTAATATCTGTTTATATTCTGTGTAAATTGAGGTGACCTCCCTTAGGGGGAGATTGTTAGGAATTAGGAAATTCAGTCATTAAAGTGTCGGTCACCTCAAGTATATATGTATTCGTTAGAAAGCTCGTAGTCGTAGTCATGTTATGTTAATAAGTAGTTAGTTAAGTAACACCGTGGAGGACGGACGGGTCTTTACCCACTGTATGCCTGATCCACAGCCCGTAGGTGGCGTTTATTGTAAGACACTATAAATACCCTCTACCTCCCAAGGTAGAGGGTTGGAGCTTCAATACCATTTTTCTTTGTTTCACATAGTTCCCAACTCTCTTCCCTTTCTCTCTCTAACTTTCTCTCTCTAAACATTTGTGAACACCCCATATTGATTGTGGTTTAATGTGTTTGTGAAATCCTATATCTTACGACGTCTATATAAAGATAATTAAATGCTCTTCGTGACAGTGTAAATATTTTCGCTTAACGATTAACGGTTTAAGAGATATTTAAATTTTAAAAAATAAGTGAAATAATTAATTGCTTTTAATCTCAACCATTGATTTCTTTTTACATGGATGATGGAGATAAGTCTCTTAATATGTGAGAAAAATTTTGTATGTAAAATAACTCTTCTCATTGTATAAACCAAAAAGTTACGATATTTGATTTATGCAACTTTGATATTTTTATTTGGTACTTTGACAATTTTTTTATGTTTATATGAATGCGCAAAACACAATATCATGTTTTTCTTACCAAAAATTATTGGGCAAATGATAAAATATATATATATATATATATATATATATATATATATATATATATACACACACACATACATACATATATATATATATTATACTTGTATCATTCTTTTAAGCTTTTCTAGTTAATGACAAAATTTTTCCCTTTTTATTTTCTTTTATGCATTTATCTTTTTCAAATTAAATCACTCTTTGGTATTTTCTTAAGAAATTTTGTCTTTTTTGAATTCTTAACTAATAGAAATTCTTTTTTTTTTAATGGTGAAAATCATGTCTCTAAAGAGGATGAATTTGAAAGTATAATACAAAACAAAAAAATTAGCGAAAACAAAAATCTAAACGTTGCTTTTTTTACCCACATAATGAATAATGCATGAGCATGTACTTTTTTATCATTTTAACTGTCGCGTTTAATTTGACATGTCTCTTTAAAAACCCGTGAATTTTATGAGTCTTTTAACTAGTCCACAATATCTAGCGTACATATAATCATGCACAACCATCGAGCATCTACTACATTTATTTCATATTCACAATCAACACTCACCAGTTTCTTACAATTGACATGGTTGTCATCTTGATATAGAATTCTATTTTCTAAAAGAACGGTCGGTTTGGATATGGTTTAATGGAAATCTATCTCTTCTGAGTTTCGGAAATAAAGGAACTACTAACGTATAGTAGTAGAAATTTGCTATTTTTGATCATGCGACGATGCAATGCCGATCTTTCAAAATTCACTACTAATTCATTTGCTGGATACCACTTAAAACTTTGCTAAAAGTATATAACACTACAATATTAATACGCGTCAAAGAAATCTCATTAATAAAATCTAGCGACGTTAATCAAAGCACAATTCTAGAATTAGTAAAATTTCATTTTCACTACCAAAAATGATTTAAACTTCATAGAGAAGGTAATAATTCATTAATTCTTGTGACCATTTTTGCTCTCTTACATTCAATGAGTTGAGATCAATATAGAACTCATATTTATTAATAGAACAAATGAGCCGTCATGCTTAAATTTTTATCTAAATTAATTGAAAATCGTTTTCACATTTTTAAATTTAATATATCTTACAAAGCGGTAAATCTTGAAATATAAAAAATGTACCCATTGTGCGAGAATTAAATTATCTTTCTATAGATATGTTGTTTTACATTATTTTTCGATGACATTTTTTTCAACAAATTCCGTATCGAAAAATCATATATGATTTTTACGAATCATATATGATTTTAAAAAATCATGTATGATTCGATTTTTACGAATCATATATGATTTTTGCAATCATATATGATTCTCAAAAATCATATGTGATTCGATTTTACAGAATCATATATGATTTTCACAAATAAATATATGATTTTTTGTTGAGAAAATTTTGAAAAAATTGTTAAAAATATATAGTAGTGCGTATCATAGAAAGATAATTGAAATACAAATCTCTGTAGATAATATTTTTATCGTACACATGTGATTAGCGGTTTAGCGAGATATTTAATTTTTAAAAAGTGAAAGTTTTCATAATAAAAATGAAGGAATTATTATTCTGATTGGATCTATGGTAAATTTTAGTTCTATATTGAACTTTTGCTTACATTCAATTGACAATAAATAGACATTACGTGTATTATTTGGTGATATAAACCGTGTATACTATATGCTAGGCACATAGAAACAAAATCAAAATATTAAGTTGTGTAACACTGAAGCTCAGCCTGTTTGAAGTCACGGAACCCAATGCAAAAGCTTAAATACTGAAGCTCAGCCTGTTTGAAATCACAGAACCCCAGAAAAAAAATTTTGTTGAAAATGATGAAAACGAGAATGATGATGCTGGTTATGATCATATTATTTAAATTCTTTATGGGGTTTACAGAAGCACAACTAAAAGTAGGGTTTTACAATAAGGTGTGCCCAGCAGCTGAAACAGTCGTTGCTAATGTTGTGAAGGATGCAACGAAATCTGATTCTCAGAAACCTGCTATCATGCTCAGGCTTCACTTCCATGACTGCTTTGTTGAGGTTCTCCCTAGCTCCCTCTCTTTCTGCATATATATAGCTTTGCGTGCGAAATACTATATTTTTTGAGAATGCATGGTGAAAATGATTATTTTGATAAGATCGTTGCATTATATGTGTAAAAGAAAATATATTGTTATAGCCTGATACCATATGTATAAAAGATAACTATTTAAAAGATATGTTGGCAATTTAACTTTTTTTTTTTTTATTTAAAGTTGTATACAAATGCTGCCAAGTCAATTTATGCATTAGTTAAAAAAAAAAATCATCATCCAATGAATAGTAGTGTTTTCAACCTTAATTACAATGGATCCCACTTCTGTGTTGATGATTTAATGAGAAATTCGCAGGGTTGTGATGGGTCGATTCTTATACATGACGGAGACAATTCGGAACATATGGCAAATGGTCATCAAGGGGTATCAGGATATGATGTAATAGAGAATGCAAAAACACAGTTGGAAAGTATGTGTCCTGGTGTTGTTTCTTGTGCTGATATTGTGGCCATGGCTGCAAGAGATGCAGTTGCTTTGGTAAGTAAAAAAAATCATCATTATCCATATTGCTCTTCCTCTCACATAGTTACAACTTTGAGTATGTGTGCAGTTTTAATAGTAAAAAAAGAAAAAAAAAAAATCATAATAATAAATAAAATAAAATAAAATAAAAAATTTACCCTAGTTATTGTTTTTTTTGACAGAGTCATGGGCCAGTTTATCAGGTTGAAACTGGAAGAAAAGATGGTTTTGTGTCACGTATGGACCTGGCTGAGAGAATGCCTGATGTCCAAGATTCAATTCAGATTCTCAAACAAAAATTTGTTGAAAAAGGGCTTAATGACAGAGACCTTGTGATTCTCAGTGGTAATCTTCTTCTCTCTCTACACACATGCTCACTATGGATAGGTGCTATCACAGTATCACACAAATTAAAGTATCGAATTGATTAATCTTGTGTAAAAGATGGTTTGGAACTGATTTTCGCTTTTAAATCACACTACGCGGACCATTTTTTTAACAATTCTGGATTGTTAATTATAGTTGCATGTGATTATATATATATATATATATATATATATATATATATATATATATATATTTATATATATATATATAAGCAACCAGATTTTAAAAGAGTTCATAAGGGCAAACAGTTACATTAATTTTGAGAATATGATTATATTATGAATTTATGTGGTCCAACACATGTAACTTTTAAACATTTAGTCCTACATATATACTCTTTATAAGAAATATTGTAACCTGTGAAAGCAAATTGTGGTTTCTCATTTTACCTTAAAGTGAAAATCCTCTCGGTCACCAATGATTTATGCTAGTAGTTTGCGGCATAGAAGGTTTCAGTTAAAATGGACAAATAATTTTGCATTTTACATTAGAAATTATTCTTAAATTACGGGATCATGATTATCGTAAAATGCACAGCTATTTTCTGTAGTCAGTTACAACTATAGTTGTCATTCTATTACAGTTTCAAATTAAATGCAACACAATATCGTGGTGATGAGAAATACTAGTTTTAATCATACTCTCAATTCTCATACTATCAAGGTTACAAATTAAAATTGCTACTGCACTGGTGAAAAAGAAAAAATAAAAATAACTTCATGCAACATACACATGAATTTTTATTGTAATTAATTCCTATGATAAAAGAAAGCATACTGAATTACTGATCATAGAATTTACTATATCTGTCATTATACCAACAACCAACTGCATATTCTTTCTTTCCAGAAATTTGTTGACAATGCATTCAATTGAAGTCACATCTTTCTCACGTTGTTCTGTAACGATAACAATGTTACCGGAATATGTTTCTTTTTTATTCTAGGGAATAGTGGTATCGTATTTTTGATAGTCTAAGTTCATATATAGAGTTCGTTATCATCATATAGCTAGGCTCAAACTAGTTAACTGATAATTTCACCAAAATGCAACCAATTGCCCTTTTTTTTTCTTGCTTGAAATACTTTGATCTTTTATCAATTCATCTCTTGTACTCTACTTCATTATTGTAAGTAAAATTACGCAGAAGGGCTGATTTTTAACTATCTTGAATCTTTGAATATATTTAGAGGGTCAAAGTTAATGTAATATTGATATATTTGTCCCACCCATGTGCATTAATATATGATTGTGACCTACAACTCGTAAGTTATCTTGGGTGGGACAACTATGTGAACAATTATTTTCATTAGCTTGAATATAAATGATCGTCTCAAACATGGCATGACCAAAGTCTTGATACAAAAATTTGCAAACATCAAAAGTCATAGTAGCTTTTTAAATTGTGATACAGCATAGATAACAACATGTGTAAATGCATCTATTAATTAATGAATATCCAATAACCTAAACTTACAATTAATTTCAGCTGCTCATACTATTGGTACAACAGCATGTTTCTTCATGACTACACGACTATATAACTTTGCTTCTAGTGGAGGTCCCGACCCAAGTATAAAACCCAGTTTCCTACCTGAACTGACGTCAGCGTGCCCTAAAGGAGGGGACTCCGGTGATAGGTTGCCAATGGATCATGTGAGCGGAGACACTTTTGACAAACAAATCCTGCAAAACATTAGAAGTGGATTTGCAGTGCTGCAATCAGATGCAAAGCTAATGGATGACCCGACAACAAAGGGAATAGTGGATTCATATTTCGGCTTGTTGAGTCCATTGGCAGGACCATCTTTTGAGGGTGATTTCGTGACTTCCATGGTACGAATGGGTAGAATCGGGGTCAAGGCTGGTTCTAGTGGAAACATTAGACGTGTATGTAAAGCTTTTAATTAACTAGTTAGAATAGCACAAATTTCTGTCGCTATTTACATTCACACTTATTTCAGCTATATATATAATTTCGTTTTGATGGTATTGGTATTGAATGATCATGAGTTGATATTTTTCATATTGCGTAATATCTAGTTGTAATATGCACTTTGTTTGAATGTATTAGTCATTAGTTAAAGAGTATTACGATATAACTAATTCATGTCAGTTTAATGGACTTACCTTGTGTGACAGATCTCAAAAAAAAATTAATAATAATAATAAACAAATAAACAAATAAATAAAATAAAAATCTACAGCAAACTGAAAAACTAACAAGGAGCTACAATATAAAAAATATTAAAACATATAAAACCAAACACCGATCAAAACAGCAGACACCTAAAGCGATAGAAGCATGTTCAATATTGAAAATAGAGTAAATTACATCGTTCGGTTTGGCCGAAATCACTAGTCTCGTCCCTCGACCTTTTTTTTTTGCATGGCTAATCTTTATAATGAAGTTTGGTACCATCAACCGTCCTTATTAGTAAGGACCGCTATCTTTTACTCCTAAATTCTCTCATGTGACTTGCACATGAGAGTATATTGGTCACTTTACATTTTTGTAATAAACGATGTCATTTACTCACTTTTTCTCCTACATAGTTATAAATAAGAGTAAACTGCAAAATACATTCATGTGGTTTGCAATTTCTGAGACCTTACATCCCTGTCAGAAACTATCGGTACCTTACATCCTTCATTAGTCAAACTTTTACGGTCACACATCCCTAAGGATGAACGGCGCACATATTTGTTCGTTAACTGCTAACGGGAGTCTAATGAAGGGTTCTTTTGATCTTTTTACTTATAAGAAGGATATATTTTGCAGTTCACTTTTATACTTTACTTATTATTATTATTTTTAATTATAAACATCACTTTATTAGAAACTTAAATGATTTACAAGAAATTAGTGGGGAGCCACGATACTAGCTGAGACCCCACTCCTCTAACTATAGCAAAGCTAATCCTACTAAAGATATGAATAGCAACACGTGCCCCAATGTCTTGGGTCACGGAGAACTTTCGGATTCGCTTCACCAAGGTCACCGCATCCTTCTCAAGTTCCCTCAAAAAAAAGAATGAGAAGGGGAGAAACCCATATCCAATATACGTGCACTTAGCCTCATATTTGGCGTATTTACGTTGCGCGGCCTCAATCACCGCACTACCCGGCACAAAATCAACCATACCAGTTTGTGTCAAAGGCGATGACATTATTTTTATTTTATTATTTTTATCAACATCACTTTTATTATTATTATTATTATTATTATTATTATTATTATTTACTCTTAATTTACTTTCTTACATTTTTTCCGTTTCTGACCTTTTTTTTTCTTTATATACGTTTTTATTCGTTTTCATCAGTTTTTATATGTTTTAGTACGTTTTCGTTCTTTTTTCCCATTTTCGTCCGTTTTAATACGTTTTCATAAGTTTTCGTCCGTTTTGTTACGTTTACGTCTGTTTTATTACATTTACGTCCATTTTTCTGTTTCGTCTGTTTTTACGTTTTTGTCTGTTTCTTTACGTTTTTATCCGTTTTCATCAGTATTTATATGTTTTTATATTGTTAATACAAATAAGCCGTAAAAACGTTTATTTATATTTTACGATCTTCTAATGTTTTGTCGATAACAAACGTAAAATCATTTTAACGAAACAAATAGAGTACGTAAATAGTTTGAGTTAATAGTTTTCTAACACACTTACGTTTTCACATAAAACACTAAAACAAGCCTAAGTGATTTTATGATTTAGATACATATGTACAACAACTAGTGTTTACATATTGGGTTAACATATACTTAAACTAAGTATACTAAAATGGGTAAAAATAAGTAAATACTAAAATGGGTAATAAACTAGCAAATGGTATTGACCCATAACCCATGGTTTTATATATACCACTTAACCAAGTACATTGTATCTAGAAAGAAAACCATGGATCAACCCATAACCCATGACCTATAACCAAAAATACCCATGGGCAAAGAGGAGCGTTCCACGGATCCCTGGTTTTGTGCTAGCCGGATCCCAAGTGGAAGCGATCCGTGGGATCGGGGGAACAGTAGAGAATTTTCTCTATAAATAGAGAGCCATTTCTTCCTTTTCTATGCATCTTTTTACACACATACTTCCCCAAAGTATTCTAACCCTCTAACCTCAGATCTAAGTGATCTATGTAGTTTGTCTTTTGTTTTTGTGTGATCTTCTAGGTTCCTCTTAAAGGAGAGATCACCACTTCTTCAAGACGTGCAAGATCAAGTCCATGAGTTGCCATGCTTCGTCATCATCAAGACAACTAAGGTTCTCTTGTTGATAGTTCTTCCTTTCTCCATAGATGTTGGGTTGAAGGCATTAGTGAAGAATGCCGAAAGTGTCAAGATGAAAGAATTAGTGAAAGATGTTCATCATCCGTGTCAAAGCATTAGTGAAGAATGCTAAAGGTGTCAAGACGAAGGCATTAGTGAAGGGTGTCAAGCGTTGTGTCAAAGGCATTAGTGAAGGATGCCGAAGAATCAAATCAAGTCGCATTTGGGAAGAATGCCTAGGTCGTATAATCGATGAGGTGCATCGTTATACATATAAGTATTTGTTTGTTTGTTTCCAAGGATGGTGATATCCTTGATGAAGGTGTAACAAGGAATTGATCTCCTTGATATTAGGTGTTGTGTTGTGAAGGGTAGTAGTTCCTCCATAGTAATGGAACTAGGTGCTTAGCCTAGTATCTAATAAAAGGTAGGCGACGTTGTGATAGTATTAGTTCTCCTAAGGTGTGAAAGAACTCGGTGGTTAGCCTAGCACCGTATAAAGGGTAGGCGACGTTGTGTTAGGTGTGGTTCGCCTTGGTGTGAAAGAACTCGGTATTTAGCTTTGTACCGGAAAAAGGTTAAGCGACATTGTGAAGGCTTCTCCGCCACAAGGAGTTGGTGTAGTGCTTACGAACTCTCGAGTAGGTGACTCGGGGAGTGGAGTAGGGCAAGGAAGGTGTCCTTGTAGCCGAACCACTATAAATAACTTGTGTCGTGGTGATGTGCTTCTTACTCTTTATATTTTATTACACGTTTATATATCTATCTATCAACGTCCAACATAAACAATCAAATAGATTGACATAAGTCGATCTAAATATTTAAAAGGAAGTTTTAAATTGGTAAAACTATTCAACCCCCCTTCTAGTTTTCCACAATTGGCATCAGAGCTTCGTTACCAAGTCTCTTAAAGTATGTTGTACTTTAAAAACTTGATACGATCCATGTATGTTTGAAAACAACAAAGAAGGGTTTTTTTTCTTCACATTTTAAAAATTCGTTATGTTGTTTATTGTTGGACAATGATAGAATGTTCTAACATTTTTTTAAGCATTATCCGTACTTGGATTTGGAGTCATCAAGAAGAATTTATCGAAAAATTTCTCTTCGCAAAAAGAATGTTTACAACATAAATCTGGAGATTCCAAGAAGATCACAAAAACATCTAAATACTTCTTTTATTAAAAGAATATTTGGCAAAGTATGATCTTCAATTACTTACATTTATTGTTATTATCAAAATCTTAGTTGCATGATTTATTAGAAATTGTTCTCGTAGTCTTTTATATTATAGTCCCTATCAAATGAGTTTTCTCCGACTTATTTAAACTACATTACCAACTCATAATAATGATATCTTAGCATCAATCATTATTCATCACAAAGAATTTATTGACACTTCATCTATGTCTATAAATATCCATGTGAAACTTCTTATGTTATAATAAAATGGGATTTTATTATAATGTTTGAAAAGCTTCCCAAGAATTATGACTAATTTTTAAAAAGGGAACCTCGTCTAATAGGAATAATACTGAATCTTCAAAACCTCAAATCACAAGTTTTAGAACCTTAACACCAAAACATTAGGCGTTTTAGAACTCCCAAACCATAGCTATCAAGGAACGTTTGAGCTGACTTTTTTGTTATGCGGATCCCTAAGTTTATACTAGCGGATCCCAAATGAGAGGATCCGCGGGATCCGTGCAACGAAGACGTATAAGCTAAAATGATCCTTTGTGGATGTTCCACAATCATACTTTCCCTTTAAAGACTCACGAACAAAAACCTAACTACTGTTCACAGGAGCAACTTGATCACCTCTCTCAAGCATAACAATCACTTGTGTAACTATAATCTTCACTACATTGTTGATTTCATTCTTTGATTACTAGGATTACAAGTTCTTCATTTTAGAGGTTGGGTTCAAGTGGGTTTGTCATAATTTGTTACCAGATTGTTTTCTAAGATAACTCAAATCAAAGAATTAACATTGTTAATACAAATTAAACTCATTTCTTGAATTCAATAAAAGTGAATTGAGCAAAATTGTGATCAAACCCTCTAGGTTACTATTCACAATTAATTGTGGTTGCATTATTTAGGAACAATCATGCCAAGCAACAAACAACAAGATTACCAAGACACCGCCCACTACATACCCATGTATCATAGGAAAAATGGTTTAAGTCCGGACGATAGAAAGGCCTTTAAGTTGCTTGAAAGGAGACTCTTTCATGAAGGTAGAGTCGTTGATCCATCATTTCTTGCAAATACCGACGTAAGGTAAGTTTTTGCAACTATTGGGTTTGATTGTTTATTAGATATAAACGAACAAATTTGCCCGGTCTTTGTGCTTGAGTTTTACAAGACAATGGGGATAATTAGAAATGATGACGGGTCCATCTCAATTGAATTCACCATCAATGAGCGAGAGTTTAGTCTTTCACTTATAGAGTTTGGAAGAATCATAAGGGTTCCATATCAAGGCGTTTGTATGTACTCGAATGAATGGTCTTTGGAACAACTACACACAAAGGTTGATCATCATGATATTTACTACACTTTGATCCCCGGAAGCAACCACGGTAAGGGACACCGTGTTCATGCCAAGAGCATCACCGTCAAGAGTCACAAGGAAGTCAAAAGTGATCCATAGGGATCCTTTTCAAATGGAGCTTTCGGAAATGTATGGATTGTATAGGAAGTGGGAAGATGTGATAAGAGAAAATGTGGTGTGCCTAGTAGGAAACAAGGACCACCCCAACGCATGTCTAAGCTTCATGATCTATGACCAATACTCAATTTAACCTTGCCTACTACATGGTCAAGAGAATGGCAAGTGTAAGAAGTATGGACAAAATGGTGCTTCCATATGCAATGCTCCTAACCCGTCTTGCCAAATTCATTTTTGCATTAGACCCTTCTCCACAATCCCTTGATCATAGCTTTTGCAATAAAGTTATGGTACCATTAGCCGAAGGTAGAACAACAAGGTTTATGGTGGAAGGCAAGAGGCCACACCCACCCACGGATTCCTCGGACGAAAGGGAGAGGCAAGGAGAAGGTGAAGGGAGTAGTAGCAACCCACTTGAAAATATCAATCTTGACCCCTTGGACTATATTAACCAATTGCCAAACATCCCTAATAAATCACCCGAATGGCAACAAACCAAGGGAATCTTCAAATGCTTCGCCAATTTCTTGAAGAAGAATAAGTGAAGATAGTTTGATAAAGAGTGGAGGACGGGTGAAGAAGTGAAGAAGGAGGAGAAAGGTAAGGTTTGAAGAATCAAACTTATGATGAACAATTTCAAACAATGGTTTGTAAACATTTTAAATTATGCTTGTAGTTTGTAGGTATTGCCATATCGTGGCACTAAACAATCCTAACGTAGGTACTTGGGAAATGAGATTTTACGACCCCTTGAGTGGTCGTCGTCACTCATTTTAGGAATTTTAGCTCTTCCTACCTTGGTATACATTATATTAGTTGTGCTATTGTATTTAGTTCCCGTAGAAACAACTAGGAAAATCATTTGATATAAAGTGCAAAGATGCACATTTTCTGAAAGCTCTCGATCTGCATGGTGGCGGATCCCGCTTTGAACTGGTCGGATCCCTCCCATAAGGGAACTGCGGGATCCGTAGCATCTGATATGAAATACAGATTTGGCTACATCAAAGCAGTCCATTAGATCACCTCTAACAAGTCAAACATAAGATACTAGAGCCAACTAAGTCTTTATCAAATAGTTGAAAATCTCACTCTCATCCATGGTTTATCTAGGATACATTTTTGAAATATTTTTGATTTATCAACTAGTCAAAACTCACCATAATTCCGCTCCAACACTCACACATTATCTATAACGCTTGATAGCACTTAGTTAGGTATATCTTTCAATTTTAGCAAATTGATCTCAATCATCCTTTAATCAAAATTAGGGTCAAAAATTAGTTTTTCATTTCTTCTTATTTTTAAGAATTTTAGTTAATTCTATTAGGACATCATCTGACTTCTAGGACTTGTTATCACCATTTCTCCACATCAAATTAAATGGAATCATTGTCAAACATATAGTTAGACTACCCAAGGTCAAATTTTCTTGGCCAAAACCATCATTAAGCACCATTACTTGTTATGGTTAAGGATTTGAGATATCCAACAGCTAAAGACTTCAAAATTAAGTCAAACCCTCGAAATCCATTAATAACAAACCTTTCAAAAGAATAATGATTTCACCTAGACCTTGTCGATAGCGGATCCTGTTCTTTAACCAGGCGGATCCCTATGAGAGGATCCGCGGGATCCGTAGATGCAGAATGCATAAATCAGCTTCCATATTCGAATTCAAGTCACCCTTTGGTTCTCTAACCACTCTTATCATACATTAATTATCCTCCTACACGATCAAAACCCCAGAGCATGCTTAGTCCTCTAAGTGGCCAAGAATTTAATTTCCTAATTCAAAGTTATTCTTTATAAACCAAACAACCTTAGGATTAAGACACCACTCTCAATCACATCTCAAAAATCAGCAAGAGTTTCTTACTAGCACCATCATCACTATAACTAAGGCTCCTAGTGCTAACTCATCCACTCAAGAACCACCCAAGAAACTTGCTAGAATAATACATGAAGTTTCCTCAACCGAATCATCTCCGGTTAAGTCCACCAATGCTAGGATTTCTCCCACACCAAGGAAACCAATCAAACTAATTTCCAAGAAAAGTGTTCCCACTAGGAGTTCATCACCTAATTCTACTATATCAAACATTGTAGAGCCACCACTTAATGAGCCTCCACCAAATCCTCCTTTATTTGAAGATCCTCAACCCACTTCACTTGAACTTTCACTTCAAGAAACTCAAAACCATGACAAGGATTGCTATCATTGTAAACATGTTGAAAGGTTGATACATGAACTACGTGAAGAGCAACGTTTCATGTTTTATCAACTCCTCGAACGTTTCGAAGAGGTTAACAAGCCTAAACTACAATGAGCATCATATTCAAAATCTCAAACTTAGAACGTTTAGGAAACCTTTCTCATCCTTGATCATCATTTAGTCTTAGTTGAACCTTGAATTTGGGTAACTCTTTAGCATTAGTAGCACTTGTTTGGCTAGTTCATTCTCTTAGTTTTAGAGATTTGGTTGTGTATCTCTTGTTTTATTGAATGAATATCTATATGCAATATTTATTTAGTGCATTGTGCTTGTTATTTCACATCTTCATTAGCATTGAAAGAAACATTCTTATTGCTGAAGAAACTATCAAACAGATAGCCGGATCCCTCCCAAATACCTAGACGGATCCCTCCTTGAAGGGAACCGTGGGATCCGTGGTACAGAAGCACAAATTTCTACTAACTTGAGTTTTATTTGCAGGAAATTTTGCACTATACTCTTGTTTTCTAACCTTTGTTTTGTAGTTATTCAAAATACACATGAAGATATTGACACCATAAAGCTAGGGGAGCTTTGTGTCAAACAACATTGCAAAATCATTTGCAACTTAATCCAATTTTGGATTACACTTCATGACACCCCATTGCAACATTGCAATATTCAAGGGGAGCACATTTTCGTCACTTAGACGAACCATTTGCAACAATTAGTTTATTTTACGTCATGTCCTTGACGCCCTTTCAAAGGGATGGACTCGTCAAGGGGGAGTTAAGACGAGTAGCGTTCCCGTCACTTGCTCTCTTTACATTTTTTTTTCATATTTCTTTTATAAAAATTGTGTTAGTTTCTTTTAACACTTTTTGTTTCGACAAAAAGGGGGAGAAGAAAGTAAAAACTACAAATTCAAACTTTTACGAATTTTAGATTTTCCTTAAAATAATTTTATGTTTTGTCATCAACAAAAAGGGGGAGATTGTTAATACAAATAAGTCGTAAAAATGTTTATTTATATTTTACGATCTTCTAATGTTTTGTCGATAACAAACATAAAATCATTTTAACGAAACAAATAGAGTACGTAAATAGTTTGAGTTAATTGTTTTCTAACACACTTACGTTTTCACATAAAACACTAAAACAAGCCTAAGTGATTTTATGATTTAGATACATATGTACAACAACTAGTGTTTACATATTGGGTTAACATATACTTAAACTAAGTATACTAAAATGGGTAAAAACATGTAAATACTAAAATGGGTAAAAACATGTAAATACTAAAATGGATAATAAACTAGCAAATGGTATTGACCCATAACCCATGGTTTTATATATACCACTTAACCAAGTTCATTGTATCTAGAAAGAAAACCATGGATCAACCCATAACCCATGACCCATGACCCATAACCAAAAATACCCATGGGCAAAGAGGTGCGTTCCACGGATCCACGGCTTTGTGCTAGCGGATCCCAAGTGGAAGGGATCCGTGGGATCGAGGGAACAGAGAATTTTCTCTATAAATAGAGAGCCATTTCTTCCTCTCTATGCATTACTTTTACACACATACTTCCCAAAGTATTCTAACCCTCTAACCTCATATCTAAGTGATCTATGTAGTTTGTCTTTTGTTTTTGTGTGATCTTCTAGGTTCCTCTTAAAGGAGAGATCACCACTTCTTGAAGACGTGCAAGCTCAAGTCCATGAGTTGTCATGCTTCGTCATCATCAAGACAACTAAGGTTCTCTTGTTGATAGTTCTTCCTTTCTCCATAGATGTTGGGTTGAAGGCATTAGTGAAGAATGCCGAAAGTGTCAAGATGAAAGCATTAGTGAAAGATGTTCATCATCCGTGTCAAAGCATTAGTGAAGAATGCTAAAGGTGTCAAGGCGAAGGCATTAGTGAAGGGTGCCAAGCGTTGTGTCAAAGGCATTAGTGAAGGATGCCGAAGAATCAAATCAAGTCGCATTTGGGAAGAATGCCTAGGTCGTATAATCGATGAGGTGCATCGTTATACATATAAGTATTTGTTTGTTTGTTTCCGAGGATGGTGATATCCTTGATGAAGGTGTAACAAGGAATTGATCTCCTTGATATTAGGTGCTGTGTTGTGAAGGGTAGTAGTTCCTCCATAGTAATGGAACTAGGTGCTTAGCCTAGTACCTAATAAAGGGTAGGCGACATTGTGATAGGATTAGTTCTCCTAAGGTGTGAAAGAACTCGGTGGTTAGCCTAGCACCGTATAAAGGGTAGGCGACGTTGTGTTAGGTGTGGTTCGCCTTGGTGTGAAATAACTCGGTATTTAGCTTTGTACCGGAAAAAGGTTAAGCGACGTTGTGAAGGCTTCTCCGCCACAAGGAGTTGGTGTAGTGCTTACGAACTCTCGAGTAGGTGACTCGGGGAGTGGAGTAGGGCAAGGAAGGTGTCCTTGTAGCCGAAACACTATAAATAACTTGTGTCGTGGTGATGTGCTTCTTACTCTTTATATTTCATTACACGTTTATATATCTATCTATCAACATCCAACATAAACAATCAAATAGATTGACACAAGTCGATCTAAATATTTAAAAAGAAGTTTTAAATTGGTAAAACTATTCAACCCCCCCTTCTAGTTTTCCACATATACGTTTTCGTCCGTTTTTATACGTTTTCTTTCGTTTTCACGCATTTTCGTCTATTTTCATACGTTTTCGTCAGTTTATACGTAGTTATTACGTTTTTATCCGTTTTCATCAGTTTTTATACGTTTTCTTAAGTTGTCATCCGTTTTCTTTCGTTTTTGTACGTTTTCATCCATTTTTATATGTCTTAATCCATTTTTATATGTTCTTCTTAGGTTTTTAAACGTGTTTATCCGTTTTCACCAGTTTTTATACGTTTCGTTAAGTATTTATACGTTTTTGTCTGTTTGTATATGTTTTGGTCAGTTTTCATACGTTTTCATCCGTTTTTATATGTTTTTCTTATGTTTTCATACATTATTCCCGTTTTTAAACCTTTTCATCCGTTTTTTCCGTTTTCGTTTGTTTTAATACGTTTTTATCCATTTTATCTGTTTTTATATGTTTCATCTGTTTTTATACGTTTTCATCCATTTTATACGTTTTCATCCGTTTTGGTATGCTTTTATGTGTCTTTATGCATTTTCATACATTTTTGTATGTTATCTTACGTTTTCATCCTGTTAATACAAATATCGTCTGAAAAATGTTATTTTTTACGATCTTTGCTATATTTTGTTATTAACAATAATAAATTTCATTTTAGCAAAAGTATAAATCTTGTCAAGACTTTTACATATAGCTACAAGTTTTTCTTAAACACAAAATGTTTTTAACATTTGTTTACAAAATAATAGTTTGTCATTTTAAGAAAAATGCCACGATTAGATGTTAAATAAAAAGACATATTACATTTTTAGTTTTCACATTTAAATTAGTTTATACAATAAACAAAAATGTATCTTATAATAACATATGTGATCAAACATTGTTTTTCACTCATCTAATTAAATTCAATTAGTTTGCAAACATTTACAATGTTTATTTACAGAAACATATAAAACTAAATATGAAAATGCATATTACATCAAGTCTTGCATCATCATAGAAATCCTTGAAGATTTCTTGGATATTTTGTTTAGATTGTCACTCAACATATCAAATATAATCTTGGTAAGATATGTTAAGATCTTGGTAAGATTTGTGAAGATTTTCCTGTCAGGGACGACGGAACCAAAATGATTGATGTGCTTACCGTGTGCAAGTTTTAAAAATTTATAAACACGAATTATCCGGCTATTACTACAAACACATACGAGCAAGTATACTCGTTCGCGATAGCAAAGGTGGGTAAGTCGAGATCGTCCCAAGGGATTTTGCTTTTGAATTTGTTTTTAAAAGATTGGTAACAAGAAAGCTTTGTCAAGGCTCTCTCCAAAAATGATGGTTTTAGTGAAAATCAATATTAAGAAACATATACTTGTGTGTAGTCTATAGGCAATCATAGTAAGTGTTCATGAAGGTTTGGTGTAAACTCATGATGTGATGCACAAATCATAAGCAAATGATTTCCATCCCATGGTTTATGTTTGTAAAATCATTTTAAGAACAATAACATATAGGTAATCCTTTTGGTCCTTATCCTAATGATTATCCTTTAGAAAATCCATTTGTTTGTAAATTGTTCTTATTAAACTCGTTCGTACGAATCTTTCGACCTTTTGTGATGAAAATGTTTCTAGTCTTGTTTTAATAAGTAAAAATGGTGGATGTCAATCACCATATCCCCATACTAGTTTGTCACTTAACTTTTTGGAATAAAACACAAGAGAAATCCTTTCGGTCCTTTTTCTTAAAACATGTTTTATCGACAAATCAAACAAGACTAGTAGTTTTCCAACAAACTCATTTAAACAAGATCATATATACATGCATCACATATGAGAACACTAGTATGACTTCCTACATCCTTACACACAAATATATTCAAGAACTACTCCATGATAATTATAACAAAACACAAATAATAACAAAGTAATTCAAATAACTCCAAAGAATAGAAATTCATAACAAGTTCCATAGAATACATAAACTTTTGGATTACAAGAACTAGAATTCGTGGATTATAGCAACCACACGTCTCCAATCGCCTAGCTTAACCGTATAACTCCGAATGACCAAACAATGGATGAGAACTAGTCTCTCGAACCTCCTGGACGTTTTACAGCAGTAATCAAACTTTTGGGATGAATAAAATGGTTGGTAATAGCTTTGGTGTAAACTATTACACTTTGGATTGTGTCACACCTAGACTACTAAGTCTAGGTTCATTATATAGCTAGAGAACCATAACTATTTGTCTAAAAACGTTCTCTACAAGTAAATAACAGGAAATGATCGGCATCCAATGATTATGGGGAGTTAAGGCAACATTAAATGACAAAAGTTGTAACTCCAGTTCATGCAACCGGATCGGTTGCGCCTTGTTCACTCACCCAACCGGATCGGTTGCGGGCTCCAACCGAATGGTTGGGCGCCTCTTGTACCTCCAGCTTTGACTTTTGTTGACTTTTCTTGATTTGCTCCTTTTTCTTTGTTTTCGCTGATGATTTCAAAGACGAAACTTGATCTTTACTTGTTGTAGATACTTAGAAATCATTGCGCTTCCTAATCATTGAGTCCAAGAGCATGAAAACTAACAATAACTAACAATAACGCTACTAAAAACATGTTCATTTTGAGCGTTATCAAATTCCCCCATACTTAAGTTCTACTCGCCCTCGAGTAGGTCTAACATTTGCAAAAACTGATTTCAATGGTCTTGATACCGTGGTTCCAAAATTTTAACAATTATCTCAAAAGAAATAATCATTAATTTGCTTTTAATATGTGAAAACTTTTAAAATGAACCAAATACTTTAGATAACACAACTAGAACACCTCACAAATGATTTTAAGAATTCACTCAACACTCATATATTGGTGGGTATATATAAATCACTCAAAGCCTAGTCATGATCAATGCTTTTTACCATAAGCTTGTACAAGTATCAAAACAAAGAAAATAAATTCATCAAAGAGGGCTTTTATTCGGGTTATAATGTTAAGGCTTCGGGTTTATAAAAGGTATGGATAAGGCATGGGATGGTTTATGAAATTGGTGTTAAAAGAAAAATAAAGTCAAGTCTAAACCTCCATGTTGCTAGCCATAATACAAACCACAATCCCGAAAATGATTATATTTTTCTCCTCTTCACATATCGATCTCCAAACATATATAACTCAATTTAGCTCATTGGCTAATCAATATTCTTCATATAGCACATTGGCTATAACCATTTTTTTTAACAAGTTCCCCCACACTTAGTGTAAGCATACACCACAAAAAATACAAACGAGAAAGACGTCTCCTTCATCTTTGTTGGAGAATGGTACACACTATGGACAAAGTGTAGCTCTTCATAATCATCAAAAATAATCCAACACTCCAAACAACTAGCAACAAACCAATAGACATGACATGGGTTGGCTAAGGTTTACGGTGTAAAATCTTTTTGTATTTTTCTGGATTTAAACAAGAATAAAAAGATTGGCTCGAATGGTGTAACTAAGGGTATCTAGTGCTAAAAATGAGCACTAACAAATGGGTCCATATAAGGTGGTTAACTAATCGATGTGGTTAGCAAAAAACATTAGATGTAAAATTGAAGGCCATTTGGGTTGAATTCTACGATGCCTCTTATCATTTGAACATATTTTTATCACTCGAGAGTGATTTTAACCGTAATGCAGAACAAGTACAAGTTCTAGAATCGACACAATCACCGGCACACTCATAGCAAATATAAAACAAAAGATGTGTTTTATACAAAAAGAAACCTCACATTAAAGGTGGAAAAAGGCCATAATGCGTGCTAGAAAATGCTATCGAATCCATAATGAATTACTTCCGTAATTTGGTTCAAATCAATAAATTTTCAAAAACCTCATTTTACCATTTAAATACCCAAGTTGTTTTTAATATATCTCAATAACGTGTGAAAAAAACTTGACAATCAAGGGTGACTTCTTGCTAATTACTTAAATCCAAAAATTTTACCTAAAAACTAAAATAAGACTAAAAACTAAAAATTTAAAAATCGTATCATTTTTTCTATTTTCTTCCCTCCCCCATACTTAAGTTTTGCATTGTCCTCAATGTAATAAAAATGAACTTCAAAGTAAAGAAAATGGGAGAAAGAAATAGTCAAAAAGATACCACGGGATAGAATATACAATACGCATATTGGGTCATAAGCAAGCATGTGAGTTATCCAACTCCAAATATTGACCAACAATAAGCTTCCGTCACAACCATCCTGCAAACAAAACTGCAAAATATGCAATACACAAAACAAAACAAACAAACAATCCAAATGTTACTTAAAATATGAAAATAAACAAAGTATGGTAATCATCCTAAAGAAATAGTTAAGAGATAGAGATAGAGATAACTTTGTTCGACACACAATAACCATTGTTTTTGAAACCATAAATCAAGAATGATCCACGATCATTCGTCATCCTCACTCATATCATCACCTTCATCATCATCATCGCTTTCGGTTTCATAGTTCTCCTCCTCATCGAAGATTGTGTAAACCTTCCTCTTCTTCTTCTCCTTTGCAACGCCCGATGAAGATCCTCCAACATCATAGCTAGATCCTCCAACCTCGGGTAATCTACCATATGCAGGCACTGGGTCAGGAAATGGTGCATAGCCAGGATATGGATACGGATAGGGTCCAGGATAAGAGGTGTAGGGGAAAGGATATGGTGGAACATTGGGTGGATTGTTGGGTGGCAATTCATAATTGGCTTCTTGAGCCATGTGTTGAAAAATCAGCATTGAATAATCATTGATGTAATTGTTTCTCAACATCATCGAATCTCTCCACACTTCCCTACACTCAATTTCATTCAAATGTTGGTTCCACTCTCCCCAACCTGAGTCAAAACTACTATACGTACCTGTTTTGCACGTTTCCCATCGGTATATTGCCCATTGGCACATTTCCTTGCTGCTGTGGTGGTTGTTGTTGTGGTTCAATCCATGCTCCCAACGTTTTCGTCCTTTTATTCAAAGCATTTCCAAAACAATTCGCATTCCAAATCTCACTAAACTTTGGCTCTCCACACTTAGCCAACTCACTACTATTGTAATACCCAAGATTTCTTGCCAACCTCGTCACAAAATGGCCTCCACAAATGTTGCTATTACCTTTGATTCCCGAGGCTCTCCTAGACAAATACTCGGCTATGAGCCAAGCCATATTTCCATCCTTGATTTCTTCCAATAACATCATAACCCACAAGTCCAGCTTATGACATTTATCCCTGCTTCCAACTCTATGAAACGGCCCAGTTACTAGCAACTTGTGTAGCACTCTCATCAACGGATTCCTAATGGTTGCAACATTCCTCCTAGTACAGGAAGGATCTCCCACGCAATTCCATGGCGGGGATACTAGGGTTTTCTTTTTCAAACCTCCTAAGCCTCGAAAAATGAGCTTTAAACAATCGATGCTTAACTTCATTTGGTTCATACAAGCCAAGAGCAACAGCAAAATCCGGCAAAGTGTAGGTGTGATCCTGCCCACAAAGCCTAAACCAAACACAAACTTCTTTCATGATGTTTCGAACATTGACCTTTCTTTCAAAGTACATAGTCGAAAAGAACTCCATACACCATTCACGATAAACCTCTTCATTAATGCTAAATGCTCTTTCCCATGACAAATCATCAAACGAATCCCCATCAACCGGATAGACATAAGACATCCGCATCATATGACGCAACTCATTTTCACACTCATACTTGGCAAAAAAATCCCAATCAATCAACCTTGGAACCAAAACAGTCCTATTTTGCAACTTTGATAATCATTCCCTGAAAGCATGTTTCTCCTCATTAGTGAGATCTTTGAACTTCAAGTTTGCATTCGCTTCAGTCTTCAAGCTGTACGTGACCTTCTTCCTTGCGTTCCTTTGGCAATACTTGGCAACAATCGGGTTTAGTGGAACCCGTGTCGAACTTGAACAACCTACAACATTTCTCTGTAGAAATCATAAATATAAGTCAATATAAGAGTGTTAGAACAAACGGAAAGGTCCATAGAAGCCTCTAAGGTCTACATCAAAATTTTGAAATTTTCAACACAGAACGTGGAACCGGATCGGTTGAGGAGCAACCGGATCGGTTCCACTTGCTTCCTCAATCCAACCGTTCGGTTGCGCTTCGCAACCGGATCGGTTACTTCATCTGCAGAAGGCTTTGCCTTCAAATCCATTTCCCACTAGATTCATCTAAGTCCAATTCACTCCTAGACTGGATTGTAACATTATCAATGATTCCCACATCCTCAAATTGCTCTTAATTCGCTTTTTAAAGCTTCCAATCATCACACATTCATCTTGCTTAGAACTTAACAATCTTAACTTCAATTCTCAGTTACTTGTTCTAATCAACAATGTGGCATCCAAAATTCATTAAAAACGCATCATCTACCACCTAGGAATCATCCAAAAATTCAATCATATAATACTCATTCCATATTGAATCAATCACTACAATTCTTTTTGCAATGCATTCCTATATCAATTACCCACTTAATCCTAAAAGATTACAACTTAATTTGAATTCTATCAAAAACCCCCAAATTAGTGACCTAATTTGAAATTCAAATCAAATACTCTAATTAAACTTTAATTAAGTTAATTGATTGCATATGCTTACTTGCTTAGGTGCAATGATGATCTTCTACAACTTTTACAATCTTCAAACAACTTCTAATGGTCAAATTTTTGCGAAACCTAGCAGGAGGATTAGTGTGTGTGTGTGTGTGTTTTTCTGGAAAAATTGAATTTTTGGTATATATACTTGCATGCAACCATTTCAGTCATGGACACAACCGTTTCAGTTTGCATTTTTACAGAATTTTGCCTTTTTCACTTTACTTGGGCATTTTACCTTCCAAGCAACAATCGTTTACTCAAAAATCCGATTAAAGATGCACACAACATTCATCCAACCATTTGAAAATTTCAACAATATCTAATCTCAAAAACTAAATCACCATACTCATAACTTAAATTAAAACTCAAAATGCATTAAATAAATAACTTCAAATCAAAATAATAATAAAAGAAATAAAAATAAAATGAAGAACAAAATCCTAAATGCATACAAATAAAAGTTCATCACAAAGATGAAAACCAAGCAAAACAAATTGCTTGTTATTACGATACTTTGCTTCTCCTTATTACTCCTCGAAATACTCATGCCTTAAGATGTCCTCACTTAGAAATTTCCCGGTCAATTCATGTTGTGTTTCGTGAGTTTTGAATTTCCTTACAAATCTTCTCCCATCCGGGCATAGCATATCAAATTTGACGTGCCATTCTCCGTCTCCATCCTCTCTTTTGTAAACACTTGACCCCTCGGGTCCCCATTCCAAATTTTTGAGTTGAACCGGTAGAGAACCTAAGAAATCGGCTAGCTTCTTGTAAACAAGGATGTTTTTGAATGGATTGTAAAATGCCTCCACCGCTAGTGCGCGTTCCATCTCATCCTCAATATCAAAGTATGGTGGAGCTAGTGGTCCATACATCGGGTTTCCATGGACATCACGTCCAATTTCAAAACAAGTCAAGTCATCGTCCGCTTCAAACAATTCTAAATCCTCCATGAATCCCAAAACTGGTCCCCTTGGTTTGGGATAATAGGTTTGTTTTGAGATCCCATCATCGATTGTCATCATACCCCTACCCATATCTATGATTGCACCACATGTGCGTAGGAACGGTCTTCCTAGTAGAAGAGGTAGACTCTTATCAACAGGGATGTCTAGGACTAGAAAATCGGCCAAGTAGGGTTGATAGCCAATTTGAACCCTTACGTTTTTCACCTCCCCCATCGCTTTTGCTTGGGAGCTGTCCGCCACGGTAAGTTTGGAGTGGTTTGGTTGTGGTTTACTAAGACCCAAAGTCTTAAATAATGGATAGGGCATAACATTGACGCTTGAACCCGTATCCGCCAAACCATACATTGGAGTGGTCCTGTTAACTTTAATCGACAAAACGAAGTTTCCCGGGTCTTTCTCCTTACGTGGCATACCTCTAAACAAGATCCTATCTCTATCCTCTTCCGATAGATCTTTATCCTCCAACCTTGCTCTTGCTAACATAACCGCGTCTAGTTTCTTGCGGTATAGAACATAATCTTGTAGTACCTCAATTACCGGCTTTTTCTCATTGAGTTAGAGAAATTTTTGTTCAAGGTTTTCCAAGATGGCTTCTTTTTGGTCTTGGGTTAAAGGTTTGAAGGTGTTTGGTGTGTTGGGTGGTGAAGGTGTGTAATCATGGGTTTTGTTGGTGGATGTGGTAGGAGTTAATTTGTTGGATGAGGTTTTCTTTCTATTCGCGTTTCCCATCTTTACGACTTCCACATTCTCCTTCTCCATATTAGCACATAACTCTACAAGCATTTCATTCACCCCCTTCTCCTCTTCCAAGTCGGTGATGTTGATCCACATCTCCCTAAATCAAAATCCACTTGACATTTGGTTGTCACAAGAAAATCTCGCCCAAAGCATACATTGGGCTCATCAGCGTTTCCCTCTTCCAAGACAACAAAATCTGCTTCAAAAATTGTAACCATGAATGTTAACCTTAATATTGTTAACCATTCTTCTCCCGTAAGCCTCATAATCCAAACGAACGTGGCCAATTTGATCAAGAACTTTCTCCACAATATAATTTTCACCATAGGCTATGTTTAGTTGAGCGTCCCACACACTTACCCCTTCAACACTACAAGGTGTACCGAACCTCATAAGTGGTGAATCATACTCCGTTAGTGGTGCTAGCGTGAATACCACAACTCTACCCTTCTTAGGAAGTTGAACCTTGTTCTCTCCTACTTCTTCCACATAATCCGAATCAATAGCCAAGTCCTTCTTACTCTCTTCTAAAATATTCCCAATCTTCTCCAACGAGTTTCCGGTGTCCTTGAACATCTAATCCAAGTTACGTAGGTACTCAGAAATTCCGCTTAAACTATCCATAACAACTATCTAACAAGACAAAACAAAACCAAAGACAAAAATCCAAATCATTAGTGTTAGAGTTAGTAAAAACCAAAAGCAAACTACAGAAACATATACTAAACAAGTAAAGACACTTAACAAAACTAAAAACACAAGCTAAAGCTCAAAATAGAAAAATTAGGAAAAAAATTACCGAGAGCTCCAACCGGATCGGTTGGCCCTCCAACCGATTCGGTTGGTGGTAAGCTTCCTAAACAAAAACTTCCAACCGATCGGGTTGCGGGTTGCAACCGAACGGTTGGATCGATTTTCTAATTTTTTTTAAACTATAATTAATTAAACCTGTTAATTATAAATTAATTAGAAACCATTAATTGTGCTTAAACTCTTAATTAAATGTGTCTACTCATTATCCTTATTAATTAAAAATATTAATTAAGTTAATTACTCAAAAACTACATTAACTAATCCACTTAACTAATCATTAAAACTACTAACCCATAAAAACTGAAATTAACTAAGCTAATTATTGCAATAAAGACAAGATTAACTAAAAAGTAAATACAACTAAAAATGATTAAATATCAAAAATCTAAAAATTACTAAGAAAAGCATAAAAAATCTATAAGACAATCCATAAAAATCAGAAATGACAAGAAATAAACTATAAACTATAACACAAAACAATAGATAAACTAAAACTACAAAAATCAAAAATAAAACTATTTCGAGAGCACTAATCGGTTCGGTTGCTCACGCAACCAATTCGGTTAGCCTCTAAAACAATTTTCTTTTTTTTACTCTTCTTTATGAAATCTAATTTTAATATTACCAATTTTACAGAATCTTAACAAAATCAAATTACTAAGAAATCCAAAATCCCCGACAGCGGCGCCAAAAACTTGATGTGCTTACCGTGTGCAAGTTTTAAAAATTTATAAACACAAATTATCCGGATATTACTACAAACACATACGAGCAAGTATACTCGTTCGCGATAGCAAAGGTGGGTAAGTCGAGATCGTCCCAAGGGATTTTGCTTTTGAATTTGTTTTTAAAAGATTGGTAACAAGAAAGCTTTGTCAAGGCTCTCTCCAAAAATGATGGTTTTAGTGAAAATCAATATTAAGAAACATATACTTGTGTGTAGTCTATAGGCAATCATAGTAAGTGTTCATGAAGGTTTGGTGTAAACTCATGATGTGATGCACAAATCATAAGCAAATGATTTCCAACCCATGGTTTATGTTTGTAAAATCATTTTAAGAACAATAACATATAGGTAATCCTTTCGGTCCTTATCCTAATGATTATCCTTTAGAAAATCCATTTGTTTGTAAATTGTTCTTATTAAACTCGTTCGTACGAATCTTTCGACCTTTTGTGATGAAAATGTTTCTAGTCTTGTTTTAATAAGTAAACATGGTGGATGTCAATCACCATATCCCCATAATAGTTTGTCACTTAACTTTTTGGAATAAAACACAAGAGAAATCCTTTCGGTCCTTTTTCTTAAAACATGTTTTACCGACAAATCAAACAAGACTAGTAGTTTTCCAACAAGCTCATTTAAACAAGATCATATATACATGCATCACATATGAGAACACTAGTATGTTTTCCTACATTCTTACACACAAGTATATTCAAGAACTACTCCATGATAATTATAACAAAACACAAGTAATAACAAAGTAATTCAAATAACTCCAAAGAATAGAAATTCATAACAAGTTCCATAGAATACCTAAACTTTTGGATTACAAGAACTAGAATTCGTGGATTATAGCAACCACACGCCTCCAATCGCCTAGCTTAACCATATAACTCCGAATGACCAACCAATGGATGAGAATTAGTCTCTCCAACCTCCTGGACGTTTTACAGCAGTAACCAAACTTTTGGGATGAATAAAATGGTTGGTAATAGCTTTGGTGTAAACTATTACACTTTGGATTGTGTCACACCTAGACTACTAAGTCTAGGTTCAATATATAGAGCTAGAGAACCATAACTATCTGTCTAAAAACGTTCTCTACAAGTAAATAACAGGAAATGATCAGCCTCCAGTTATTATGGGGAATTAAGGCAACATTAAATGACAAAAGTTGTAACTCTAGTTCATGCAACCGGATCGGTTGCGCCTTGTTCACTCGCCCAACCTGGTCAGTTGCGGGCTCCAACCGAACGGTTGGGCGCCTCTTGTACCTCCAGCTTTGACTTTTTTTTACTTTTCTTGATTTGCGCCTTTTTCTTTGTTTTCGCTGATGATTTCAAAGACGAAACTTGATCTTTACTTGTTGTGATACTTAGAAATCATTGCGCTTCCTAATCATTGAGTCCAAGAGCTTCCTAACTCTACTTCCTTCCTCGGGAATTCTCCAAATGTTCATGAAAACTTCATTTCTTCACCTATTGTGATACCTGGCTACATATAGATACACAATACGTATCTTTTGCACTTTTGCAACAGTTTTGAGTAAATATAGCCTATTATCATACACAAAACTAACAATAACGCTACTAAAAACATGTTCATTTTGAGCGTTATCAATGATAAACGGCCGGAACCCACTTTTTGGTTCCGTCCTATCCGTGGTTTGCTGAGCTCTTTGCCTATAAATAGCAAGCCACACCAAGTTGTTTTCTCATCCCTTAAAAGCATAAAACACATACATTCTCTTATTCTCTTTCATCCAAATCATTCTCATTTCATTTTAGTGATCCTCTTTTTGTAGCAAAGAAGATCAAGGCATTCCGAGCTTCAAAAAATTGTGGCAAGTCTTGTTTGTTTATAGTTGTGTGAATTGTTGTTATTCATACATCATTGTTTGTACCAAACCATCATAAACCTCTTATAGTGATCGGTTAGTATTTTATTCCTTAAAATACATAGTGTGTTGGGAGTGGTTGTGCCCTTGTAAAAGAACTTGATATCTAGCTTTGTGTCGGAAATATTATGTAAGTGATGTGTAAAGGTTTTCTCCGCCGGATAAAGGAGTTTGTTGATTAGTGAAGATAACTCTCGAGCTGGAGACTCGGGGAGTGGAGTAGGGCAAGGAAAAAGAGTCATTGTACACTGAACCACTATAAAAAATCGTGTTGTGGTTTGATCGTTTCTTTCTTTACTTGCATATTATTTATTCTTCATTATCTATATTGATTGAATTCATGCAAGGTTATTCAAAGAAAATTAATTTTCTAAAACAGTAAAACTATTCAACCCCATTTCTAGGTTTCCACAATTGGTACCAGAGCTTCGTTGCTCAAGATTTTTCTAAAATATATTGTATTTTATAAACTTGAAACAATCGATGGATTCTGAAAACTTTAAAAAAGGACAATCTATGCAAAGACCACCACTTTTTGAACCCTATGGATATATCTATTGGAAAAATCGCTTTTGTAAGTGGTTATTGGTGTGGAAGTGAAGACGATGACGAAGAGCCAAGAAAGGCGGAAATCGCTCTCATGGATCAAGAATCCAACCAGGTACATTCTGACTCATCTTACTCTTCCATTGCAAAAACAATCTAACCATTTATGCGAACTAAGTTTAAAAATTATAACCAAAATCAAGTTTTTAAAAACTAAAAAGGAGTTTTTAGAAAATAAATTTTATGAGTTAAAAAAAGGCAAAACACTTAGAAAAGAGCAAAGCTAATGACAATGTTTGTAAATCATGTCAAGATCTTGGACTCAAAATAGAAAAGTTAAAACTCACACAAGAAACGCTTATCAAACATAACTCTAAGTTCAAAATGTTTGATAGAAGCATTTCATGTGCTGATGAAATAATGAGAATTCAAAAAGTACCAAAAAATAAAAATGAATTAGGATTTAATGACGTATTAATTCCAAGTAGTCAAACCAAAAAGGCCAAAAAAGACAAACAAACTGTTCCATCCAACTCAGACAACCACGGATCAGACGGAACCAAAAATTTGATTCCATCCATTGAACCCATTGGTTCCGCGGTGTTTGCAGAAAAACAGGATGTTTGCAACACAACCAGTAATGAATTTGTTAAAGTTACAAAGAAATACATAGATACTGCTAGACTAGAACCTGCTGTTACAACAGGAGTAGGACTTGCTAAAAACGAGTTTAGATCGAAAACCACTCAACAAAGGCCTAAAACATCTATTTCCAAACGCCCCTTTCCTAAAAGCAACTACAACACACAAACTAACTATCAACATACCGATTTGAATCTAAACTTCCCTAGACCATATCAAACTCTAAATTACATGCCATGGAACCCATATCCATAATTTCCATACATAAACCAAGAAAACGATATGCTTAACCCAAACAGACCCATGAGAAATTGGGGACCAAACACTTGAGTTGTAAGTTTCATAGGTATGCTTTAAAGTCGGCTTGAAACCAGATGAATGGATAAAAGATAGTGGATGCTCAAGACATATGACGGGTAACAAAAGTATGTTTTCAAAGTATCAAGAGTATGATGGAGGTAATGTCACTTTTGGTGGCAATCTTAAAAGCAAAATCATTGGCAAAGGTACGATCGCTCATGACTCTCTCACTATTGAAAATGTTGCTCATGTTGATACATTAGGATTTAACTTACTTAGTAATGCGCGTACGAAGCGCGTTCGGGGTCAAAGGAACTTCCTTTTCGTCGAGCAAGTTTTTCAACACCCTAGGAAGTGAACCTAATCGTTGTAGTGTCGTATTGGGTAAGCCTCGGGTATTGATATCGTTCTCTAGGAGAATAGAAATGCTAGCAAGAAGTGTATTACGCTAAGGTGGGGTTGAGGATGATTCTTTTTTATCTTTTTATTGGTTTTTTAGAAAGCTAAGGGTAAAATCTCGGGGCAATTGGTTTGGGGGTGGTACTTCTACCGATTACTTCTACTATCTATTATCTAATACTATGGGTAGCTATGTCTTTTTAGTGTGTGCTCGTATGATGATTAAAAATGTGTTTACCTAGATACTATTACTCCTTAGTTATCTTTTATTGCTGGTTGAATTGTCACGTCCTTATTCTTAACGCGTTGTGTTTTCTAAGGTCGTAGGGTGTGCCTTTGTCCTAACTCTTTGAGAATACCTTTAGGTTATTGCCTACGATATCCGCTAGATTAAACATAAACTAACTTTAAGGTTATCTTTGGATGTTTAGACTACGAAATACGCTAAATGATTCATACACTAATGTTCACAAATATTACTCAAGCATTTAAACATAACGATAGTCTAGTTGCACTCCTAAGCCAATTAAAATTAAAATAAGAGACAACCAATCAATAATTAATAACTAGGTTTCATAGATCTAAGCAAACACACAAGAAATTTAGCTAGACATGTTAAACAAGCAAGCATACACACATTCAATGGAAGACATAATGATACTAATAGATTAAAACACTTATCTTGATGTGTAAAATAGGGTTTGGGACTCTAAGATGTTGTCCAAGTCGGACTACAAACGTTTAGAGTTTTTACTCCAAAAGTCTACCTCCCAAAATACATAAAAATCGAATTATATATATAGATTTACACTTGCGATGGTGTCGCCTTATAGGTGGGACGCCGTCATTAGGCTTTTCGTCTTGGCCAAGTTATCGATGGGACGGCGTCACGTTGAAGTTGTGACGCTGTCGGGCTTCATATGGGACGTCGTCTTGGTTCTGGATCTGGGCCGTCTGAGATGAAAAGTCTTAGCGACGCCCTTCCTCTCCAAAGCCTGACGTCGTCAGGTGTTGCGAGCAAAAAGTCCACTGAGCCGTCAGGTGCATTATTTATCAAATCAGTAGAGAGGAACGGTGTCGGGCCCTTTTTGGGTCGCCATCAGGTTCAGTTTGAGCAGCTTGAGTGGCTTCGATCTTGACTTTGCCATTTTATAAATTTATTCACTCCTTTTCGTCCAAATAAGCATCATTCCCGCATTTTGCTTCTAAGAGACCTAAAAAGTGAAAAGGAACAAAATTAAGCAGTAACGGATATAAAAGTGGTCGATTAAGGGCTTAAATGACCCCTTAAAAGTGTACGTTTTAAATCCTTATCAAATATCCCTACACTTGGTATTTGCTTGTCCTCAAGCAAATGTGCTTTTGGCTAATCAATTTATAAGTTAGAGGGCATGAAGCATGGTTTTAGAATAATTCATAACAAGTAAAAGCACCGCAATAGTTATAACAAGCACGGAAATTATATACTAGCACCTCACAAGGGGTGTTTGGATTCTCTCATCTCTCGGGTGTATATGAAATATAGTAAATGGAAATGGAAGATAAACACTCATTACCTGGCATAGTACATAGATTACCATCGGCTTGAGATTAGATCAAACCTCCACCGCTTTGGCGTAAGCACCTAGGAACAACTATCTAAGAGGTCTTTTAAAGGGTTGTAAGGTTAGGCTTATGGTAGGGAAACAAAGGGTTTTGTTAGATAGGCGATTTAGTGGTGGCAAGTCAAAAATCTTATGTTACAAGCATGAAAAGAATGGTGTTGCTAAGCCAAGACTCGACTCACTAAACTCTAGATAACTTGAAGCAAACATACATAAATTTAAAAGAGATAAACATAAAGATAGATGTAGGATGGTAGCCCGTATGTTTTTCTTCATTTTTTTATTATTTTTTTTTCAACACTCTCTTTTTTTTTCTTTTTTCTTTTTGCATACATTTTTACTCTACCATCCTCTACGATAACTTCAAAATATAAGTGATTTATAGGAGAATCCCTACACTTGAGTTTTTATTACTTTAACACTAATTTGACCCGATTTGAAAAGATCAAAACACTTGGAGTATTTAACTACGTAGATAAAGGGAATTTGAATTTAACGTTCTTTCCCGTCACTCCCTAAAATAATACTTTTACCCATGAGTCCCAATCATCCCAAAACTATATACAAAAGATATGACTCGACTTAGCAACCATGCAAGTAACTAGATAATTGAACTAAGGGTTTAGTATGATATAAATAATGCACTAAAGGTGAGTGCATACAAGGTAGGCTAAGGAGATTTGGGTGTACATTTAGGGGTGGATTGTAAACAATGCTCTTCATTGATATTCCGGAAAACCGAAACATCACGAGAACCGCGAAAAGGATAGGCTCTGAGGGGTTAACTAGGGGTATCGTGTACTAAAGATGAGTACATCGCAAGGGTGTGGGGTAATTACTCGACCGATGTGGAAGAAGTAATTATAATACGGTTTTCAAACAAGGGTTATCCTAATGCCTCTTATCATTTAGTTATTCCTAACTACACAAGTGTAGTCTCACTAGCGATCTCGGAATGCATCACAAAACCAGTTCTAGAATCTATTATACTACCAGTACACTCTCTAAGCATTAAAGGTGAACACTTTTATTCCTAAAGATCTAGGGGCGAACCTCACATTTTTGGGGTGGATTTTTGAGTGGTAAACGGTTTTTGTGCTAGTCATATAACTCCTATCCATGAGACACTTTATTAAGACTAAAGTTTTTGCTCGTACATGTCATAAAAAATTTAAATTTGGTGCTAAAATTTTCCTAACAAATATTTCTCATAGTTTATTACACAAATGACCAAGGACAAGACAAATAATCAAGGATAAGCATAGTTTCTAAGTTCTTGTTTTATTCTCCCTCCCTACACTTAAACTGAACATTGTCCACAATGTTCCCCGAAAGTATCAAAGTTATGATAAAGGAAGGTAAGTAAAAGAGAAAGAAACTAGTACTCCCCTGATTAGCTCAATGGATCCGTGTGAAGTAGTGGTCAAATTCTTTCCCAAGAAGAATGTATACGTGATAAGCTCCATCCAATGTTGTGTTTCTTCTTCTTGCCAAATATAACCTGCACACTTTAAGAAATAGACGAAACCTTCGCGTTAAATCGGCGGTAAAACTATATATGACACAACTACACTAAGATATAATGGTTGTGGAATTGATATTTACAGATTTTCTGGAAAATTAAGACCTGATAATTTCCAAAAATTTATAAGTAGCACAAAAAACAAAAAAATTATAAGTTGTTTCTGCTTGACCTGACGTCGTCAGGTTCTAATCCTGACGCCGTCAGGTTGTCATGAAAGAAACTGGTTTGCTACGTTTTCCTGGAAAAATTACATCTTTAAAACTTGGAAACATTCCTGCAAAACATCCATTATGACTCGATACAAGCATTTGACTCTAAAAAACACACATATACATCAATTTCAATAATTTTAATTCTCATGTTCATGTTCTTTTAAAAACGTATGTAATCTTCCCTACACTTATCTTTTTGTAAAATACCTTTATATGTAATTAAGACGAGGTTAAAGACAAAATAAAGCATTTTCACAAATTCAAACATGAGAATAAACAACAATGAAAAAGATATATGACACTCAAACAAGCAAACAATTAAGCATGGGTTGCCTCCCACGAAGCGCTTTTCTTTATTTATGAGTCTTGTAGCTAGACTCGAAGTCGTGCTCCTACATGACTTCTTTACCGTCATCTTCCTCCTCATGACGCTCTCTATTAGGGTTTTCCATGTTATAGTAATGTCCTATCGCACTCCTTTCTAAAAAGTCATCTTCCCCCCAATCGGTTCTATATTCCGGTCCTAATTTCAAACAATCCTTATAGAACCCAAATATCTTATTCATCACATAATCTACTCCTCTCCTCTTATCCTCCTCATTCCTATAGTAGACCGATAGCTTAAGTTCCTTTTCATCATTGGATAGTGATGAAAATTTATCAATCTTAAAAGGCATTTGGTAAGCTATGTCATCGGTCTCATCCTTGAATCTAACTATTCTTAACGACGGATCATAAGTCATCTTGGTGTTTTCTATTAAAGGCTTTCCTAGAATTACGTGGGACAAGCTAGGATCTATGGCCGTACTAATATCCTCCACAATTATGAAATCCGTAAGGTACGTGAAACTACCTAAATAGACGGGTAATCCCTTAACTCTACCAAGAAAATTACAACTAACTCTTGGATCATCGGGGTCTTGCCTATTTGGGATAGGTTTCTTCATCACCCAATTATAGTATGTGCTAGTCATGATGTTTATTGGGGATTTGCGATCAATGTAGGCCTTTACCACAAAAAGATGTCCTATGCAACATGGTATGTTGAGATTCCAAGGATTTCCAAAGATGATTCGAGGGCTTCTCCTAACATACATGTGACGAAAGTCGCGTACTAAGTGTGGGTGGCATGAAAGTTCCTCTTCCGTAGGAAACTTATTGAAGTATTCATCACCTACTTCGTCTACTTCATTGGTTGATTCTTCCTTAGGAGTTTCACTAACCTCAAGCATAGTCTCATGGTTTGCTTCGTCACTATTCCTATTTGGTTTCACTAGAGTGATGGCATTGACGAATTGAACGTGCTTGGATGAAGAGGGATCCCTAGTCTCGAAGTACTTGCTTGGGTCCTTAATTTTTACACCGGAAGCTTCAGGAGAATGAGTCGAGATGGCATTAACCTTTTCGGTGGTCTTTCTATCACTATTGTTCATGGCTTTCAAAAGGTTATCTATCTTCCTATCCATCTCGGCTTGTTGTTGGTTAAAGCGGTCCGAAAGCTTGGCTATTTGAGCTTCTTGGGATGTAACTAGGTGTTGCAACATCCCTTCTATGTTTTGTTTACTAGGGCCGTGGGACCATGGGGAATCATTAGAGGTGAATTCTTTGGTTTGTCCCCAATTATAGTCGGGTTTGCCCCTCCATGCTTCTCTGGCATCATTGAAAGTCCTAGGTCCAGGTGTTGCGGGGAATCTCCCTCCCATTCAATTGGTACGCGAGGAAGCATAGTCAGCGGAAGCTTGTTCGGGGAGTCTCGTACAAGTATGAGTGTCATGGGGACCACTGCATAGCTCACACAAGGAAGAGACTTTATTCACTTAGCGTGAAGACTTAGGATTCTCGTAGGAGCTCATTAGGAATTTGACTTGATCTTCAAGTTTGAGCATCCTACTATTGGAAGTTTGTGAGTCAATGGGAGGCAAGGAGATAGACTTGACGGTTTTGGGCAACTCACGGGGGTCATTCCAACTTTCGTTGTCATAGAGGGCAAGGTCCTCTATTGTACCCCATGATTCTTCCGCGGTGAGATCACTAAGTTTGCCACCGGCCGCTTGGTCGATGGATTGCTTAGTTGAGAAGTTGACATGATCGTAAAAGATTTGGACTTGAAGCCAAAGATCGATGTCGTGATGAGGGACTTTATGGAGCAAGTCCTTGAATCGAGTCCATGCCTCGTAGAGAGATTCACCTTGACGTTGTTGGAACTTCAAGATTTCATTCCTAAGTTTGGTAGTTCTCCCCGGTGGGAAAATTTGGGAAAGGAAATGAGTGGTGAGATCATCCCAACTTGAGATGGATCCGCCGGGAAGTCGCTCAAGCCAATTACTAGCTTGGTCCCGTAGAGAGAATTGGAAGAGACGCAAGCGCGTGGTCTCCCGTGTGGTAGCATCAAGGTCGATGGAATCAACGATTTTAAGGAAGTCCTTGAGATGCTGATTAGGATCTTCAGAACGAATTCCATGGAATGCACATTCGTTTTGCACCAAACGGATGGTGTCAGATCGCAGGGCCGTAGTTTGAGCTTGATCGGGGAGCTCAATGGTGTTCCTATAGCCTTGGTGGCTTGGTCTAGAGTATTTACCAAGAGTACGACCTCTTAGCAGGTCAATTGGTAGTGGGTTGATGGGAATTGGGTGATGAGGTGGGGGGTTATCACATTCCATGATGAAAAGTGATGGGATTACTAACAAAGTCATGAAGAAGGGGGATAGACTACAAGGAAGCTAAAAGAAAAAAAAAACTCACTTGATAGGAATCAAGCAAGGGAACCTAAACGAGATAGAAATCTAACTAGCTATTCTATTCCCCGGTAGCGGCGCCAAAAACTTGATGCGCGTACGAAGCGCGTTCGGGGTCAAAGGAACTTCCTTTTCGTCGAGCAAAATTTTCAACACCCTAGGCAGTGAACCTAATCGTTCTAGTGTAGTATTGGGTAAGCCTCGAGTACTGATATCGTTCTCTAGGGGAATAGGAATGCTAGTAAGAAGTGTATTACGCTAAGGTGGGGTTGAGGATGATTCTTTTTTATCTTTTTATTGGTTTTTTAGAAAGCTAAGGGTAAAATCTCGGGGCAATTGGTTTCGGGGTGGTACTTGTACCGATTACTTCTACTATCTATTATCTAATACTACGGGTAACTATGTCATTTTAATGTGTGCTCATATGATGATTAAAAATGTGTTTACCTAGATACTATTACTCCCTAGTTATCTTTTAGTGTTGGTTGAATTGTCACGTCCTTATTCTTAACACGTTGTGTTTTCTAAGGTCGTAGGGTGTGCCTTTGTCCTAACTCTTTGAGAATACCTTTAGGTTATTGCCTACGATATACGCTAGATTAATCGTAAACTAAATTTAAGGTTATCTTTGGATGTTTAGACTACAAAATTCGCTAAATGATTCATAAACTAATGTTCACAAAGATTACTCAAGCATTTAAACACAACGATAGTCTATTTGCACTCCTAAGCCAATTACAATTAAGATAAGAGACAACCAATCAATAATTAATAACCAGGTTTCATAGATCTAAGCAAACACACAAGAAATTTAGCTAGACATGTTAAACAAGCAAGCATACACACATTTAATGGAAGACATAATGATACTAATGGATTAAAACACTTATCTTGATGTGTAAAATAGGGTTTGGGACCCTAAGATACTGTCCAAGTCGGACTACGAACGTTTAGGGTTTTTACTCCAAAAGTCTACCTCCCAAAATACAGAAAAATCGAATTCTATATATAGATTTACACTTGCGACAGCGTCGCCTTATAGGTGGGACGCCGTCAGATCGCTGTCATTAGGCTTTTCGTCTTGGCCAAGTTATCGATGGGACGGCGTCACGTTGAAGTTGTGACGCCGTCAGGCTTCATATGGGACGTCGTCTTGGTTCTGGATCTGGGTCGTCTGAGATGAAAAGTCTTAGCGACGCCCTTCCTCTCCAAAGCCTGACATCGTCAGGTGTTGCGAGCAAAAAGTCCACTGAGTCGTCAGGTGCATTTTTTATCAAATCAATAGAGAGGGACGGTGTCGCCCTTTATTTGGGACGCCGTCAGGTTCAGTTTGAGCAGCTTGAGTGGCTTCGATCTTGACTTTGCAATTTTCTTCATGTATTCACTCTTTTTTGTCCAAATAAGCATCATTCCAGTATTTTGCTTCCAAGAGACATAAAAAGTGAAAAGGAACAAAATTAAGCAGTAACGGATATAAAAGTGGTCGATTATAGGCTTAAATGACCCTTTAAAAGTGTACGTTTTAAATCCTTATCCCTTTGTATTAGCCAACTATGCGATAAAAATTATAAAGTCCTCTTTGAGGAAAATGGTAGTAAGATCCTAAAAGATGGAATCACCGTAGCAAAATAAATTAGGAAAAACAACATATATGTCATGAAAATAGATATAACATCTAGGGATAAACTTTTCCTTACTACCATAGATGACAACTCCACTCTTTGGCATAGACGCCTAGGTCATGCTAATATGAGACTAATCCAATCCCTGTCATCAAAAGAACTATTTAGAAACTGATGTGGGCCCAAGTGTTGATGAACATGCTATTATGTTTCTGGAGGCCCAAGATCGCGTGACAAAAGGGGCCTCACTGAAATGGGCATAACTTGGGCTACGGGGCTCCGTTTTAGGCGAATTACCAGTCAAATCAAAGCTTAAAACGAGGAGCTCATGGAGGGAAACTGACTTTGTCGGTTTCCAGAACTTTTGAGCCCCGAAACACTCTATTTTATGAGTTATTTGCATTTTAATGGGCGAACTAATACTTATAGTTTCCTATTTGATGGTGTGAAGATAACATTGATGCCGAATAAGCCCAAAGAACTAGTTAACTAGCCAATTGGTACTTTAATAACCCTTTCCCAGTTTGAGGACGAGTTGGAGCAGGGAGATGAAGTTTTTGTGCTAATTGGGAAGGAAGTAGCTGAAGATAGCGAAATTCCCAAAGCTATGATTCATTTACTCAAGGAATTTTCTGATGTTTTTCCTGATGATTTGCTTGACGGGTTACCCCCTTTGCGTGACATCCAGCATCATATTGATTTAGAGCCTGGTTCACAATTGCCTAACAGGCCACATTACAGGATGAGTCCGGTAGAGCATGAGGAATTGCGTCGGCAGGTGTAGGAACTTGTTTCTAAGGGTCACGTTCGAGAGAGTATGAGCCCTTGTGCTGTTCCTGCCCTATTGAATCCGAAGAAGGATGAAACATGGTGTATATGTGTTGATAGTCGAGCCATCAACAAGATTACTATGAGGTACAAGTTTCCTATCCCTTGGCTTGATGATTTGCTTGACCAGATCAGTGGTGCCACTATTTTCACAAAGTTGGATTTGAAGAGTGGGTATTGCCAGATCCGTCTTAGACCTGGTGATGAATGGAAGACTGCCTTCAAGACTCGTGAAGAGTTGTATGAATGTTTGGTGATGCCTTTTGGCTTGTCAAACGCGCCTAGTACGTTTATGCGTGTGATGAACCAATTGCTCAAGCCTTTTATTGGGAAGTTTGTGGTTGTTTATTTTGATGATATTCTCATTTATAGTACTTCTTTCAGTGAGCATCTCATCCATGTGAAGCAGGTCTTGACATTACTTCGCAAGGATAGTTTTTATGCATCCACAAAGAAATGTGTGTTCATGACCCCTAAGGTTCTGTTCTTAGGGTATGTTATTTTCGGTAATGGAATACAGGTGGATGAGTCTAAAGTAGCAGCTGTTCAAGGGTGGCCAACTCCAACTACCATCACTGAAGTTCGCAGTTTTCATGGGCTTGCTTCTTTCTATAGGCGGTTCATCCCAAATTTTAGTTCCATTATGGCTCCATTGACAGATTGCATGAAGGGAAAATCATTTGTGTGGACAGAGGAGGCAGAATTCGCTTTTCAGATTATCAAAGAAAAGCTTACTATAGCACCAATTTTGGTATTGCCTGACTTTTCTCAAGTTTTTAAGCTGCATATTGATGCCTCAAAGGTTGCAATTGGCGGGGTTCTCAGTCAAGGTGGTAGACCTGTTGCCTACTTTAGTGAGAAATTGACAGAGCTAAAGTCTAGGTACACTACTTATGACTTGGAGTTTTATGCTATTGTTCAAGCTATAAAGCATTGGCGCCATTATCTGTTTCATAAGGAGTTTGTTTTGTTCACTGATCATGATTCTTTAAGGCATATTCGCACTCAAGATAAGGTGTCACATAAGCACGGGCGTTGGTTGGCATTTCTTGAGAAGTTTACTTTTGTGGTCAAACACAAGGCTGGTGTTTCGAATCGAGTCGCGGATGCCTTAAGCAGGAGGAGTAATCTGCTTGTATCTATGAGAGTTCATGTACCAGGACTGGATGTCATTCGTGAGCAGTTAACCATTGACCCATATTTTTCTGTTGTTCTGCATGGTGTGCAATCTGGCCAAAAACCAAATTTCGTTCTACATGATGGTTTTCTTATCAAAGGGAATCAACTATGTATTCCTAATTCTAGCCTTCTCTTGAAAATTATTAAGGAATTACATGGTGAGGGGCATGTTGGTCGTGATCGCACTTTACAGTTGGTGCAAGCTTCTTATTTTTGGCCTACTATGAGGAAAGAAATGGAACATTATGTCAAGCGGTGTCGTATTTGCCAAGTTTCAAAGGGTACAGCTACTAATGCGGGACTCTATATGCATTTACCGGTTCCTTTGTAGCCATGGGTTGATATCAGCATGGATTTTGTGTTGGGGTTACCTCGTACTCAAAGGGGTAATGACTCAATATTTGTTGTTGTTGATCGTTTCTCTAAGATGGTACACTTTATTGCTTGCAAGAAGACAACAGATGCAGTTAATGTGGCCCAACTTTTCTTTCGCGATGTATATCGTTTACATGGTTTGCCTTCATCTATTGTTTCTGATCGTGACACTCGGTTTCTAAGTCATTTTTGGCGTAGTTTGTGGAAGATGGTGAATACTTAACTCAATTTTAGTAGTGCTTATCATCCCCAAACTGATGGGCAGACTGAAGTTGTTAACCGGTCTCTTGGTAATCTGTTAAGGTGTTTATTAGGTGATCATGTAAAGGCATGGGATCGAAGTTATGTCAAGTGAGTTTGCTCATAATCATGCTGTTAATCGGAGCACTGGGTTTAGTCCATTCCAGGTGGTTTATTCTGCTCGACCACGTGGACCTCTTGATTTAATGTCTCTTCCTATTTCTAGTTCTATTCCAAAGAAAGTGCAAGATTTTGTTGAAGGTTTACATGAAGTTCATAAAGCTATTCATGACAACTTGGTTCGAGCTAACTCAAAGTACAAGCAAGATGCTGATCAAAATCGGAGGCATGTGGATTTTGAAGTAGGTAACTTTGTATGGGCTGTTTTAACTAAGGATCGTTTCTCGGTTGGTGAGTATAATAAATTGTCCGCTAAGAAAATTGGCCCATTGGAAATTGTTGACAAAATTAACTCCAATGCTTACCGTTTGAAATTACCGAGCCATATCTGATGTTCAGATGTGTTTAATGTGAAACACTTGTTGCCTTACTATGGTGATTCTTCTGATGAAGATCTTGCGGTGAATTTGAGGACGAATTTTGTCTGCCCAGGGGGGAATGATGTGGGCCCAAGTGTTGATGAACAGGCTATTATGTTTCTGGAGGCTCAAGATCGCGTGACAGAAGGGGCCTCACTGAAATGGGTATAACTTGGGCTACGGGGCTCCGTTTTAGGAGAATTACCAGTCAAACCGAAACACTCTATTTTATGAGTTATTTGCATTTAGTGTTTTTTCAGGTCTTTTTTGGACTTTGTTTTTGCAATAACTTTCGGACCGTTTGTCTTTTAGGGCCCGTTTCTGTTTTGTAGTCCTATTTAAGAGTTCCTTTGTAATGTGGAATAATCGGTTCCAAGAAATACGAAAAGTCTATTTTTGGCAGCTTTTTGCTAAGAATTATCCTAGTAATCGGTATTCTGTGAATCAACGATTATTGGAAGAGTTGTTTTTGGAATTTGTGTGAATCAACAGGATCAATTTGTGTTATCTTTATTTATTCTACATCAGAAACTTACCCAAGTTGAAATATGACCAACACTTTTGCGATGCTTGCAAAATTGGGAAACAAGTTCATAGTATCCATAAGGCTAAAAACATGGTGTCTACATCTAGGTGTCTAGAACTTTTGCATACGGATTTGTTTGGTCCATCCGCTATACAAAGTTACGGAGGTAACTTCTACACTTTGATTATAGTAGATGACTATTCAAGATACACTTGGACAAAGTTTTTGAAAACCAAAAATGAAGCTTTTGATCAATTTGAAATACTTGGTAAGAAAATTTAAAACCAACTAGGTAGTAACATTGTGTCGATCCGAACGGATCATGGTCGTGAATTCGATAATGAAAAACAATTTGGAACTTTTTGTAATACTAATGGTATAACACATAACTTTTGGGCTCCTTGAACTCCCCAATCTAATGGTGTAGCAGAACGTAAAAATCGGACTCTTCAAGAAATGAGTAGAACAATGCTTAATGAACAAAACATACATCAAAAGTTTTGGTGTAACGCCGTTGACACATTTACTTACATTTTAAATAGAGTCTTAATACGTTCATTCTTGAACAAAACACCTTATGAGCTTTATAAAGGCAAGAATCCTACTTTAGGATACTTTAGAGTGTTGGGGTGTAAATGTTTTATTTTAAATACTAAAGATTATCTTACCAAATTCGATCCAAATTCTAACGAAGGTGTGCTTCTTGGTTATTCACAAACTAGCAAAGCATATACTGTTTTAAACAAAGAAACAATGAGAGTAGAGGAATCATTGAACGTAACATTTGACGGAAGTCATTAACGAGAAAGATTTATAATAAGGCAAGCACAAAAGTGCTTAGCCTTCCATAACACAAGATAAATGAATGCGAATCAAAAGATTAAAAGTAATCAAAATGTTGTTTATGATGTGAAAAGTCTTTATCTTGATGATGTTTTGCAGCCTTGCAAACGTTGTGGAAGCATGGGAAATCGTGTGGTCTTCAAGGGTTATAAAAATGTACCCTAGTTGTGTGCAGAATTCGGTATTTAAGCTGACAAAAGTCCAAGCCCGTCAATGTATACGACGTATCTCTACTACATTATAAAGCATTTACGATCTTCCCAAAATGAAAGTCTTAAAATATTAAGTTTACCCATACTTAGTTATTATGAAATTGTATCTTAAACACCTACAATTAATGTAACTAATAAAATACCCCCATGATGAAAAATACAACTAATAAAATAAATGGTACAAATGATGAAAGCTACTAACTAATGTGGTCATCATTTATTAGACATGATAAAAACCAGTCATATTTTTCTAATTTTACAATCACTTATTTTAACCAAATGACAATTTAACTACTCAATATTTTCAGCATAATATATGTTTTATACTTTTCTCTTTATCGTCTTTTATGTCATTTTTCTCATCTTCATGTTTTCTTTATATCAAACGCCTCTTATTACATTTATTATCGTAAGAAACAATGGTCGAGTACCTATTAACTCCATAATAATATTCGCCTTCGTCACAAAAAGTATATAATCACAGAAATTTTAATTACAAGACACCCTCCGCCGCAACGTGCGAGTACCCTGCTAGTACACATAATAGGTATACGCCATATACCTCTCTTGTGCACTAGCCACATCATCATATCTTCAGGCGTATACCACGTATACAAGGAACATAGGATACGCCGATACTCTTCAACACTTAGTACATTTCACCAAGTTCTTGTATGTCTAAGTCGTATACTAATTATGTTGTATACGGTGTATGCCTTAACCATAACGTTTCATTCATTTTGGCTTCTTTCCTCGTCCTTTCCGTGACAATTGCTCCATAGATCTAGATTAATACTAAAAGGCAAAATAATACTCCCTCCATCCCAAAATATAAGTCCAATTTGGACTTTTGAAGTCTTTCTTCTTCAACTTTGACATTGACAATTTTTTTGTACTATATAATACTTGATGCAAAATATATAAATGGATTAGGTTTTAATATATTTTCATTGGTATAACTTTCATCAAGTATTAAATAATACAAAAATAGGGATTTAAAGTCAAAGTTGGAAAAAAAAGACTTCAAAAAGTCAAACATAACTTATATTTTGGGACGGATAGAGTAGCAATTAAGTACCAAATATCATATAAACACTCAAAAATGAGCAATAATCGTGGGATATTGAAAAGAAAAACATGTTCTTATTTGATGATATCATATTTTCTCTCAAAGTCGGAATAAAACCTCCAGAGTGACTAAGCCTAGCATTGCCTAACTTAGTTCTTGAGGGAACGACAACATCGAGAAAAACCTCCTATTGTCCAAAAAGATGACGTTGGCAAATGACGCGTTATCTCTGACCTCTCATTAAAACTTATACCACGCTAATACTGACTCTTACACCCGAGTTGGTCACGGACTCAGCACATGTGGCGACCTAACGACTATTGTCTTTGTTGGATCGATATACTCTGACCAAACTAACTATGTAGCTTGTAAGGGCTTAGCAACCTCGGATAAATCCTAAGTTACTAAAAATGAAACACTGATATTACTCTATTAAGTATGCGAAAACTACTTCAATAAAGCTAAGAAGAATAACTTTAAACTTCAACGATTATATTAAAACTTTGAACCTGCTTGACACACAGATTCACTAATAACCTAAATAACTCTAATAACGATCTTGCATGTAAGTCGTTGTTAGGTCACAAGGTTTACCACACAAGCTTATATGAAAGATAGAGAGGCGATTGAACAAGAAATCAAACACACACACACACAATAATATTGAGACGGTTACGCGTAGGTGATAGTGAAAGAAATAACTTGAACAACCAACCTTCAAATGAAGGTTTACATAAGGTATTTATAGGAGGAAAGCTAGGGCAACACTCCTAGTTTCCATGCTTTCCTTAATGGACTAAGGCCTAGGCTTATGGGCCTTCTACATAAGCCTAAGGCTAATTGCAAACATAAAGGCCATAGTAAAGCTAACTATTACATATTAATTACAAACACTTGATTATGGTTTAGGAGTGATTCCAACAATCTCCCCCTCAAGTGTTGGTGATGAACGGTGAAGGCGTTGATGTAATAGTAGCGTTGACGTCTTCTGACATTCTTCTTTCTTGTGAGAAGATTTGCCTTGATTTGAACAATCTCCCCAGTGTAGAGAAATTGTTTTTCTTTAAACGGTTCAGCTTTGACGTCATCTTTAATCTTTGTTCTATGATCATTGTTCTTTGTGATGAAAGTGATAGTATGTTGTTGTTATCAGCATAAAATCTACCTCAGTCCGCTTAGCCTCTGTGTCTCCACGTCATTCTTCAACATGCTCACACGCTCTTTGACGTTGGAATTCAGTACTGATGAAGTTCTTTAAGTCTTTAACTTTATAGATTCTTTGATTTGATGAAGAATCATTCTGACTGTTGTGTTGCTTTTGGATAGAAGTTCTATTAGTAATGATGTTGGCGTGAGCATGAGAAGAATCTGCACGATCATCCCGCCGAGCTTCGATAAGAAGAAAACATTTAAACGGTTAGTAATAAGCGGATTCGGCACTTACAAGTTTGAACTTCGAGAGTGTTAACAGCATAGTGTGAAAACACAACTCTAATTCTTACAAAGGTCGTTCCTGAATCGGAGTCCCACAAGTGAGATAACACGATGTACCAAAGTACACCTACGGTTCAGATGAGTCGCTGAGGTACACCGAAGCATCACCTCACTACTGTAGACCGTTTGAGACCACTAAGCGTAATCCACAGGGAGTTACCGAAGTGACTCTGTCGTGGGCGTTTATTATGACCCTGGCAGGAGTTTCCATTCAATCACCGAGGATCACAATTGTGAACCTCTCATAAATGTTCTCGACAGATTGCTAAGATCTGTGAAGGACTCGATAATGTATCACCGAAATTCTTATTGTTGAATGTCAAGTGATGAAATGTCAAGTGTACCTAAGAGATCTTTTGATGAATCTCGTGGCTCTAGACTCAATAGTGCATTTTGGTTTTCCTGCGGAGACTAGGGAGAGGGTCTCGCTTCTTCAATACCGGCGATCTCTAGAGAAAGCCAATAGTTTACGTAGGGTTCCCTGTGAGAATGAAACAAGCTTCTGTTAAGAGAAACTTGAGTGGATAAGAAGGTTTAGTGCATGCGTCACTGGGTCCATGACGACTTTTAATCTTCAATACCGGCATGACTAAGTGACAACCAGTAGCATATGAATTGAACCCTGCGCCTAAGTTGAATAATCTGGAGGGCTATTTCTTTTCACCCTTTTCTTTGCATTTCTTTTTAATTCTTCAACTCCTTCTTTCTCCAATTCTCATTTTCTCCTTTTTATAATCATACCTAAGGACTTCTAAATTCTAACTATTAGTGGTGTCCTTGGGTAGATCCATCCGGCTCTGGCGGATCATATGACGGTTATTCCTAACCTTAGTCACCTTATAACTTCATGACTAACCTATGTTGCCATTAAAACCACTGTTGTGAAAAATCTCTCAAAGTGTTTGTGAATGAAAAAACATTTGAGTACCACTGTTGAGATAAGATTTTTCATAAATACTCCCCCTCCACATGTGCTTAAGATTTTTAACAGTTAAAATACACATTGAGGAAAGACCGCACACATTTTGAATTGATTCACTCAAGATAGACAATCCCCCGCGAGACACGGTTACGTGGCATAGTTAAAGAGTTGCATTGTTAGCTTTTAGGTGACAACTAGCTCTAATAACTACCTTGAAGGTGTAGACAATCCTCGAAAGGTCGTCAAACCCGTCAGAGTTCATGTCTACCAAGAGTTTCTCGAATGGTACATTCTACTCAGACAAGTCCTTTGCGAGACACGTTTACATCACTAGCGAACTAGATTGAAATTATTACCCGTCCCAGACAAGTCTTTTCGAGTTACTAACAGTTAAGATCTCATCAATTCATGGGTTAAGTCTTATAGCACAAAGATTCATTTGCATTGACACAACATATTTCTTGTCACGTATTTTCTCCCCCTCAAAAATGGCATATAAAATGTTATTTTTGAAAAGTTGAGAATAAATATGACCATTTCGAGTGTTGTGGGAAGAATGACCACTGTGAACAAGTTTTGAACAAAGTTTTAATTCAAGTACTACCCCTCAACAAGTGATATAAACGGTTGAGGTTTTGAAAATCATAAGGGAAAGTACTTGTTCTTTTGAGCAAAACGTTGAAAAATGAAAGGTTTGATAGGTTTTACTCAAAAGTAAGAAGCTTTCGCTCCTTATATAAGGATTGTGGCACTGAAGCGTACCACATGGTCCTTTATTTACAAGTACGGGTTGTACACTGTAATGTGTGCACAAGCCATTGACATAATAAATCAAACATCCAAAATTATATGAAGGAAGCAATTCAAGGGGTACCAGTAAATGCAGTGATGTTCCCGTGAGTGTGCACAGGCGTTGAAAGCCGGTTATGTTAATCCTGGGTCGACCACCGACATAACTCTCCAATCGTCTGAAATGATCCCTTCGAAACAACCGTTCATCAATCATTGTGATGATCTGTCTCACATCCCTCCTTTCACGAGAATTCCAGCTTAGGAGACCTAATTTTCTGGCGTATATCCTTCAACCTGTATGCCATTCCATCCCTAACCAGCTTCAAAGTATGATCCCCGAACTTGTGGAGTTCGCTACACGCCATTAAGCAGTTTCTTTGAAGTTTACTACGGTAAACAACGAAAGGTTTACCGATGAGTGTATATTGAGATAGCTGGTTGATATCGGTAAGATCAAGCTTTGGAGGAGTGAAGTTGACACGCGTCTGATAAGATTCAACAGTTGGAGGTCTTCTACACGTTCCTTGATGACAATGCGTCTTATGAAGATGAGAAGTGACTTGATAATTTCGCGTTGTACTTCAGTTGAGAATTGTCTCATGCGACCCAGTACTTTGGCAAGGTACATGTCTTCGATGTCATTGAGAGACAAATTCTCAAAGTCAGCTCCAGAGAAAGCATAGTCCCGTTCATCTTGTCGTTTGACTACGATCTTCTTTAGGAATGTGTAGTCCCACTTAGACGAAAGGTCAACGTGTATGATGGCAACGATATCCTTAGAACTATACATAGCATGTTGAGACTTCGAACCTGGCGGCCGTAGTAGATTCGTCGCGCGGCTAGTGATGAATGCCATACAATGCATCTCGGTCGTATGCTTCCACTGTGTTGGAGAACAAGTGATTGGCACGTTCCTCAATGGCTATGCAGTTTGAGTAGACAGCTGCCGGGAATGGAAGTGTCAACGATGTAGCGTATTTTCTTGAATCATCGCCACCGTGTAGAAGAAAATCCAAGTCTTTGTTGAAGAAATATCTGAAAGGAATCCTTGGTTCAGCTGGTTGGCCAATTGTTGGTAGAGGTTTGGGCCAATCGGTGTAGTGTGGAGGGTTGTCCCTGTGTGAAGTCAATGTTTGCTTCCGGGGTTGAGCCAATCCATGTTGTTAGACATAGCTCGAGCAATGTTTTCAAGGTGATATTCGACTTCGAGGGAACTTTCAGAGCTGTCTTTTAGAAGTTGAAACGATTCATTCTTGATTCGCTTCAACTCAGATTTCGTCATTTTCTTCACATGGAACTTTTCTTGCAGAATTTTAGCATGCTCCAATGTAGAATCGTCTATCAAATCCTGACCTTCTTCAGGGTAGGGAGTGTTGTTAACAAGAGTAGCAAACCATTCAAATTCCTCTGTTTTATCGTCATCTAGCCATGATACGACGTCAGTCTGAGGCGTCTTCTTCTTCTTCTTTTTCGAAGGCCTAGATGATGATTCTGGTTTCTAAACTTGTTTGGGAGAGGTAGGTTGTTGTAGGGGCTCAAGGACCTCTTCATTGTCACCACCCGTATACTAAAAGTGATCACCGGTTTTCTGAGTCAGGGGTGGTAACTCAGAATCGTCCTGAGGTTTTTCAGTAGAAGAACGAGGAGGAGATCTTTGTTGAGCAGGAGGCCGTTGGGGAGGTGGAGGCATAGAAGATGATTCACCAGACTTCTTCAGTCGTTTAGCTTCATCATTCTTATCCTGATCCTTATCTTCATCGTCTCTAGGACGTTTAGACTTTTCACCTTGAATGCATGCTTGGAGTTGGTAGTCCAGCAATGCTTGAAACAGCTTTCCTTCATCAAGTAAATGTCCCGATCATTTAGACATTTTTGTGACAAGCTTGGCCACCAATTCATTATCCGAGAAAACTACAGGATCGGATGGATTGATTGTGACGGTTAAAGGTGTTGATCTTATAGTTTGCTTGGCTATCCGCATAAGATTCGGATATAGTTGTCTGGTAAACATCTCCTTTGTGACTTTAGGAACGATATCCCGAAGGTACTTGTGAGTGTAGCCTTCGATCATTCTGTCCATCTTCCCTTGTAGATCATCCTGCATGAGCTTCTGTATGTATTCCCTTTCATTCGCATCTTGTCATTCTCATCATGTAGATACGCATTTGGTCAAACCAATTTAGTTTTCTCAGAGCATGTCCTTCTTTATGACTTGTTGGACAGCTTTTACAATTCTTTTATGAGTATGAGAAATCCAAGATCGAGGTGGCTTCTTCACTGATCTGGATGATGATTTGGTTGATTTCTTTGATGGTGGTGGTGAAGAGTGAGAAGAAGAATCTGATGATGAGATGTGAGGAGACTCTGGGTCCTTCGGTGGTGCAGAGGTTTTGTCCTCTGGCGGCGGGACTGTCCAGCGAAACTTATCATAATCGTCATCTTCGGACTTATCTTTATCTTGATCTTTTCGTTTCATCTTCTCTTTGTCACCTTCTTCTTTCTCGGCCTTTTCTTTAACAAGCACCTCAAATTCATACTCAATAGTTTCTTCCACGGGCTTTTGTTGTTGCTCCAAAGTGGTGGTACCGGATCCCTTATCGGGTTGATTAACCGCATCGGATCGGTGAAGGTTGAGCACCACTTCACCTCCGGCCACCCATTTGTTCTTTTGCAAATTCTTTTGCCACGTGTTGGAGTCTAAGGAATTTGAACTTCTTCCTGTATGAGTTATCCAGTTGCTCTTCTTCATCATCTAAGCTTTCTTCATACGGCACAAGTACAGGAGTCTTCCCTTTTCCTTTGTCAGCTGGTGGACTTGGAGGTTTAGCTGCTGAAGGAGGTTGATATGTGCTTAAACACATATCTTTTATTTATCAAAACTGACCCAAAATAACCAAGAAAGAGCCGTTTATTGCTAATATTTGTTGTTTTCTTGAGTTTGTGCTTGTGCAGGTACGGATATGTAAGAACACACAAAAAGAAGCCAAATCAGACGAAAATCCGAGCACAAGAGATTAAGAGTGCTAAAGCTGAGCCGGAAGGTCAGAATTATGCATTTGTGAAGATTTCTACTCTCTGAGGATGATTTGTGAAGATTTGATCAAAGTTTGAAGAAATGTCAGAAACAGTCCTTCAACTTTCAAAAAATGGCAGAAATGACCCCTCAAGTTTCAAAAATTGCAAATTCAGTCCTTGGATTATTAAAGAATGAAAAGATCAGCCCTTGGATTATATTTTCAGAATTACAACTTTGGTCCCTGGAATTTCAGATCTTACACATTAAGTCCTTATGTTACACCATGGATCCAAAGTCTAGTCCAAATCTTTAATAAACCCATGAGGCCCAAAACCTATACCCAAAAAATAATTCCAAAGTCTAGTCCAAATTAATATAATTCAGTTTTTATTGTTTAAGTTTACTTGTTTCTCAATTCAGTTTAATAGTTGTTTTTGATTCAGAGTATTTGATTTAGAAGTTAATTACATCTTGTTTTCACTATAATCAAAAACAAAAAAAAATCAGAAAATAATTAAAAAAATATAAAAACATTTCAATTCTTCTCATAAGCTTTCATGAAGCCTAGCTACTGTTTACATAAGCTCATAAAAGCTTTATATAGCTTTTGGTGAGTTTATTTCTGTTTTCAATCCATTGAATAATCAAATCATTATCTCAGTCAACATAAGTCAAACTGATGTCAATGGAAGCTGCAGTTGGGTAGGATTGCTGATCTGGTTTGGATTTGGTATTGGTTTAAGCTTATTGGGTGTGTTTTTAGTCAGCTTATGCAAGCCATAGTGGCTGGACTTGAGTAAGTGCTAGCTATACTTAGCCTTTCATAATTTTGAGTTTAAATCTGCTATAGTAGTACTTGTAGAATCTGTGTTATAAGTTTGTTTTAATCACTGCTTTTAGATTTAATTAGGTTAGTATAAGTGAGATTAAGTATTGGTTTGCATTGATTCAAGTAGATAGTTGAGTTTATTTGCATAACAATTAGTATAAGTATGTTTGGATCATTGTGTTAATCTGAGCTAGAGGTTAGTGTAGTGTTCAAGTATAACTGCTATAGGTTCATTTAGGTTTGCTATAGTCATTTTAGCTTTAATATTGCATCCACATACTCTCTAAGTCAAAATTGCACCAAATCTGATCTTATTTGCATTTCTGTTGAAATCAGTGGTTTAAATACTTGCATACAGGTTTAGTAAGAGTAGAACTAGCTTGCATTAGTCATAAATAGGTTTTAAACATCATAATCAATCTGATTTTATAGATCAAAACTCATTTTGGTCAAACTTCCAAATCTGTCAACAATAGTCAAAAAGTGAAAATCTCAGTTTTTGCAAAACTTTGTAGAATTTTCATGGATTAATTTCTGATTCATATTGATTGAAATTGTGGATTTAATATCTTTGGTTGGTGGTATTAGTCAAGGTATTTTTAGATTATTTTTGTGAATTTTCTAGAACAGCTTAATTAGTGCTTAAACTTGGTCATTTGTTCAAATAGTGCCCTGTGCACCATAATCAGTTTCAACTCAGCTTCTTTAAAAGCTTCTCAAGAGCTTATTACTGGTCCATATAGTCTGAAACTTGGGTTATCAGTAGTCTGGTTGGTAGTTTTGAGAATCCAACTTCTGCATCTTTGTTTGGGATTCTTAATAAGCTTGTGAATAAGCTGCAAAGTAGTGTCTCAGGCCTGTTTGGCAATTAAGCTCAATTCACATCAAATTAGTATATCTAGCTCATTATAGGTGTAGAGTAGTTGCAATAGGTTGGTTTCAAGTAGTTTTAGTATAAATTAGCTTCTGTGTTCAGTTGATGCTCTTTAGTATTCATTTGCTTAATTCAAGTGCTTATTTATAAGCATTTTGCACTACAGCTCCAATTTCTTGCACACCAGCATAGGTTTTGATATTTTTCCTAGGTTTAGAATAATATTTTAGAATTTCCCTGAATTTTTCATATTTTTCCAACTTTGTTTGCTATTTTTCTTGATTTAAACTAGTTTTTTATACTTTTTAAATAGCATTTAATTCGATTAAATCAGAAAAGGTTCCAAAAAAATAATTTTTCAATTTTCCTAGATTAATAAAATTATAAAAAGCCAAAAAATAATTTTTTCATATTTTTCTTAGTTTAATTTGTAATTTTTAGAATTTAAATTAGTTTAAATTAGTTTTTAATTCAAATAAATTCCAGAAAAATCTTAAAAAATAGTTTTAATTCTTAGATAATTTTCTAATATCATTTTTAGTTAGAAAGTAATTTTAGATTATTTTTAGGACTTAGAATAGACGTAGTTGCTTTTTATTTACGTTTCTTTTAATACGTTTTAGAATAATTCGCGTATTTAGGATTTCCCGTAGTGTAATTTCCCTTAATTGTTTTCCCATTCCCCGTAGTTTTAATATAATCATAAATCCAAAACATCGAGAATTTTAATAACGAACCAATAACGACGTTGCCCATTCACACCTCGTTGGGAAACGACTCGGATTTCCTGATCCGTATCACTATCACTCACGGGATTTGATTCATTATCCTTTTTCCTAAATGGATTTTAAATCATTACTTGTGGTTATTTTTGATATCGATATTGTGGTTTTATCCATACACACACACCCCTAAACCTCAACGAATCAAATTTTGGCGCCGCTGCCGGGGAGGTTGTGTCGCGACAATATCGTTAAAGGTTTGACGATTAGTGACTCGAGATCCTTCCTTTGTGAAGTTACTATTTTTTATAAAAATCAAAAAAGTAAAAAAATATTTTCCTTTTTCTTTTGTATATATATATCACATTAAAAATACAAAAAGATTTTCTCTTGTGATTTTGAGCTTAAATAGAATACATCAATTATATAACATTCTCAACGGAGGTGTTATCATTAGTAAGTTCCCGAACCAAAGATCAAAAACTTGCCTTTGTGTCGCTTGTGAGTCGATTTATTTCTATTGGATAAACAAACTGTGTGGTCGGTATAAGGACGGCCTGACATTAAATTGCGGCTGAAAAGAAGCGGGTTTTAATAAGCTTCGCGCTGACCTAAAAAGCTTCTCCGCGCGCTTGTGCGTTTGTCTTATAGAAGTGATTTATTCACTTGGGATTATTGGTTAAGTTCACTTTGTTTTCGAATACCGTTCGTTTTAATTGCCTTGGTTTTGAAAGTGCATGCGCACTCGTTCCAATAACTACAGACCGATACGTGAAACGCTACAATTACGAGAAGGCGGAATAGACGTGCTCCATTAGTCGAACCCGAGATTCGAACTAATCCAACTCCGCCCATTGTCGAAATGGCGGAGGACAACCGATCTATGCTAGAGCAACTCCAAGCACCCACCGAGAGTTATGGAGAAGCCATCGTCGTCCCGGCAATCGTTGCCGATAACTTTGAGCTTAAACACGGATTGATAAATTTGGTTTCGTCAAGCCAATTTTACGGATTTGAGAGAGACGATCCTCACTCTCATATCCGACGATTCAACAAGCTCACGTCTACGATCAAGTACCGTAACGTTCCGGAAGAGGCTATCAAGCTACTACTCTTCCCATTTTCACTTGAGGGGGCCGCCCGGATTTGGCTCGAAAAACTACCCCCTCGATCGATAACCACATGGGAGAATTTAGTGTCAAAATTCGTGAACGAATTCTTCCCACCGTCTAAAACAACAAGCTTAAAAAATGAAATAACAAAATTCACACAAAGATTTGATGAATCATTTAGTGAGGCATGGGACCGATTCAAAGATTTGCTTAGGCAATGTCCCCATCATGGTTTTACGGAATTACACCAACTTGATCCATTCTATAACGGTTTGAATGAGACTGATCAAGACTCTCTCAATGCCGCCGCGGGTGGTAATTTGTTGACCCGATCAACGAGAGATGCCTTGTTGATTATCGAGAACAAATCTAAAGTTCGTACCTCACGTAGCAAATCGGTTGCTGCCCGAGTGAGTGTTACACCATCGTCCTCGTCTTACGAAAATACGTCTAGCACCGATGCTAAGATTGATAAGCTTACGGATATGATTCAGGCTTTAGTTAAGATTAAGACGGCTAAGGTTAATTCTTCTCCACCCGCTCAAGTCAAAGTGGTGGAAACGACTTGTACTACTTGTGGTGGCCCGCATGCTTACTACAATTGTACCGCCACCGATGGTAATCCTTTTGAAGCTAATGTCGTAACCGGAGGTAACCAATACCATCCTCAAGTTGAACCAAACCCTCGTGTTAGTAATCAAATGGTACCTCCGGGATTTTCTCAATCGAACAATCAGACTCGTTTTAATCAGAATCAAGTTCGTGGACCAAATGTTCAAAACCAATTCAAAGCCCCATCAAATCAATACCCGAATCAAGGGGTCAATTACAATCAAGGATATCAAGCTTCAAGCTATCAAGCTCCACCTTTGCCCTCTAATGAATTCTCGAATTATGTTCAGAACAATAATGCTACCATCCAAACTATGAAAACCCAGATTTCAAGTTTGAGAAATGAATTCCAATCTTCATTAACTAGACAAAGCAATGAGTTTAAGAACGAAATTCGACTTCAGAACAACAAGATGGATGCTTCGCAGAATAAACTTGAGAGTATGTTGAATGTTGTTTTGTGCCAAATGAGTCAACCCTCAAGTTCCGGTTCTCTTCCGAGCAATACGATTCCAAACCCGAGAGGTGACATGAAAGCGATCACTACCCGAAGTGGTGTAGCTTACGATGGACCCAAGGTTCCTACCACTTCTTCTCCGTCTCGTGTGGTAGACCGTGAGACCGGGGTGACAAAGGACCCGGTGCTTCCTACTAATAAGGGGAGTACTGTGAATGTCCAACCCACGGTTGTCCAAGATTCTGAGCCCGAAGATGCTCCCGTTAATGTGAAGAAAGCTAATCCGAAACCGTCTATCCCATATCCGTCTCGTCTTAAAAATCAAACGCTTCGAGAAAAGTCTAATCATCAAATGGAAACGTTTTTCCAAATCTTCAAAGACTTGAATGTGGAGATCAGTTTTGTGGATGCCCTTCTCTTGATGCCTAAACTTGCTTCTACGATTAAGGGATTGCTTACGAACAAGGAGAAACTATATGAGCTTGCTACGACATCTCTCAATGAGAATTGTTCGGCGGTTATCCTCAAGAAACTTCCCGAAAAATTAGGTGACCCCGGCAAGTTCCTCATTCCGTGCGATTTTCAAGGAATTATTCAGTGCTCCGCCTTGGCCGATCTTGGCGCAAGTATTAATTTGATGCCAAAATCAATCTACGAAAAGCTTTCATTACCCCCACTTACCCCAACATGTATGACCCTCGAGCTAGCCGACCGTACTACTATGAAACCAAAGGGTATAGCCGAGGATGTCTTTGTCAAAGTGGGGGAGTTCGATTTCCCCTCTGATTTTGTTGTAGTCGATTTCGATGCCGATCCTCGAGTACCCTTAATTCTCGGAAGGAGTTTCTTAAGGACGGGCCATGCGTTGATTGATGTATATGAAGGAGAGATCACTTTACGAGTAGGAAATGAAGCCGTCACGTTCAATGTTAACCATACTTCTAAATCTCTAACCAACCAAAATGATGTGGCCAAAATTAATGACACCGAGGTGACAAAGGACCCGGGAATTCCTACTAATAACGGAAACACCAAAAACGTCCAACCTCCGGTGGTTCAAAAAGTTGAGCCTAAAACATCGAGAATTGATCCGAGTCTTTCACGTTTCACGGTTAAGAGTTTGTCTACGATACGCGCTGAGCAAAAGAAAAAACTAGAAAAGGAGACTACAACGGTAGTGGTGGAAAATGCTAGCTCTAAGAGCACATCACTTGTCCCACCTCAGATTTCTGTTTGTAGTGTTGAACTTAAGAACGTCGAGTTTTCTTTGAGTGGCAATCCCATTCCTTCTTCTGAAATCATGGAACCTTCTTTTGAGACATCTTTCGATCCAGAATCTTTCAAAACGACATTCACGAATCCCTTGTTTGAATTCGATTCTGAATATACTCAAATTTTTGAAAATCAACTCTTTGACGAAGAAAGTGAGGAGTTCACCGATGAACTTACTCTTACCGACTCGATTCTTTCTGAGGAGGATGATTCTATCATGAAAGAAATCGAGACTTATTTGAAAAGTGATTCAGTTTCACCGGAAATTGATAATGCTGACATCGACATCGAGGGAGATATTCGTTTGATTGAAAAAATGCTTTACGGGGATTCTTATATCCCTCCGGAAGAAAAAGTTATTAAAGAAGTCAAGCCGTCTACTAATCCTTCGGAGCCCGAGCTCAAGGATTCTTCCATTGATTTACTTCTCGAGGAGTTCGCCGATGAACTCGCTCGCATGGATCCTTTTCCACCGGGAAGTGAGGATGACGTCTTTGATTTTAGAGCCGACTTACGCGAAATTGAATATTTGTTATATCAAGATCCGTCGATTTACTTCGAGAAGTTTACCGATGAACTTGCTTTTACCGACTCGATTTTCTCTGAGGATGAAGAAGAATACGATGATCCGTTTTTCCCAAAGAAAGATAAAGAAGTAAAGATTTCGACAGATGAACTTGTTGATCCTGAGGTCCAATATTATTTTTTAGACGAGAGTGATTCCTCTCCTCGTGAGGATTTTCATGAAGATGATACGTTGATTTCATTCCTCTCCGAAGACAAGATTTTCAACCCCGGGACACGCGTTGATGAGTTTTATGCTAAAAATGTCATTCGAGATAAGGATCCTCTCTTGGATGCCTTCGTTGATGAGCCTTTGAGTAACACCTTTCTATACCATGAGCTCCGTTCTTCTTTGGAGTATTCTCTTATCGATCCTTCATCCCTTCGTCCGCCCGCAAAACCACCGGATGATGGATCGTTCTTTCATATGCCTTATGTGAGTTTGGGAGGAGTCATTCCTTATGTGCTGGAGCCCGACATTTTCTTTCCCTCCCAACCCACCCAGTCTCATTCTTTCGGGAATGAGGACACCGTTTTTGACCCTGGTATCCTTACCGCTTTCTTCCCCAAGGACAAATGAATTCGGGGACGAGTCAGGCTAGCGACTCGTTTAAGAAAAACAGTAGCGCTTCGTGGGAGGCACCCCATTCTTATCTCTGTCTTCTTTCTATTTTCTAATAAGTGACATGAAGGGGTTAGCCTCTTCGATTTCTCGTGTTTGGTTGTTTGTGATGTTGTGATCAGGATTTTCCCGATATGAAGACTCTCGTGCTCGAAGTTTGTCTTTTCTCCACTCGAGTTTCATGATTGATGCTGATGGAAATCCGATATCCGAAATCTTATCGACTAACGTTTATCTTTTAGCATACTTAATAAACGGCTTTTAGATTTTCGTTAATACCCTTGCTTTTAAACATTGAGGACAATGTTTCGTTCTAGTCTGGGGTAGGGTAATCTTCGATTTGATTTGACCGCACTTGCTTATTTTTGTCGTGTACTATCGCAACCCCGTTTTTCCTAAGGAAATGAAAAATTGTGCAAAAATGTGAAAAATTTAAAAAATTTTAAGCTTTTGTTAAGTCTTTTTGATTGAAAAGTTTGCTAGTCTCTTAGACAAGAAGCTACAAAATACGAATTCTAGCTCACAAGGCCAAGATTTTGCAAGTTTCCCTGAGTGATTTTAAATATGCATGACTTGAGATTATTTGACGAAGCATTAGCTAAGTCAATATATGTTTTGACACCTTGTTGACTTTCCGCTGGTGAGAGTAGGAATGGAATTCTGACTTGACCGGGCGTGTTGAGCCCTAGCTTGTTCCCTTAACCATAGATAATTAAATTATCGGCTAAGCATCCGCTGATCTCATTATTTGGGATTTTAAATTTGCGGAGATCGAGAAATGATAGAGTTACTTATGAGTTTAGATGCTAAGCGTGGAGTAGTTGGTTCTCTTTAGAGCCCATCGAAGGTACTTATGGCTTTTTGTTCCCACAAAATTGTTTCACCCCATATCTGCTAATAATAATTAGAGATGTTGAGTTTTTGGCGATAGTTAGTTCTTTGTCTTCTTTAGAGAATCCTTGCCCATGAGAGTTGGGTACACATCGAGGTACTGTCAGTGTTACGGTGTAATAGACAACTGATTCCTGATAGTTTGTTGCTATTGTTTCTATTGTTATAAAAGCCGTAGGGTTTGGAGTTTGGCACAAAAATTAACATGAAATAAAGCCTAAATGTTTTAAAATTAAAAATCCAAAGCTATAAAAGTTGTCGTAGACTTCTATAAAGGCAGAGGAAAATCCAAAGTCATAATAAGACTTCTGATAAAACGGAAAATCCAAAGTCATAAAAAGACCAAGGGCCTAAATTGCAAAAATGCAAATGTGCTGAAATAGTGTTAAGCCAAACTTCGGATCCGGGAGATGTCTAAATAAAGCTTCTGTCTCTGGACTCGTAGATGAGTTGTCTCGGTCGCCATAAAAAGGATATTCTCCCTAAATCGTGTGAAATTAGGACCTTGATGTGGACCTCATTCTTGTGTGCAATGGTTTTTGAGAGAAGATGGATAACTAATTAGCGACTTAGCTTTATATCTCTATCGGAATAAAAGTTATCGAAACGAGAACATATGAAGAAATTCAGTTCTCACAAAAAAATAAAAAAATTTAGAGGCAAATAGGAAAATGGGAACAAAAGGTAATTACACAAGTAACTTCCATGGGTAGTGTTAGCATCTAGAATCATATTTAACAATGATTTCGATTTTACGCTTAGTTTGGGGACTTGTGAAAAATCAGGGACGATGTATTCTATCCGCATGGTCACTTCACGCTGTGTTGTGTTTTCTACTCCGTGATCCTAACGTGTCGTTTGAAAAATGTTGGAGTTATTGATCGACATGAAAGTTCAGCAAACCGTCACTCATAATGATATGTGCTTAATCGTAATATCTATATGTGAATTAAAAGGTAAACGGGGCGTTTTTAGAATTAAGGCTTTCTTAATCTCTTTTGAGGAATCTTTGCTACTTCTTCATAGGTTTAATAGAAAGAGATTGAAATCCTTGGTTTTAGAAGCGTGAGTTGATTGCATTGCGTGGGGACACGACAATGGTCTCGTCTGGGGTATTTTGATATGTGCTTAAACACATATCTTTTATTTATCAAAACTGACCCAAAATAACCAAGAAAGAGCCGTTTATTGCTAATGTTTGTTGTTTTCTTGAGTTTGTGCTTGTGCAGGTACGGATATGTAAGAACACACAAAAAGAAGCCAAATCAGACGAAAACCGAGCACGAGAGATTAAGAGTGCTAAAGCTGAGCCGGAAGGTCAGAATTATGCATTTGTGAAGATTTCTACTCTCTAAGGATGATTTGTGAAGATTTGATCAAAGTTTGAAGAAATGTCAGAAACAGTCCTTCAACTTTCAGAAAATGGCAGAAATGACCCCTCAAGTTTCAAAAATTGCAAATTCAGTCCCTGGATTATTAAAGAATGAAAAGATCAGCCCTTGGATTATATTTTCAGAATTACAACTTTGGTCCCTGGAATTTCAGATCTTACACATTAAGTCCTTATGTTACACCATGGATCCAAAGTCTAGTCCAAATCTTTAATAAACCCATGAGGCCCAAAACCTATACCCAAGCCCATTCCACCCATACACCCGGTCCACTAGCCTCTTACCCAAACCCGGTACCCGGTATTTAAACCAAGTCAACAACCCATATACCCGGTCAACAATAATCAAAATATATTAAAAAACCCAAAAACCCACGCGCCAAAAATCTCACCCCCAATTCCCCCCAACCCAGAAACCTAAGAACCCTAAAACACCCCTAAGATCAATTGACTTCAATTACCATCATAAAGGGTAAATTCGTACATCCACTGACATGTGACTGACACACGGATGCCACGCTGGCAATCCGTGTGTCATCATTCCTCAATCCTCACCTCTGATTGGCCAAGGCTACGTGGAGATCATAATCCAAAGGTGGAAATGAATTGGATGCATTTGGGATATGATCCAAGGGTTGAAAAGAGTCCAGAGAAAGCACAAGAATACATTCCTTCCTGGATCAAGCATTCACAACGAAGACACCTTTTTCTTTACTTTTATTTTTCAGTAGCATAATTGTAATTTCAATTCAGTTTTTATGTTTTAAGTGTTTTTCAGCCTTTATAATTTTTTTTTTGTACTCAAATTCTAAAAATTAATATAATTCAGTTTTTATTGTTTAAGTTTACTTGTTTCTCAATTCAGTTTAATAGTTGTTTTTGATTCAGAGTATTTGATTTAGAAGTTAATTACATCTTGTTTTCACTATAATCAAAAACAAAAAAAAATCAGAAAATAATTAAAAAAATATAAAAACATTTCAATTCTTCTCATAAGCTTTCATGAAGCCTAGCTACTATTTACATAAGCTCATAAAAGCTTTATATAGCTTTTGGTGAGTTTATTTCTGTTTTCAATCCATTGAATAATCAAATCATTATCTCAGTCAACATAAGTCAAACTGATGTCAATGGAAGCTGCAGTTGGGTAGGATTGTCGATCTGGTTTGGCTTTGGTATTGGTTTAAGCTTATTGGGTGTGTTTTTAGTCAGCTTATGCAAGCCATAGTGGTTGGACTTGAGTAAGTGCTAGCTATACTTAGCCTTTCATAATTTTGAGTTTAAATCTGCTATAGTAGTACTTGTAGAATCTGTGTTATAAGTTTGTTTTAATCACTGCTTTTAGATTTAATTAGGTTAGTATAAGTGAGATTAAGTATTGGTTTGCATTGATTCAAGTAGATAGTTGAGTTTATTTGCATAACAGTTAGTATAAGTATGTTTGGATCATTGTGTTAATCTGAGCTAGAGGTTAGTGTAGTGTTCAAGTATAACTGCTATAGGTTCATTTAGGTTTTCTATAGTCATTTTAGCTTTAATATTGCATCCACATACTCTCTAAGTCAAAATTGCACCAAATCTGATCTTATTTGCATTTCTGTTGAAATCAGTGGTTTAAATACTTGCATACAGGTTTAGTAAGAGTAGAACTAGCTTGCATTAGTCATAAATAGGTTTTAAACATCATAATCAATCTGATTTTATAGATCAAAACTCATTTTGGTCAAACTCCCAATTCTGTCAACAATAGTCAAAAAGTGAAAATCTCATTTTTTGCAAAACTTTGTAGAATTTTCATGGATTAATTTCTGATTCATATTGATTGAAATTGTGGATTTAATATCTTTGGTTGGTGGTATTAGTCAAGGTATTTTTAGATTATTTTTGTGAATTTTCTAGAACAGCTTAATTAGTGCTTAAACTTGGTCATTTGTTCAAATAGTGCCCTGTGCACCATAATCAGTTTCAACTCAGCTTCTTTAAAAGCTTCTCTAGAGCTTATTACTGGTCCATATAGTCTGAAACTTGGGGTATCAGTAGTCTGGTTGGTAGTTTTGAGAATCCAACTTCTGCATCTTTGTTTGGGATTCTTAATAAGCTTGTGAATAAGCTGCAAAGTAGTGTCTCAGGCCTGTTTGGCAATTAAGCTCAATTCACATCAAATTAGTATATCTAGCTCATTATAGGTGTAGAGTAGTTGCAATAGGTTGGTTTCAAGTAGTTTTAGTATAAATTAGCTTCGTGTTCATTGATGCTCTTTAGTATTCATTTGCTTAATTCAAGTGCTTATTTATAAGCATTTTGCACTACAGCTCTAATTTCTTGCACACCAAGATAGGTTTTGATATTTTTCCTAGGTTTAGAATAATATTTTAGAATTTCCCTGAATTTTTCATATTTTTCCAACTTTGTTTGCTATTTTTCTTGATTTAAACTAGTTTTTAATACTTTTAAATAGCATTTAATTCGATTAAATCAGAAAAGGTTCCAAAAAAATAATTTTTCAATTTTTCTAGATTAAGAAAATTATAAAAAGCAAAAAAATAATTTTTTCATATTTTTCTTAGTTTAATTTGTAATTTTTAGAATTTAAATTAGTTTAAATTAGTTTTTAATTCAAATAAATTCCAGAAAAATCTCAAAAAATAGTTTTAATTCTTAGATAATTTTCTAATATCATTTTTAGTTAGAAAGTAATTTTAGATTATTTTTAGGACTTAGAATAGACGTAGTTGCTTTTTATTTACGTTTCTTTTAATACGTTTTAGAATAATTCGCGTATTTAGGATTTCCCGTAGTGTAATTTCCCTTAATTGTTTTCCCATTCCCCGTAGTTTTAATATAATCATAAATCCAAAACATCGAGCATTTTAATAACGAACCAATAACGACGTTGCCCATTCACACCTCGTTGGGAAACGACTCGGATTTCCTGATCCGTATCACTATCACTCACGGGATTTGATTCATTATCCTTTTTCCTAAAGGGATTTTAAATCATTACTTGTGGTTATTTTTTATATCGATATTGTGGTTTTTATCCATACACACACACCCCTAAACCTCAACGAATCAGAGGTGTTACGGTTGCAGATTCAGAGTAGAAAGTCTCTTCATCTGATTCAGTAGCCTCCGAGTCCTCGTCCATAAGCTTTCTTTGCGGTTCAGGTGTAGGAATAGGAGCAGCTTCCTTAACTGGAACTATCCTTTTGCGAGGAGGATTCCTTTTGGGAAACTTCCTTTGAATATATGTACTTGTGACACTTCCAGCACTGCCTCTTCTGGTCCTCCGAGTAGGTGTACCGGAAGATTTTTCATCAAGATGACCAACTTTGCCTTCTTTTACGGCTAACCGATACCTTTTGTATGTTTCAAACTTTTTGATTTCGGTAGTCGAAGGTGATCGTAATACCGCACCCTGTTTCTTTGTTGACGATTCTTTGATTCCTGAGATAGTATGGGTTTAGTCAATATGTCGTGATTATCGGGTCATTGAGCCTCATGGGGATATCGGATGAAGTCCAAGTGCTCTCTGGATCAACATTTGGTATATCGACATAGGGAATCTTGGAGCCAAGCTTCTTGTGAAATAGCATCATGTCCTCCCATATCGCTTCCGATTTCAATGTCCTTCTTGTTGATCAACGACCGGAAAATTTGCAGTTCCATGAGCTTAGGATGCTCATAGCCACCGTCACGACCGAGACCGATTTGGTGATGATCATGTAGAGTGTTCTCCATGGTTGAGGAATATTCTTCATCTCCACGTGAGAGTGCTTAGTAATGATTCCAAGCTTCATCATAACCAATATCTATCAAGAATTTCAGGACTGTCTCTTCAGTAGGGGTAGCAAAGAAGTCGGTTGGAGCGATGTCAAGAATGATGAGAACAACCCGTAAGTCAGCAGGAGTGATAGTGACTTGTTTGTGATTAAGTGTCACATTCACTACACTTTGACCAGTGATCCTCTGCATAGAATCCTAGAATTGTTGAATGTAGACCTATGGAACTGTGGCAGAGTGTGAGAGCATGTTCTGGTAGGGATGATTCCTGAGAATATCCACTGTGATGAGACAAGAAGATTATGAGCATGTGAGGGTGTCAAAGTCAACCCTAAGGTTGTTCTTTCCAATCTTTCTCGGATAACCCTCTGGAAAGATATCAGCAATTGTAAGAACTTCTGATGCATCCACATTCATTTGTTCAGCCATGTCGTGATCTCAAATAACATTAGCCAAAAGAACCAACATATCGAAAGACATAATGTTAGTCAACGGAAGGTCTTATTGTCTAGTTATTGAATGTAAAGTGTCAATGATTGTTACGAGTCCTAAGTCACTTGTTTGTCCAATAGTCCAATGACGTCGTGAAATGTTTCGTGAGTTAGTTAACTTTAAGTTTTAAAGTTTATGTTATCACTTATTGTTCACAACATATCAAACGCTTAAGTTTATTAGTGACATTATTGGATTCGTGACGTTATGATAAGTTTATTAACAAGTTTGTACACGTAACAATTCATAATGAAGGTCAATCAAGGCATAGGCGTAGAATTGGCAAAGTTAAGCGTAAACAGTAATGACATACGCGTAGACGAAAGCTTATGCGTAGGATCTTAACTTACGCGTAAGAAATGTTACGCGTAGGAAAAGGGGACCTTATGCGTAGAGCTTACGCGTAGGCGTATTTATACCTTACGCGTAAGGCTTACTCGTAAGAGTAGACCTTATGCGTAAGAGTAGAACCTTACGCGTAATAGTTATGCGTAGGATTTTTCTTACGCATAACTGACTACGCGTAGGGTAATCCTTATGCGTAGAGATTCAAATGACCTTGATTCTGAATATTAAGCGTAGCAAAGCCTGAAATAAATTCATCAACTCATCAATATTAACACAAAAATTCATTTTAACAACAAATCATGGCATGAACATTCGTTAAACAGTTATGCGTAGAAAGTCATACGCGTAGGTCAAAACCCTAAGGGTTAAGAATTACGCGTATGAATTTTAACCATAGGATTTGCACCATACATTTTTTGGTAGTTTAAGAGTGTTGTGAGAGTCTTTAACCCAAGTATTAACATCTAGTTCGAGACGAATCAAAAATACCCAAACTTTAGAACTTTAAACCCTAATTCCTAATTCTGAATCAATTAGGGTTTCTGGGTGGTTATAAGGCATGGATATCATCAATTCAACATCACATAAGCATAACACAACAATCTTTTTGACCAAAACTCTTTACATTTGAAAAAAACCCAATTCGACTCAAGAACCCTAGTTTTCAAAATTCATCAGTATATGTTTCTGGGCGGATTTTGATGGTTAAAATAATATTATTGATGTGTTAGACACGTTTTGAAACTGTCCATTTAACCAAAAACACCCATTCATGATTGGGTGTTCATACGCATACGCGTAGTCCACAAAAACACGATTATAAAACGTTTTAACCGTTGGTTTTTTGAAAAATTCAAAACCATTACTTAAAAACATGTTGTAATCACGAAACTACTTACAAAATGATGATCAAAAGGACGGATTTCTTGAATGAGTTCTACGCGTAGGATTAGTTAGGTTAGGAGTATTAAATGAGAAGTGAAATGTTAGGTGGGGAGTTTTATTTAAAATAACTTTAACATTTTGACAGTTTTGGTCCCTCCACCTTTTCCTTTTTCAAACAAAGCTATTTAACTTCCATTTTGGTTACCAAACTAAGATTTTTAAGAAAGAAACTTGACGACACTCCCCCTCGACTTAAGAAAATAATGAAAGGTTATAAATTGTAGTCCGAGGAGTGTCATTGAAACAGAAAAATTTTCCACCATTGATAAAAGAAACAACCGGGATATGATAACATGCAAGTACACAGATGTTTTGAAACAGTTAAGTATTAATTTTCTCCCCCTCAACACTTGATCGAAAAAATACTGAATTTTGAAAGATTAGAGTGTTGACGAAAGAAACGTACTTGCCATGTTGAAAGAAAATTAGATTAGAAGAATATTTTTGTTGTTTTATCAGGTTTTATATTTTTGTATTTTGTTTTTGAAAAATTATTTACAAAAGAGATTTTGGTGTTTGACAGGTTTTTAAGACTGTTTTAGGAGTTCATCCAATTCCTCTTGAGTCAAACACCTCATACCAATCCGGTGGACCAACTCATTAAACCTAGCGGGAGGCAAGGCTTTGGTGAGAAGATCGCCAATTGGTATTCTGTACCCATAAAATATAATTCAACAATACCCTGTTCCACGTGATCCTTGATGAAATGATATCGAAGATCGATGTGCTTTGATTTCGAGTGCTGAACCGAGTTGCACGAGATCGCAATGGCACTCCGATTGTCGCAGTACATCGGGATTCTGTCAAATACGTAACCATAGTCATTGAGTTGTGTTCTCATCCAAATGACTTGAGCACAACACGCCGACATGGCTACATATTCTGCTTCGGTTGAGGACAACGATGTGCAATCCTGCTTCTTCGATTGCCATGACACCAGTTTATCACCAAGAAATTGTAAAGCTCCTGAAGTACTTTTCGTGAATCTAAGCATCCTGCGTGGTCGTCAAAAAGCGATTAGTTCAAAACCAGAATCCTTCGGATACAAGATCCCCAAGTTAATGGTTCCCTTTATGTATCGGAGGATTCTTTTAGCCACAGAGAGGTGGGTTTCAGCTTGGTCGCGTGATAACGAGAGCAAAGATATACGGCAAAGACAATATCGTCCGCTAGTGTTAGATACATGAGAGACCCAATAATACTACGGTATTTTGTAGGGTCCACCAATTTCCCATGTAAATCAGCGTCTAGCTTCTTGGTATGAGCCATTGGTGTGGCATAGGTGTCACAGGTTTTCATTCCAAATTTGTTTAACAATTCAAGGGCATATTTGGACCGACTCAAGAAAATACCACGGGGTGATTGATGAACTTGCAGTCCGAGAAAGAATGTAAGTTCACCCATCATTGACATTTCAAAATTTTTCTTCATTAGTTTTGCAAAAGCGATTGAAAACTTTTTATGTGTAGACCCAAAAATGATGTCATCCACGTAAATTTGAACAATTAAGATATGTGCCCCGTGATATTGTATAAAAAGAGTTGGGTCAACCGAACCTTTGGTGAAATTATTAGCAATGAGGAAGGATGATAGCTTATCGCACCATGCCCGAGGAGCTTGTTTGAGACCATACAGAGCTTTGTTCAGTTTGTAGACGGATTCGAAACTCGTGATCAACGAATCCATCCGGTTGGTGACATAAACCGTTTCTTTAAGTTGTCCATTGAGAAACGCAGTTTTGACATCCATCTGATAGACCGTCATATTCATATGAGCTGCGAACGCGATAAATATCCGAACAGCCTCAAGACGAGCGACCGGAGCAAAAGATTCTTCAAAGTCTATTCCCTCTTCCCGACGATAACCCTTAGCCACCAGACGTGACTTATTCCGGATAACATTTCCTTCAAAGATCCAATTTGTTTTTCCAAATCCATTTGAGACCAATGACGTAGACCCCTGTTGGTCTTTCAACCAGTTCCCATACTTCAAGACGTTTGAATTGGTTGAGTTCTTCTTGCATGGATTCAATCCAGTTGTCTTTTGTCATTGCGTCTTTGATGTTTTTAGGTTCAGATTGGCAGACACTGAGTGCATAAATGCAATGTTCACCGTCTGTGTGAAGACGTTGTCTCATAACGACTGGTTGATTCGGGTTGCCAATAATGTTTTCCAGAGGATGGTCTTTCGTCCATCTATGTGTGGAGGGTTGATGTTGGTATACATTGTGCAGATTTTGAGGATTCAAATGGCTTGTTGAAGATTCGCGACATCCGTGCAGCATCTCATTAGCAAACGGGTTAAAGAACGATTTGGATCAAAATCTGCAGGGGGTACTTCATTCGAACATCATCACCGGATTCATCATTGTTGGAAGCGATTTTTTCAACTGTTGTGTTGGAGTCAACTGGTGGTGCTTCTTCAACAAGAGTTGTTGTAGCAGTGTATCGTATAAGAGTATTATCGGTTGAGCGGCGGAAACAACGGATACACCGAGCACGTTCATCAATATCGCCGAACGGAGCAAATAACCTTTCCATTTGTTGACGAGTAAGTCGGGGCTTTGTTCAGCTAATGATGGGGTTTGGGGAAGTTTAAGCGGTTTTGTCCGGTTCCAAGTCGGTATACTCGTAAGCCATTTCCGTAAGTTCATCAAAATGAGCATGAATCGCTTCCATCACCTGTTTTGTACGACGATTCCAGATTCGGAAACCTTTGAATTATCACAATATCCGATAAAGATTCCAATGTCAGCTTTGGATTTGAGCTTTCCAAAGTCATCACGATCATTATTCGGATAACAAAGAGATCCAAATACATGAAAGTGTTTGAGATTCGGTTTTCTATTGTGGACAAGATCAAAAGGTGTTTTGTTGTATGCGTTTGTGATCATAGAACGGTTTTGAGTATAGCATGCAGAGATACTTCGCCCAAAAGTAATCTGGAAGTTTAGCATTGATTAACATTGTTCTTGTAGCTTCCACTAACGTTCGGTTTCGTCTTTCGACAACTCCGTTTTGTTCTGGTGTATGTGCAATAGATGTCCGATGTCTTTGAATTCCCACTTTCTCATAGAATTCACGAAGAGTTTGATTAACAAATTCAGTGCCTCTATCCGTTCTGATTAGTCGAACGGTGTTTCGTAGCTGAACTTGTATTTTTGTGAGAAAGGTGATGATCATCTGTGGAGCTTGATCTTTGCTTCCAAGAAAGTAGACCCAAGTCCAGCGTGAATAGTCATCAACAATTACTAAGATGTAGCGTTTGCCATTGATCGCTTGCACGCGCATCGGGCCACACAAATCCATGTGAAGAAGATGAAGCACATGCTGAGAGCTGTGTTCCACCTTTGAAGGAAAATGAGCACGAGTGTTTTTGCCTTGTTCACAAGCTGAGCAAAGGTGATCTTTAGAATACCGAAACCGTGGGAGTCCTTCAACTAGTTTGTGTCGAGCAAGGTTGGTGATGGTTTGAAAGTTAAGATGTGAGAGACGACGGTGCCATAGCCAGGATTTTGTTGATGTTGCCTTTGAAAGTAAGCAGATGGGAGAAGAAGCAACCATGTCTTGCATAGAGATAGTGTAAAGACTTGAATTACGCGAGCCAGACATAAGGTATTTTCCTTGTAGATCACTTAATGAAACAAGTATTCTCCCCGAAAGCAACCTCCAAATCTCCATCACGAACCGACCTCGAAAACAGATTGTGACCGAGGCCTTCCACATAATAAACCCCGCTTATTTCGATGTTCCCATTAATGTAGTCTCCGTAGCCCATGATAGCTGCGAAGTGATCATTCCCTAACCTCGACAAAGTGCCAATGAACTTTGCAATAAAGTTTGATAACAGCTTAAGATTGCCTGTCATGTGTCGGGAACATCCGCTATCAACAATCCAGAGAATAATTTGTATCACTTGCATTACACACGCACATGATGGAATAGAAGTAGATGTGGAACCCGAAATGTTAGAGGGTTCCGTAGCTGGTATAGTAGATATACACACATCAATAGCTTTAGGTATCCACTTAAATCCTAGTGTGTTATATATCCATTTCTGCCATCTCCAACTAGTGTTTGCTTTAGTCTTAGTGAATGCACTAGGTGGTACTACATTCCTAGGAGGTGAAACTGGAGCTACATGGATAACAATGCGTTTTAGAATCTAAAGAGGGCGGTCTACCAAGCACAAACTTAGAAAGATTAGTTGGCCTAGAGGTATTCCGGTTCTTAGGATTCTTTAAACGAGAGATGATAGCTTTAGCAACACATTTATCATGACAATCAGAATTCATACGTTTACGACAAATATCACAAGGTGCATCGGTGATCAATATCAAAAGTACTTAACGGTTTAGCATTCGTTACATCACTATTTCTATTACATTTGCCGGACGCAATATCTATAGTGGAGGCAACGTGAGTCTTATTCATAGTCCTAGGGTGTTCTTCTACTTTAGCATTCCTGTTTGATCTTTTCTTAGGTCGCAACTTCCTATTCTTCGATGTAGTGCTCTAGGCGTGAAGTGCGGACATTTGGAAAAGATGCAACTATTCCTGTTTCAGGAGAAGGAGGCACGTTAGCAACTTGTGATTTGGCAGTAGGGATTCTAGGTGCATGAGTACTAAGTGTTACTCGGGCTAATCTCTTAATGATGGTTGGCGGAAGTTGTTCATACTTTCCTAACATTTCTCTTAACTTGAAGATAGTGTGAATCGGATCTTGATTTTCAGACCGAACATTTCCCACAAAATGCATAACTTCTTTAGTGTGTGCAAGATAATGATCAAGTTCATTTGATGCTTCATCACGAGTCTTTTTGAGTAAATCAAATATGACACCATATTCCTTTTTAACTTTTACAAGTTCTTGTTCATATTTTGAGATTTGATACTTAAAAGACACGTTTTGATCATCCGGTTGCTCAATTTTAGGATCAGAAGATTTTGCACGCAACTGGGCGATTTTGTGTGGAAAAGCAAGTTGTTGATCGTGAATATCTTTTTGACACCAATTAAGACGACGTATTGCATTTGAAAGTTCGTTTGACAATCGTTTTTTTTTCATCAGTTAAGATCTCGATCTGAAGCACATTATCAGTGTTCTCAACATTTATCACAGAATCAACAGTATCAGCAGAGGTATGATCAAATGCATATGACAAAGAATTCAATAACACAGCATTATGGACATCAGCACATATGACATCTTCCAAGAGTCGATCAACATCTTTTCTCAACAGTTTCTTTTTACGTTTAGTGTTAGAAATAGATGTTTCTGTTTTCTCGAAAACGAACTTCATTAATCCAAGTTCCTTATGAAAGTCCCTTTCCCAAGACAATGCACAACTTTTCAAATTTTTAACATTTGGTAAAAGATTTTTCTGAAAAATGTCTCTTTGTTCTCTCGCTAGAGGCGATTGAAAGTGTTGAACTTTGATTTCAGAATGATATTCTATCTCATGTTGTAAAGTTTTGAGGTCAACCATGAAAAGGTCAAAATATCGGAGAATTTTGCGATTTTCAGGTTTTGAGTTTACTTCACCGATGGAAGGTAAAGGACCATAAGTTTGTGCATAATCTGGTTGGGGATTAACATTAGAAGACTCCGGTGTTTTTATGATTACCCTTGGTGTGTTAGAAGAATCCGTTGGTGTGACGAAAGTGACCGCTTTTGAATAGTTAAAAGGTTTGTTGTAAACAACTTTTTCTAATTTTGATCGACTCTCGTCTTCAGCATCTAATTCCTCTTGATGATGCTATTCAATAACACTCATAACAGAATTATCAACTTTATATTATGCACTGAAAACTTCAGGATTTGGTTTGAATGCTTTGGTTGAAAGCTTATGTTTGTAATCAGCAAGATTCGGTCCATATCCATTTGGATTGGGTTTTAAAGTAAACTTTTCAATGGCCGTGACCGACTCGCCATGTTTGTAAACAACAGTTTTAAACTCTTTAAGTTTGTTTTGCAAGCCGATGATTTCTTCAAGATGATCATCTATTCGTTTCGTTGAATGCTTTTTGTATGCAGAGAACTCTTTTTGACAAGTTAACAACTCAGCCTTAGCTTTTTGATTTTCCAAGGTGAGAGCGTTAATTTGCTTTTTATGTTCATGTTTCAGTTGTTCTATTTCTGACAACAAAGCATTCTTCGCGGCTAGATCAATGCATCCTGTCTTTCTAAATATTTTTCGTTTTGATAAGATTTGGCAAAGGTTGCTTCAAAACCGTTTTCACGTTTTTCTTGAGTTTTGAAAAGTTGAGTTGCTTTTGTAAACATTCAAAATCCTTTGTTAACAGTGCATTTTTGCATTTCAAGTCCCGATTAATGGCATGACATTTTTCCACTATGGTCTGTTGGTCTTGTATTAAACGAGCAAAATCCGGATGAGGCAAAAGTTCGGCGTGTTCAACGTGAGTCTCAACATGATCATTACTGAGATCCTCAAGTATAACCACGGAGTCAATTTGATTATCAAGGGAAACCGGTTGGTCATCTTGATCGCCAAATATAACTACGGGGTCTAGTTGAAAATCGTCGGAATGAGATGTGGATGGCGCATTTTGAACATTCCGAGCCTTGCCGGATTCAGATGTTGGCGTAGATATGAGATCAGAGATAAATATGGTTTGTTCGGTACCTGAGACAAGCCATCAGTGTCATACACTGGGCCTGTGTCACTCATGTGTAACTCATGCATATTAGCCATCAACATAATAGCTGCATTGGCCTGCAAGTCCTCCATATCATCATCTGAGTCAGCATTTGCCATAAAGCTCTTTTCTTTGTCTGTGAGAGTTCCACCAACTTCATCCTTAAGAGCCAAAAGAAGAGCCTCTTTGAAATAAGCATTGCCCCTAGTCCTTGGCTTTGGGCATGCATTAGCCAGGTGTCCCTTCTCATTGCGCTTGTAGCATCAAGACCATTCAACCCATTCGAGCATTTCCTGTTCCACCACTGGAGCTCGATTGTTATTCCTACCCACAACATTAAACCCTTGACCACCGCCCATCTGACGACCATAACCACGATTCTGAACTTCAACTCGCCCATTGTTCACAATGCTTGATTCCTTGTATTAGATGAGGAACGAATACGGTTGTTGGATTTGTTGGTATAACGGCTAAAGGCATTAGCAATCTTAGCAAATCCTTGTTGCTGCTTCGAACGATCGATTCCTCATTAGCTTCAGCTTGAGCATTGTTGTTGTTGTATGGAACCAATTGAGTTTGTTGAGATGGAGGTTGTGAAGGATCATGTGGTGTGATTGTAGCAGTTGGTTGAGTTGTGGGTTGAGGAGAATAACTGTTTTGAGCATATAAGGCAAGTTGTTGATTTTCCGGATGTGTCGGTGGAGCAATTGGAGCACGGAGAATCCTTTCCCTATCAACTTCCTTTTCATGAGGCTTCAAGTAATCGTACAATAAGCCATATGTAGATTGATGCATGTTTTTCGCTTGACGGAGAAAAATGACATACTTCTCCCATTCAGGACCAAGACTACTCAGGAACTTAGTATTCACAGCAATTCTTGGCATGATGATGTTGTGTTTATCCAAATCATTGATGATGTCAGAAAATCGGTGATGATAGGACTCGAGTGTCTCTCCAGGTTCAATCATGAAGTGTTCATAAGCCAAGTAAATTTTGGATTCCAAATCTTCCGATTGAGTAGATCCTTCCATAAGAAGACGAATATGATCCCACATTTTCTTTGCCGTCTTTTGAGCATCAACACTACGAAGAATTGGGTTTGGTAATCCTAAGAGGATATATTCCATTGCAAGCTCATCTGCTTCATAGTGTAGAAGTTCTTGAGGATTCAAGTCTGAAACAGTAGCAATGTTCGTTTGTTCATCTCTTTGTGGAATGGCATTTGGATCTCCGTACAATGAGTAGGCATCTCAAATGGACCTTCCAAGATAACCTGCTTTAAGAACTTTCCATGTGGCTTCTTTAGATCACAAAACCTAAAGAACCTTATCACCCATTGTTCGTAGTTTCCTGGAGTGAGCATTGGAGGTCTATCAAGTGATCCAGCCTCATGAATTGATTGTTGGCTGCTTAAAGCTTCAAACATCTTTGCAAACCAAGTGGGTTCCTTCATAATGTTCCTTGATGGATGTTGATTGAAGTCATTTGTGTACGGTTGAACTTGAAGACTTGGTGGTGGTTGAACCATTTGAGGTTGTGGATTTGCAGCAAGTTGTGGAGTATGTTGTTGGTTAAATTGTTGTTGATAAATTGCTTGTTGTTGATTCCATTGTTGATGTTGTGGAGTTAGTTGTTGTTGACGTTGAGGATGAGGATAAGTGTAAGGGAAATAGTTAGAGTATGGTGGTTGTGACATGTTGATAAACTTGTGTTGGTAAAAATGGATCTTTGTAGTCGAATGAACCTTTGTTGATGAAGTATCCTTAGGTGTAGAAATCACAATAGCCAAGTAACACTTATGCGTAAAAAACACCAAAGTTAACAATCAAGAGTTACGCGTAGATTTAGCTTACGCGTAAGTAGAGAAAAGACGCTAAAGTTATGCGTAGACAAAAGTTATGCGTAGAAATTTAGGCGTAGGATTATCTTATGCGTAAGACAAGGCTTAGGCGTAAGATAAATCTTAAGCGTAGGATTTCTACGCGTAAGCTTTATGCTTATGCGTAATTTTAGGGTTTTATCCCAAGTGATCTTTACACTTCACAGTGCAAAAGATATCCAATGTCGACGTATTTTCAGACTTATCCAAGTAAGAAAACGCGGAATAAACCACGAAAATGAAGATCAAACCAAGGAAATACTTACGCGTAGTTTTAGGGTTTTACTACGCGTAGGTTTACTAGTAAATTTGATTTTGCTCAAAGTTGTTTCTAAACCAGTTTTTGTGTGATGAAATAGCTTCAATAACACCAAAAGACACAAAAGTGTGAAACTTGATGATCCAAAGCTCTTAAAACAGTTATGCGTAGGACTTAACCCTCGTATAAAAACTAGTTTAAAAAACACGATCCACGCATAAAGTTCCAAAATTTTTGCCAAAAACACGTATTTTAACACCTTAAAACGTTGAAAGTACAAGAATCTTAGATTGAAAAGTGAAAAAAACGAGTTTTTAAGCGAGCCAAAGCTCTCGTTACTTCTACGCGTAAGACCGAAACAAAAAAAACTTCAAAAACAAACTTGTTCACCCAACTATTTGGCGATTGATACCACTGTTAGGTCACTAGTTTTACAAACACAAGTTTATAAGAAAGAGATAAGGCGATTGAACAAGTTATACACACACACACGATAATATTGAGACGGTTACGCGTAGGTGATAGTGAAAGAAATAACTTGAACAACCAACCTTCAAATGAAGGTTTACATAAGGTATTTATAGGAGGAAAGCTAGGGGAACACTCCTAGTTTCCATCCTTTCCTTAATGGACTAAGGCCTAGGCTTATGGGCCTTCTACATAAGCCTAAGGCTAATTGCAAACATAAAGGCCATAGTAAAGCTAACTATTACATATTAATTACAAACACTTGATTATGGTTTAGGAGTGATTCCAACAGTCGTATCTCTAATATTCTCTAATATTGCGTATGTCTAATGCCAATCTAGGGGTCCTTTTATAGGCATAAGAAGTACCCTAGTCGGTTTACAATTACAATCCTTGTACGACAAGTAATACTAATTCTAAACTAAGAATATTCTAAAATTACAAAGCTTTCCATAAACGATATAGCAGTCCTTTAGCTTTGCAGTACTTTGATACGAGCAGTACTTTGACTTTCTTCATTAGCAGTACTTTGACTTTCTTCAGCACTTTGACTTTCTTCAGTACTTTGTCTTTTATATCCCAACAATCTTCCCCTAACTTGAATTATACTTGCTTGATTTCAAGTTCCTTTGTATCTTTGTCTTTAAGGAAAGATTGTGTCTTAATCTTCAGATTTGTCTTGTACTCTCTGTGCTTGTATTATCATCATCAAAGTAATCTTTATAAACAATTCTTTTCAGCAATCATTATTAGCAACCATCATCTTTTTAGCTTCTCGGTAACATATGGCAAATTATACATCATATCATAAAGTTTCATACTATTCTCATCACTTCCAGGTGTGTTAAATCCTGTGAGAGGTAAATCATTGAAAACCTAATGGATTTTGATGTCTCTTTACTAAAGCCATTAACTCTGGAGTAGCCAATGTTTAGATGTGTAAAACCATGGTACATTGATAACCATATGATTTTTAGCAAATCATCAGCTATCAACGGATTTGTTAAGTCTTTACCAAAAGCCGTACCATTTTGGACTAGTTAGTTCTTGCAACCATGGTGAACTAATTACCATATAAATGGTTTTTCCACAGCCTTTACCACAAGCTATTTTTCTTGTGGGCTAGCCAACTCTTCACTATTGCAGATATGGTGAGTTGATTACCATACAACTTATTGGCAAGTTGTCAACCAAAAACGGATTTGAGATATCTTTACCAGAGCCGTTTGCTCATGGATTAGCCAGTCCTTTTGTTAGACATGATGGACTGATAACCTTTTGTTGTGTTAGTGCAAAGAACTTTTACCAAGTGAAACCATCTCAAAATCCATTTGTTGCTGTTAACTTTTGTTTCAAAATATTTTGTACTTTAACAAAAATTGCTTATTTTCTATTAAAAGATTTTTAACTGGTTTTAAGCTGCAAGCAGTACTTTGGATAAAGTACTGTTTGTCCAGTAGTACGTTGAATAAAGTACTTATTATTTCAAAATTTATATAATTAAGAACCATACCAGTATTTATGCATCGTCATCAGCCATAGTTGTCCATTTGATAAACAATTCAATGACCATAAGGGCTGTTTCATTCTCCTCTTCAACTTCCATACCATGATCTAGCATTCATCTCATAAGATCTCTTGTAAGTGGATATCTTTTTTCTGCTAGCATGTGAATCATGGTCCCATCTTCTAACTCCAAAACATGCACTCATGATTCTTTAAAGAATCTCCAGCTGGTAATCTCCCAAACTTCTTGGTTATTCCAGATTGCATCAGTGCTTATTTCTTCTGTCTCCCAGATAGTTATAAGATCTTCCAGCAAGACTAAGCCAACTCTAGTTGATGGAATATGCTCAAAATACTCTTGCACTAGTTGATACAGGTGAAACAAAACTTCTCTATCTATCATGTGCAGTATATCCCATAGCAGATTAAATACTCTAAAACTTTCATCTTCTCTATGGAACATAAGGTAATCTCCTTCCTCTGATTCTACAACTTCAAAAGTAGACATCTTAGACTTCTTAACTGCAACATCTTTGGACTTAGGATGCTCAAAGTCTACAACTCTAAGATAATTCCTCAGCTCATCAAATATATCTATCCTCAATTGTATCTTCTTTGATGGCTGTTCATCTTCAGTTGTTCGTTTTCTCTTTAAACTCCTTTTTCTTGCATCCTCATTCTTCTTTTCATCATCAAAAGGAATAATACCTTCAACTTCCTTTTGATAAGCTTCTCTAACAGCATCATACAAGTCTTTCATCTCTATATATTTCAATTTATGCAGACCTGAATATCCTCTACCCTTCAGATACGCCATCGTAGCATTCCTTTCTTTAGCAATACTCTGAGGTCGTCTAGGTACAACAGCTGGCTTTTTTGGTATAGCAACTTCAGCATCCAATTCAGCTTGTAGCTTCCTAGCAGCTTCTTCATTCTTAGCCACTTCAATAGCTCTCAATTCTGCCAAAGTAAGCTTCTTCTTCTTCTTTGTTTCTACCAGTTTACCTTTTCCTTTGTCTTTAGGATCTAAAGTAGGTTGAGAAGATGATTGCAAGACTTGAGGTTGTTCTTCAACTCTAGGGATACTAACACCTCTTGGTCTTGATATATTAAGCATTATCTGAGCAACAGTCTCATCATCACTAGCAGTGTGTTCTACTTTGGATGTACCAGCTTCCTCTTTATGTAGGACTGTTGAAGGACCATCTTCTTCTTCAAAATTTAGGGTCCTTGGTGTAATAAGCTCTTGTCTAAAGGTTCCTTGAAGAGCAGTACTTTGATCACCAGCACCTTGATCATCAGTACTTTGTACACCAGTACTTTGATCACCAGCACCTTGATCATCAATACTTTGTACACCAGTACTTTGTACGCCAGTACCTTGAGGCTCAGTAGGCTCAGTACTTTGAATATTAACTTGAGCATCAGTACCTTGAGGCTCAGTACTTTGAGGTTCATCATCTTTATAAGTTTCAGCATCTGGTTCTTCATAATGTTCAGCATCTTCATTCAAATTTTCTTGCTCCAATATCCTCCCCAATTGGAATGAAGACTGCTTGTGGATTTTCTTGCCTTTAGAAGCCTTCTTAAACTTCTTTCCTTTCTTCTTTTGAGACTTGACCCACAATCTGTGATGTTGAACTAAGGGCCATACAAAGTTCTTCAATCTTCTAAACTTGTTGTTCAACTTCATCAGCTGGGCAGCTTGAGCTTCATAATCTTTCTTTAATCGCAAAAGCTCCCTCATCAAAGTATAATTGTCCAAAACCTTACCCTCAGAAGCCATATCTCCCTCATCTCCTCCAGATGTTTGAGACCCATATGTGGAAGTATAATCATTAGGAGATGATGGTGGGTTTACCTCTGGTTCTGAATCACTATGAGAAATATCTTGCAAATATGCAGTAGGTTGAGATGTAGTACCTTGTTGTGAAGCAGTACGTTGAGAAGCAGTACCTTCCCTCGAAACAGAAGGCTCGTGATCTTCACTTTCACCAGCTTCATCTCTAACAGCTTGCACTACCTCCATCATGTGAGCTGTTAATGGTGTATTCCTCCCAGAAAACTTGTCACTTTTTCTAGCCATGAAAGTAAATACCTTGGGTGGAATGACTACAACTGGTAGCAAGCTAGAAGGTTTAGGCTCATCCTTAAGCTGTTTGTTCAAGAATAATTGAACAAATCTTGGGTACATTAAAAACGGTGAACCATTGGAGATGTGAGATAGCATACCATCTAGAATCATTCTTGAAAAGTTAAAGGGTTGATTGGTAGCTAATCCCACTAAGGCAGAGGCTATATTGGATCCAAATTGTTCCCATGAAGTACTCTTGGGACTTAAACAATGAAGCAAAACATGGACTAGATACTTCCATTGTGGACTAAACAAGGGTTTCTTAAAGGTTGTTTCAGTGAGAGATCCTTCATACACAATATCCCTTAATGTATCCCAAAGCACTTGTTTATCAAAACGAATAGCCCCTTATTCATCATGAAATAATAAATCTTCTCGAATGGTGGCTTCACTAACTCTAACTATCTTCCCAGAAACCTTAGCCTGAATATAGAAATCATCATCTTGCATATGTGATCTAGCAGTTGCCCAAAATTGTTGAAGCCAAGGTTCAATGATGTCCGGTTCGACCAATAGAGCATAATTGATTGAAGATCCAGTTAGGAAATCAATTATGTCATGAAAAGCGACTTTGGATGGTGTTTTATCCAAGTTAGCAACCATGTTGTGCTTACTAACAGTGTTACGGTTAGCCATTTTATGTTTATTATAAGAGAGAATGGTGCGATGAATAGTGAATGTTAATGGGAGAAGAGATATGGATGGATAAGTATAAAGTGAGAGGGAAAATCGGAGGGTAGTTATTTATAGGTAAGATTTGAAAAAATCACAACCCAATTAATAAAGATACCGTAGTTTGAATTTTACCCCATCTTTTGACCTTTGGAATAGTACGTTGACAAGACTGCAGTGCTTTCCACGTAAGCAGTACTTTCAGAGCAGTACTTTCAGATAAACAATAAGCAGTACTTTTCCATCCTCTTCTTCTCAATGGCAAAATCATCAAAAAGCATTGTGTCGCCTCCCCTCAAACAATGCATAGGACTAACTAACTAACTAATAAGTCCTCCCCTTAATTGTAGCTTAATAGTTAATCATACCAATACTCACCACTAAATGATTAAATCTTGAAACATCAAATCCCTTTGTGAGTAGATCAGCTACATTATCATCTGTGTGGACCTTGATAACATTAATGAGCCTATGCTCATAACAATCTCGAATAAAGTGATGCCTAATCTGAATGTGCTTGGTCTTGGAGTGATAAACAGGATTCTTCACAATCCAAATTGTACTCTCATTGTCAATGTTGATAGGAGTATTCTTAAAATTGAATCCATAATCCAAGAGTTGATTATGCATCCACAGTACTTGTCCACAACAGCTTGCAGTAGCAACATATTCTGCTTTAGTGGATGATGTTGCTGCAATGGTCTGTTTCTTACATTGCCATGAAACTAATCTTCTTTCAAGATATTGGCATCCTCCAGTGGTTGATCTTTTATCATAGTTATCACCAGCATAATCACTGTCTGAAAAAGCTTCCAAATGAAAAGGTGAATCCTTAGGATACCACAACCCTAACTTAGGTTGTTGTTTTAGATAACTAAAAATCCTCTTGACTGCATTCATATGAGAGACCATGGGCGAGACTTGATATCTTGCACACAAACATACAGCAAACATTATATCAAGCCTAGATGCAGTTAAGTACATAAGACAGCCAATCATGGATCTGTAAAGCTTGACATCCACAGCTTGTCCATCTTCATCCTTTCCCAATGAGTTGATAGCTTTAATGGGTGTGGTGACAGGCTTCATAGCATCGAAGTTAAACTTCTTAAGAATGTCAGTGACATAATTATCTTGACTAATGAAGATTCCATCCTTTGATTGTTAAACCTGAAGCCCCAAAAAGAAAGTTAATTCACACATGGAACTCATTTGAAATTCTTATTGCATGAGCTGCTCAAATTCTTTCACCATAGACTGTTTTGTAGCTCCAAAGATAATATCATCTACATAGACTTGAACAAGCATGATATCCTTCTTGTCTCTCTTGATAAACAAAGTCTTATCAATTGCTCATCTCCTGTAGCCATGTTGCAATAAGAAAGTGGAGAGTCTTTCATACCAAGCTCTAGGTGCTTGATGAAGACCATACAGAGCCTTAACACCTTTGTAGACTTTATTTGGATGTACAGGATCCTCAAAACCAGGAGGTTGTTTGACATATACTTCCTCTGTAATCTTGCCATAAAGAAAGGCACTCTTGACATCCATTTGATAAACAGGAAAGCCCATATAAGATGCAAAAGCAAGGAATAATCTAATGGCTTCAATCCTTGCTACAGGAGTAAACACTTCATCATAGTCCACTCCTTCTTCTTGTCTATATCCTTGTGCAACTAATCTTGCTTTGTTCTTGATGACATTCCCTATTTCATCTCTCTTAACTCTGAAAACCCATCTTGTACCAATGACTTTCTTTCCATCTGGTAAATCACATAGTACCCAAACTTCTTGAAGTTTGAATTGAAGAAGTTCTTCTTGCATGGCTTCAACCCAACTTTCTTTAGTTAATGCTTGAGCTACAGTCTTGGGTTCTTCTTGAGAGATAAAGCAGGTAAATAAACACGTTTGTTGATCCTTATGATTCATCCTGTTTTGTTTATACACAAAGCTAAGTAAAGCATTATGTGTCTTAGAGAAGCCTTTAGCCTTGGTTCTTGTGACACTCCAGAAGTAGAAGGTCCAATGATTTGACCAGCAGGATGATCTTTATGAATTCTTAATATAGGAGTCTGTGGAACTTCAAGTTCATCATACAAATTTGTGAAATCAGCTCCTTCATTGGAATTTGAGAAAATACCTTCATCATCTAATTCATCATCAGTGTCTTCTAACCCAGGCATGGTAGGATCATTCAAATCATCAAAATTACTGTCAATTGGTGCAGCAGTACTTTGATCCAAAGTACTGTGATCCAAAGTACTGTGTGAGTAGTCTGTAGACTTACCCTTTTTCTTTACTTCTTCATTGGCTCTTCTTTGATCATCCTCATAAGATTGTGCTATTGTTTCTTGAAAAAGCATCCTATTAAGTTCATCTTGAATAGCTTGATCTTCAGCAGACAAAGTGGATTTTGGTTCATTAGTACTTTTCTCCTTATCAATGGATATAGGTTCTTCATCAGGAACAACATCAGGTCTAATATTGACTCCATGAACAATGTATTGTAAATCTTCCTCTTTTTGAACAACTTGATTTTCTTCTCTAACAGGAACATAGTTCATAGAAGGAGTCAAAACATCAAGATCAAACATCCAATCAGGACCTTTAACCTTTTGATTTTCTTGATCTTCTAAAAATTCAACATGAAGACAGTCTTGAACCTTTTTGGTTACCTTGTTGTACACTCTAAATCCTTTGCAATTGGTACAATATCCCAATAAGTATCCTTCATCTGACTTGCCATCAAATTTGCCCAAAGAATCAATAGTATTAAGAATAGTCAGAGGACATCCAAAAGGTTTCATAAAACATATGTTAGGTTTGTTTCCCATAAGCAACTCATAAGGTGTCTTCATCTGAGGTTTAGTGACTGATACTCTATTCAACACATAACAAGCAGTACTTACAGCTTCAGCCCAAAATTGAATAGGTAATAGGGAATCTGCAAGCATTGTTCTGGCTGCTTCTATCAATGTTATGTTCTTTCTTTCTGCAACACCATTCTGCTGTGGAGTTCTAGCAATGCTAAACTCCCTCTTAATCCTTTTTTTAGCACAAAATTCATCCATAAACTTGTTCTTGAATTCAGTCCCATTATCACATCTAATACCTCTTACTTTGAGTCTCAATTGGTTTTCAAGGGCTATTATAAGATCATGAATAGCATCAAAGGTTTCATCTTTAAATCCCAAGAAAAAGACCCAACTAAATCTACTACAATCATCTGTTACAACTACGCAGTACTTCTTCTTGTTTAAGCTTACAACAGAAACAGGTCCAAACAGATCCATGTGCAACAACTCTAAAGGTTCTTTAATAGTTCTTTCCTCAATCTTCTTGCATGATGCTTTGTGTTGTTTACCCTTTTTGCATGCCAAACATGAATGATCATTCTTGTATGTTTTGGAAGGTAAACCTCTAACTAAATTGCCTTTAACCAACTTCTTGATATTCTTGAAATCACATGACCTAATCTTCTATGCCATAGATGTGCTTCTTCAAGTGTTGCCTTTGCTACTAAACATGTTGCTCTTTCAGTAAAATTAAGATTCTTAAAATCTAGATTGTACACATCATTGGTTCTTGGTACTCTCAGTGTTACCAAGTTATCATCAACAAGCTTGAATTCAGGGGAAAGAATAAGACATTATGTTTCAGTGAATAACACAGGGTGCTTCTTGTCACAGATCTGAGAGACTGACAAAAGGTTGAACTTGAGCTCCTTTACATAGCGAACATTCTCAAAGTCTATGCTTCCTGCCTTGATGGTTCCTTTTCCAGTAATTCTACCTCCACTAGGATCATTCCCAAATGCAACTCTTCCTCCAAAATAAGATCTAAAATCTGACAGAATCTCTTTGTCTCCTGTTATGCTTCCAGAGCAACCACTATCAACAATTAAATGATCTTTAAGCTCCTCTTCTGGGTTGCCCTCAGAGATAGGGGGTGAACTTGGTGAAGTAGCTACCATAGCAAGCAGAACAGGTTCTTCTTCACTTTCCATGCTCCAATCAAAGCTTCCAAGACCATCTCTTGATTCCAAAGCATCAAATCCTGGTTCCTCATCAAAAGTTGTGCTCCAATCAAACTCTTCCACTGCGACCATAGAGTAGGTTACTGGTTCATAATCAAATTCAGCAATCCAGTCAAACTCTGATAGATTTTCTTGAGCAACCAAAGCTTTTGGTTTTGATTCAGTAATAGGAACTTCTCTAATTTCAAGCTTGGGTTTCTCAATCATCCTGTTTTCCTGATATTTAGCAAACTTGCATTCTCTTGCAAAGTGTCCAGTTCTTTGACAATTAAAGCATTCAATCTTGGACTTGTCAAAAGTTATACCCTTTTTGGGTTTGAAGTCTATGCCTCTTCCTATTTTCTTCATGAACTTCTTGATCCTTGCAGTGATCATGGCAACTTGCCATCTTATGTCAATTTCTTCTAAATCATCCTCTTCAATTTGCATCAAATCTTCTTCATAAGTAACAGGTAAGGTGGCTTGCTGAGCAATGAAGGAACATATAACATCATCAGAGTTGATGGTGTTCGATGGTGATGAGGTGGTAGTAGTCATGGTTGTGCAAATATTCTGTTTTTCACCAACAGTACTTTGAATAGGATAAGCAGTACTTGTAGTGGAAGTACCGCCTCTATTTTCAGAAGACACAAAAGCAATACTGTGTGATTTTGAACTTGTTTGACCATTCATCTCATGCTCATACACCTTTAAATTGTTGTAGAGATCATCAAAGTCCAGAGTATCCAAACCAGATTGTCCTCTAATCATAGTAGCAACCACATGCCATACGGATGGCAAACTTCTTAAGAACTTCAAATTAGCATCTTCAACAGATACCTTTGCTTCATATAACTCTAACATACTAAGGAGATTTTGGAATCTGTCATATGCAGAATCAAGACCTTCTCTTTCACCAACAGTGAATGTTTCAAATTGTTGCTTCAACAGATTTCTATACATCTTCTTGGAAGCATCATTACCTCCAAATCTTGTCTTGACAGCAGCCCGTAGTTGTTTTGCATCCTTAGCATCATGAAACTTTAGCAGGTGACCATCAGGAATAGCAGACAGCAGTATGTTGAGAACCTTCTCTTGATTTCTTTTTGTTGCTGCTGGCAAGGTTGGTTGAGGTGGTTTAGGTTGTCCAGGAACTTCTACAGGTTCTTCAAGAACGACATTACCATTGACAATCACATCCCACAATGCATGGTCTGTAATAGCAATGTACTGCCTCATCTTCATACTCCAGAGATCATATTCTCCCTTCTTAATGATAGGAATCCTGAATGAGGTGATGGATGGGAGTGGTGCAGCTTCAGTCGACATCTTTAGGGTTTGTAGTTAAATCAGTTTTAAGGGTTTCTTCTTAATCAGAGTTTCCACACAAGCTATGATACCACTTGTTGGATCGATATACTCTGACCAAACTAACTATGTAGCTTGTAAGGGCTTAGCAACCTCGGATAAATCTTAAGTTACTAACAATGAAACACTGATATTACTCTATTAAGTATGCTGAAACTACTTCAATAAAGCTAAGAAGGATAACTTTAAACTTCAACGATTATATTAAAACTTTGAACCTGCTTGATACACAGATTCACTAATACCCCTAATAACTCTAATAACGATCTTGCATGTAAGTCGTATCTCTAATATTCTCTAATGTTGCGTATGTCTAATGCCAATCTAGAGGTCCTTTTATAGACATAAGAAGTACCCTAGTCGGTTTACAATTACAATCCTTGTACGACAAGTAATACTAATTATAAACTAAGAATATTCTAGAATTACAAAGCTTTCCATAAATAATATAGCAGTCCTTTAGCTTTGCAGTACTTTGATACGAGCAGTACTTTGACTTTCTTCATTAGCAGTACTTTGACTTTCTTCAGCACTTTGACTTTCTTCAGTACTTTGTCTTTTATATCCCAACAGTCTTATTTTAGTAATTGGGGCACAGGATAGGAGCATATACATATCTGAAGTTCTGGAGTCCAAGCCGGACACCGAACACCTCTACCCAGAGATAGTTTTTCTTCTTCCAATTGTGTTTGAAGAAAAGAGAAAACCTAGTTTATATGGAAGTCCACGTGCAACCAAGAAATTGGGTGAAGTCTACAAAGATGTGTAATTAACATAGATTTGATCAACTTTGGCTTCATATTGACTCATTATAATTCGACAATAGATAAAAGTAAGGATGTAAACTAGCCAAGCCCAAGCTTCACAAACAGTATACAAGAGATTAATCATAAACTCAATATAGATTCTACACATGTGCAATTATGTAACACGGCCTTCTTTCAAGCATTCTACACAAGAAAACTCATGTAGCGAACAAGAATGTTGACTTTGTTGTTACATAATTATGGAAGATGTTGAAGGACCTCATATGTCAATTACTAAAGTTGAAGGGTGTAGTTTGTAAATATTTTGAATGTTGTTTAAATGTCTATTAGTCAGTTAGTTAGGCACTTTGATTCAATTCCACTTTGTATAAATACACAATCAATCACTCTGTATCTTTTTCAATGTAATGAGATGAAATAATATCATCTTTGATTTCTATTCTTGTTTCCGCGTATCAGAGCTAAGGCTCGTATATCGCTAATCAGTTCTTGATTCTTAATCCATTTATTGATCATTCAATTCATTGTTCCACTGATCAATTGTGATTCAGTTTGTTCGTGTGATCGATTATTCAAGAAATTAGGTCAATTTTAACCGTTCAATTGCTACAATGGTGATTCCCCCAAATCCCCCAATTACCAACATGAACCCTAATTCATCAAATTCTGCAAATCTCGATGCTAATTCATCAAATTCATTCAATGATCCTTTGTATCTTTCAAATTCAGATCATCCAGGGATGATGCTCACTAATGCGCCTTTCAATGGGAGTAACTTTCTTGGATGGAGTCGTACGATTAAAATGGCGTTAGGAGCGAAGCTAAAGTTAGGATTTATTGATCGTACAGTTACAAAACTGGCGATTAATGATGAAAAATTACGGAGGTGGGTCCGTTGTGACTATATGGTTACGTGTTGGATTCTCAATTCTATGATAATAGAGTTATCAGATGCTTTTTTGTATGCACAGTCATCTTATGAGTTGTGGAAGGAAAATTCTGAAAGATATGGGCAATGTAATGGTCCATTGGTTTATCAAGTTGAAAGAGAGTTAAGAAAGATCACTCAAGGTAATCTTTCAATTACTTCCTATTTTAATAAGATGAAAAAGTTTTGGGATGAATTCACAGTTTAAATGGTATTCCTACTTGTTCTTGTGGAAAAATGAGGGAATGTAGTTGTGGAATTACTGTGAAATTCATGGAAATGGAAGGAAGGTCAAAATTGATGCAATTTTTAATGAGACTTAATGATGATTATGAGTCTGTGAGGAATCAGTTATTGTCTATGGATCCTTTGCCTACTGTGAACAAGGCTTACTATATTGTTCAACAAGTGGAGAAACAAAAACAAGTCACTAGCAATGTGTATGATCCCACTACATTTTTGGTTAATAACATGAATGGTAGAAGTGGAAACAATCAGAGGAATGATAGTAGGAATATAAGGAATGATGAGAGGAATGATAAGAGGTCATGTACTTTTTGTAACCAAGATGGTCATATTGAAGATCAGTGTTTTGAAAAGATTGGGTATCCAGACTTGTACAAAAGGAAAAAGAATAAAAAGAATGTGAGAATTGCTACACAGGTTTATACTGATGTGGACAATGGAAATACTCCTTTTGATGTGAACTATGAGAATGGAATTAATACTGAGTACAGGGTGATGTTGATCATAAGTTGGTTAATGCAGTGTGCCAAGAAATGATGAAGTTGTTTAAAGGGAAAGGTGTGGATCAGTCTGCTAATGGGGCTAGTACTTCAAGAGTTCATGCAGGTATATCTTTTCAACACAAATTTCATGCCCTTTCATGTCATGTTAAGATTGATATTAAGTTTGATTGGGTGGTGGATTCTGGTGCATCTAATCATATGTCTCCTCATATTGAAAGATTTCATTCTATTACAGTTTTGGTGAAACCAATTCTTGTTCATTTGCCTGATGGCACAATCAAAATGGTCACTAAAATTGGAAATGTTATCATCAATCCTGAGTTAACATTTATGTACCTGATTTTAAGATCAATATTCTTTCAGTTGGCAAATTGTTAAATAGTCAAAAACTTATTGGCATTTTCTATCCGTCATGGTTTGCATTTCAAGACACTTCAACTAACAAAGTGCTTGCAATTGGTCGGGTTCAAAAATTTGTACACCTGCAAGACTTCATCTGTCACTCCTTCTGTTGAAATTTTTCCGATTCCTTTAGTTTTGCCTTCTTTGGTCAATAATGCATATGTGAATGCAATATATATAGATGTTTTTCATGCTAGACTTGGTCATACATCTATGTCTAAACTAGTTCATATTCTTGAGTGTAAAGGTTCTAGTACCTCTGATTTTTCTTGTAACACTTGTATGTTAGCAAAGCATCATAGATTGTCCTTTCCTAGAAGTACCAGTATGTCACAAATTGCTTTTGATTTGCTATATATTAGATTTTGGGGACCTTATAAGGTTCCTGCTCTTAATGGTTCAAAATACTTCCTTACAATAGTTGATGACTGTAATAGGACTACTTGGACTTATTTTTTGCACACTAAAGATCAAGTAGCTTCTATTCTATCTTCTTTTGTCTCTTATATTCATAACCATTTCAATGCTAAACCCAAGTACATCAGAACTGATAATGGAACTAAAATACTTAAGGGAGAGTGTTTGTCTTTTATTTAAGCTAATGGTATGGTTCATCAAAAGTCAATGGTTTATACACCACAGCAAAATGGTGTAGTGGAAAGAAAGCATAGGCACATGTTGGATACTGCAAGAGCAATGAAATCGCATGCTAATTTGCCTGACTGTTTTTGGGGAGATTGTATTTTAGCAGCCACATACTTGATAAACAAAATGTCAATGAAAAAGTTGTCCTAGAAGTCACCTTTTGAAGCTCTATATGGTTCAAAACCTGACTACTCAAACCTTAGGACTATTGGATATTTGTGCTATGCTGCGGTTACTAAGCCTCATCAAGATAAATTCAGTCCTAGGGGTACTAAGTGAGTCTTTATAGGATATCCTCCTGGCCAAAAGGGATATAGATTGTATGATATTCAGTCCAAACAGGTGTTTAACAACAGAGATGTCTTGTTTCAAGAGCATATTTTTCCTTACAATACACCTAATGCTGATATTCCTTCTACCATTTCATTACTAATGGTTTCTTTTGAGAATGATGAACTTGATGTCATATCCCAAACACCCATTTCAACTGAAGTACCATCAGTTGCTCCTGTTGAAGAACCTCCAATTCCACCAGTTGCACCTATTCCACATAATCATGCTCTCATACCAACTTCTACTTCATGTGGCACCAGAAGATCTTCTAGAAACACTACTAAACCTGCTTGGTTAAAGGATTTTGTTACTCACAAGGATAATTCTGTTACTTATCTTTCGTTCAAGAACAATACGTTTGAGCAATATCATGAGGCATACATTGCCTTTTTAGCTCATGTGTTGACAAGTACAGAACCTACTTCTTATGCTCAGGCTTCTAAAGATCTAAGGTGGGTGAATGCTATGAACAAAGAAATTGCAGCATTAGAAGAAAATGAAACATGGGAGTTGACTGATTTACCAAAGGGCTACATGGCTCTCTTTTCAAAATGGGTCTTTAAGATTAAGTATAATCCTGATGGTACTTTGGAAAAATAAAAAGCTAGGCTTGTAATAAGGGGCTTTAGTCAAAAAGAGGGCACTGATTACAAACATACCTTTTCTCCAGTTGCAAAATTAGCCACAGTAAGAGTATTGATTGCTATTGCAACTGCAAAAAGGATGGCCATTGCATTAGTTAGATGTAATTAATGCATTTTTGCGTGGTTATATTGATGAGGATATCTACATGAAGCCACCTGATGGTTACTTCAAAGCAAGTTCTGGTCAAGTATGAAAATTAAAGAAGTCCCTTTATGGCTTGAAACAAGCTTCAAGGTAATGGAATCGAGAATTTACAAAGTTTTTGATTACTCTTGGATTTGTACAGTCCAAGCATGATTATTCGTTATTTTTTAAGTACACTGGCACATCATTCACATACACTGGTGATTCTATAGCTGAGATACAAGCTACCAAAGCTGCTTTGGACAAAAATTTCACAATCAAATATTTAGGACTGGCTAAGTATTTTTTGGGTATTGAATTATGCAAAACTGAGTGTGGAAAACTAGAAGGGGGGTTGAATAGTTTTGCCGATTTTAAGTTAGTTTCAAAAACGTTTAGATTCGATGGTATGTGAAATTGTATGAATGAGGAGATAGTATAGATCTATGAGTAATGCAAGTAAAGTAAGTATAGTAAAGGATAGAAATGACACAACCGATTTATAATGTTTGGCTACAAGGACACCTTCCTTGCCCTACTCCACTCCCCGAGTCACCTACTCGAGAGTCCAAGCACTATATCAACAAACTCCTTCAACTTGGCGGAGAAGCCTTCACAACGTTGCTTACACCTTTTTCTGGTACAAAGCTAAATACCGAGTCCGTAACACGGAGGACCGAACCAACACTACTATAACACAACAAGTATGTAAAATATGAAATACAAGATCTTTGCTATAGAAATCTTGCGGAGGAACAAATCAATCAAGGACCCCTTGCTTGGATGACTTGTAGAATGCTCGTGATCTCGCCTTAGAGAATGACCTATATGAGAATCACAATAGAAGAAAGAATAACAACTCTCTAGATCAAGTGATCTTTTGTTAGAAGAGTGTAAGAATATATGAGAGAGTTAGTAAGAAGAGGGGTGAGTAAAAATGAAGAAATTGCTCTCTATTTATAGTCAAATTCTTGCCACTGTTGCACAGATCCCAAGCATCCCTTGCTTGAGGGATCCGTCTAGTATAACTCCAGGGATCCGTGAGAAGCTCCTCTTTGCCCATGGGTTTTTGGTTTATGGGTTATAGTTCATGGGTTATGGTTTGAACCATGGGTATCTAAGTAGATACAATGTATCTAATAGATGCAATTCATCTAGTCAAATGGGTATGGGTTAACTCCATGGGTTATGGGTATGCTCCATGGGTATGGGTCATGGGTTGTAGTTTTTACCCATCCTAATAAACTATTACAACAAATGAATTATGACAACAATTTGTATTAAATGACTATATGTAGATGCTTTACAAAAATAACATGTATCCTTATAGTTTTACTTATGATAACATTATATTTTTTATCAATAAAACACAATGAGATCGCTAAATATTAATAAATATTTTTACGGTTTATTTGTATTAACAATCTCCCCTTTTTGTTGATGACAAAACATAATGTTATGATGAGTAAAACTTAAGATTAGATGTATATTTTGAAAGCATAAGTTTTACTTCTTCTCCCCCTTTTTGTCGAAACAAAAAGTGACCCTATTGAAGAAATAAAAATGTGGAAAAATAGTCCAGGAATCACTAACTCCCCCTTGACGGTAGCTCCCCCTAGAATGGGGCGTCAAGTGAGAAAATAAAATTACCTACAAAGAAAAGGTTAGTAGTAACATGCATAAAGAACCTTGTGATTGACGAGAATCAAGATTGGGAGCCAAGGTATGTAAACAAAGCCTTGTAATAAAATAACAAAATGTAGTGGTATTTATGCCACATACAAGCACGTAAAACTAAGAACAAGACTTGTTCTAAAAATGACTCAAAAGAAAATACTAAAAATAAAAAAATGATTCCTTCCATGCTTGCATAAGGTTATGGATGGAAGTTTTGGTGAGTAATGATGTTGATGCGATCAAGGATGAGGTTAAGTATGACTCGCATTTCTTCCCTAATTTCTATTACAAGATCCCTAGTGGATTCGCAATGTTCACAATGTAAGTGATGTGGGTAATGAGTGCGGAAGTTTTCCGGGTTATTTTGATTTTTGAGATGCGGAAGTTGTGGTGGAAAAGTTGGAAAATACGGATCAAAGTCCGGAATGTTTGGAAGTGGTGGTGGAAAAGAACCTAGATGTTCTTGTAACACAATGGGAGCTAAAGGTGGTGAGGTTTCAAGGTCATTGAAGATTGTGTTTGGAGAAGTGGGAGGTGTCAAACAGACTAGTTCTTTTTGCTTGGTTTGTTGAGATCTTGTTGGAGTCTTAAGGAGTTCCAAAAGAGTGACCTTAGGTGGGGATTTGATGGGTAATGAAGTTGGTGTACTTATTGGAGATGAAGGAGGTGCTATAATGGAAGCATTTTGTGGTGAATGAGTGGTTGGTGACGAACCATTTGATGATGGTTTTGCTAAGCAACAAGGCCGGATGCTAATCCGTGCGGTTTTTCTAGATTTGGGTGGTGGTACTTTGGAAGGTGGGAGGACAAAATTTTGGATTTATTGAAAGGGATTGTTTGCACTAGGTGATTCATCTATGTTGGAAGATCTTTTGGATGACATGATGATGTTTTTTTGTGAGGTTGAGAGTGATGAGTATGCAAGTATTTTGGGAATCATATTTATAGAAAAATAATGCATTGTAATGAATGCTTGACCCAAAGGGTGGATTAAAACATAATGATTAGATATGAATTTAAGGCATGTGATCATGAGAACACAAGCATTAAGTAGCATACTCCAAAAGAATAAAAAATGATGAAAATATAGAAGTTTTCATCCAAAATGAGAAAAATAGAAGATAATTCTAGCTTCTGTCTCACGGATCCCACGAATCCTTCCCTTGAGGGAACCGTCCAGCATTAAGGCTGGGATCCGTGATACTGGTGACTCAGGCAGCTCAAAATTTTCCTTTTTGGAAACATTTGTGCCTAGTGTGTGCCTATATACAAACCATTTGGAGTTGCGATTATCTCGACTCCTTAAAAGAAGAGAAAAATAAACTAGAAGTGAAAAGGCATACTATTATGTGAGATAACCCGAGTGCTCCTAATTCATTGTTGCTTAAATTAATGTACCTGAAAACACATATTAGTTATGTGTCCTCCTTAGCATTCAAAAGACATGAGATGCAATGAAAACGTATTTTTACTTTGTATTAATAATGAAAAAGCGGTTTGTCCTAGACGAGAGAAATGGCTTTTATGAAAGTTGTTAATACAAATAAGCTGTAAAAACGTTTATTTATATTTTACGATCTTCTAATGTTTTGTCGATAACAAACGTAAAATCATTTTAACGAAACAAATAAAATACGTAATTAGTTTGAGCCAATAGTTTTCTAACACACTCACGTTTTCACATAAAACACTAAAACAAGTATAAGTGATTTTATAATTTAGTAATACATATGTATAACAACTAGTGTTTACATATTGGGGAAAATATATACATAACTAGTATGTATTATAATGGGTAAAAACTACATGGAGCATATCCATAACCCAAGGTATTGACCCATACTCATTTGACTAGATGCATTGCATCTATTCGGTACATTGTATCTAATGAAATACCCATGGACCAACCCGTAACCCATGACCCATGACCCATAACCAAAATACCCATGGGCAAATAGGAGCGTCCCACGGATCCCTAACATTACACTAGACGGATCCCTTAAAGGTGGGATCCGTGGGATCCGCGGAACAGTAGTTGTTTTTCCTTTATAAATAGTGAGCCATTTCTTCCTTTTGGGTTTCCACTCCCACACATACTTTCCCCAAGTATTGTAACTCTCTAACCACTGATCCTAAGGGATATTTCTATGTAGTTTGTGTTTTGTTTTTGTGTTATTCTCTAGGTTCCTCTTAAAGGTGAGATCACCACTTCTTGAAGTCGAGCAAGCTCAAGTCCATGAGTTTCCATGCTTCGTCATCATCAAGACTACTGAGGTTCTCTTGTTGATAGTTCTTTCTTCCTCCATAAAAGTATTGTGTCGAAGGCATTATTGAAGGATGCCGAAAGAGTCAAGACGAAAGCATTAGTGAAAGGTGCTTAACGTCCGTGTCAAAAGCATTAGTGAAGAATGCTAAAGGTGTCAAGACGAAGGCATTAGTGAAAGGTGCCAAGTGTTTGTGTCAAGGACATTGGTGAAAGATGCCTAGGAATCAAATCAAGTGGCATTAGTGAAGAATGCCAAGGTCGTATAATCGATGAGGTGCATCGTTATACAAATAGTGATATTTTGTTTCCAAGGATGTTGATATCCTTGATGGTGTTGTAATAAGGAGTAGGTCTCCTTTGGGATTAGGTGTTGTGTAGTGTTGGGTAGTAGTTCCTCCATTGTAATGGAACTCGGTACTTAGCCTAGTACCGGATAAAGGGTAGGCAACGTTGTGGTAGGTGTGGTTCACCTTGGTGAAAGAACCCGGTGGTTAGCCTAGTACCGGAAAAAGAGTAGGCGACGTTGTGAAGGCTTCTCCGCCATAAGGAGTTGGTGTCGTGTAGTGATTACGAACTCTCGAGTAGGTGACTCGGGGAGTGGAGTAGGTCAACGAAGGTGTCCTTGTAGCCGAACCACTATAAATACTCGTGTCGTGGTTATGTGCTTCTTACTCTTTATCTTTCATTACACTTTTATATATCTATCTATCAATGTCCAACATACACATCTAAATAGATTGACATAAGTTGATCTAAATATTTTAAAACGAAGTTTTAATTAGTAAAACTATTCAACCCCCCCTTCTAGTTTTCCACAATTGGCATCAGAGCTTCGTTACCAAGTTTCTTAGAGTATGCCGTACTTTAAAAACTTGATACGATTCGTGTATGTTTGAAAACTACAAAGAAGGAAATCTTTTAAAACATTTTTTTATGTTGGATGTTGATAGATTATTCTAACATATTATTTTCAAGAAATCTTCATGCTAGGATCTCTCCAAAATCTTCATTTCTATTCAAAGAATAATGAAGTAAACTTTCAAGAAAGAATCTAAAAGTAATCACAACCTACTTACTCTAAGTACAACGGATTACTTTAAAGAGCTCATGAAGTATTTTTGGTCTCATGTCTTCACATACCAAAATCAAGAGCATAGAGGTATGTTTACTCTTCATTAGCTAGCTTATATCCACATGAATATGTTAATACCATTTTTCTTATAAATGTTAGTCATTCAAAAAGTCTCCTTTCGCCACTTTCCCGACTTACTCATCATCCGGAATAGTATTCCTTTTGATCTCGTCAAACTAACGCCGTCGTCACAAATGGATTCTCGATAATTAAATCCCGTTGACCAAACATTATTTATTTTATTTTTTTTAACCCCAAAACTATTTTTGTTCCATAAGCTATTTTATAACTTATATCAAAATTGTAAGACCTTAAAAATCGTAAACGTATTAAATGACTATTTTACCCTCAACGGGATAAATGTGAAATGCCTAATATGAGTCAAGCTCGTTTATTTTACATTGACACTTGAAATAAATTATATCATATAGGAGCAAACAACCTTAATTACTAGAAGAATATTACACATTGTACAAGTCATTTGGACCTAATCATAAAAACAAATTAAGACATAATTAAAAACTAAATAATGAACATCATTATGGTAATTATGAGAAATTTGTTTAGTCAATGATCCTCCCCCTTATTTTTGGCCTAGTAGAAACGCCCAACCCAAATCCTTCTTTAATTCCTATTAAACTCTCATTTAAAACTTACCATCCCATGTAAAAATAAAAAAAACACAAACTCTAATCTCCCCTACCAAGGTGACGGCAAGATATGTTTCTCCACCATTCCACCTGATTTCAAAAACAAAAAGGAGTATTCCATTGACGCTGTGCTCGTGTATCTTTGATTCGAGGGTACTGTGGTCGTGTTCGGCTCGTAAAAGATAGCTTGGTCGTGGGTTCGATGGCCTGGTCATGAGGTTCTAAGCCAACCAAGGAGGATGTCGTGGGTTTTGCGAGGTCAAAGGAGGCGTTGGCTCGTTTTGTTTTGGTCATTGTTTCTTCCTCTCATGCACGCTACAAAGGTAACACATAATATCATCGTCTCGTCTCGTTTTCCTTCTTATGTTTCTTGAATCTGTGTCGTGTGTATGGTCTATTGTGACATCCTTGTTCCAGCTTCTAGTCGATCTAAGATAACACAAAACAAACCCTAAAACTGAACATGAATATGTCATTAATGAGATGCTAAAACCCTAGGTTGTGTTAATGTATGAGAGGTTGAGATTTCATGTGAAGGTTTGTGATGTTTCAGCTCGTTTAAACTGTTGGTGTAGACTCGTATCTTGGGACTGAAATGGTGAATCGTATGGCGTCGTGTGGGTAAAAATGCATGTTTTTTTGTGTCTCGCGGAAGTGATGTATGCCTGATGTATGAATTAATGTATCAAGGTTTGTTACCATGTGTGAGTTATAGGTCTTAACATCAGTAGTGTACGCATGGTATGGCTGTCCATACATATTTTTTTTAATGGGCGTAAATATCCTTTTGTTCCTACTCATTCATGCATGGTTACTTGGTCAAATTGATGGAAGTACATATTCTTTAATACGTGTATAAAAGATGGATATAAGAGGTAATTTTATGTTATACTTGTGTGCGTGAGTTAGTATTTTATGTGTCAACTGTTTGACAAATGGGGCGTGCATGGGGAAACTTGGGAGTGTTTTGTATGTGGTACGTACTAAAAAAAGCATGAAAGTGTATAAGTCCTGACCTTGTGGTTGTACGCATGAAGTTTTGTGCATGCATGTTGTTCGAAGGTATTAGAGTTATCATGTGTTTGAGATACATAAAACCTATTTTAATATGAGTTATTTTCTTAAACATTTGTGAACCAAGTTGATATCATATGTGTCGCAGGGGTGGTGTGATACGTATGGTTTTGGCATTGCATGCATGAAGTAGTGATCGCTTTAGCGTCGTTAAACATTGTTTGCTTCGCATATGTCTTCCTTTATTCTTGGGGTTGTGTTGAGTCTCGGTATCCTTTATTTCGTGTGTGGTCTTGAGGTTTCCTTGTCTCTTATTTGATTCATCTTTATTCTAATTTAACCTATTGTTATCCGAAACGCATTTAAATCTATGTTTTGAATATATATATAATTAAGACCTTAACCTCGTCAATATAATGAATTAACAAATGACAATAAAAACAAATAATCTGTTACGTCATTAAACATTAATTGGACTCCTAAGTGATAAATGACTATTAATTCAGGAAGACCATTGAAGAGGGAGTGACTCGTATTCCTTTGTGATCATTCATTTGTTTGCTCCCATTTCGTTAAGGTACAGATATTCTATCCCTTTTCAGTAGGGATTTCTCATGACTTTCTGATCCCTCGACTTTATTTTGCTTATCATATTTCATTGCTATGATCCCTTGCTATTGACCCTCTGATATTGAATCTTTGATATCGATCCCGTTGCTATTTGACCATTGCTATTGAACCATTGCTATTGAATCTTTGCTTTGCTATTGACCTCTCTGTTATTGAACCACTGTTACTGAACTTCTGTTATTGAACCCTTTGCTACTGAACCTTTGCTACTGAACTGTTGCTATTGACCTGTGCTATTGAATTTGTGCTATTGAACCTTGATATTGAAATATTGATATTGGACCTTGATATTGAACTATTGCTATGAACCTCTGAATTGGGAACCATTTATATTGAACCTTTGATTATGAAGACTTATATATTGCTACACTTTGGACCTTTTGTTTTGACCTGTCAGTTTGATACCCGAGCCATTAACTAGGCATGGGGGTTCCATGTCCGTGTCATTGATGCACCAATGGCATGACTCCAGTGTGGATGAGTGATGTTCCACACCGTCCCTATTTTGTATTGATTATGCGCGCTTCAGATATATTGTATGGCCACTATTGTTTTGCAGGGGGCGTATGGATGCATCCTAGATTTGATTTGATTTGCATTTGATATGATATGATATGATATGTTTTGGTGATGCGGTGTGTGTGCATTACACCCCCTCACATTTTGGGAGCTAGCTACTCCATTGGTTACTTGAGGTCTCCCCTCCTATTATTTTGGTATTCCGAGGTCACCCCTCCGAGTACAATGGTTACTATTGGTTACTTGGCTGCTATTGCCACTATTGATATTGGTTTGTTTTGTTGGCTCGTGGTAGATTTCTGACAGACCTTACACTATTGATATACCCATATTATACCTTCTGTATTTCCCAACGCATCATATTCTGTATTGATTATCTTTATCCAGTACCCTTATGTGACTCACTCTACTACCATGTTATATATACTCCATTTCATTGATCTGTCATACTCTGGTTCCGTTACTTCAGACCATCGTTCCATTCACGTACTGGGTTATTATATGATTATTGAATTTGATTGTGCTATTGCATGTCTTATGTGACTACTGTTTACCCTACTACGATATGATTAGTACGCGATTTTATGATCCACCTGTTGTCATCTGATTACATGTTATCCTACTGTTATGTGACCCCTTTGATTTGTATGGTGACCATGCTAGTATGTAAATAATTGTTTTGACGGTTTATCATGTAAACTTCTTTCTGTTAACCTCGCGGACTACGAATATCTGTTAGTATCCTTATCTGCTCATTGTTGATCTGCCATGTGTACATTGCTATTTAGGCTACTGTCCAATTGGATAAATGGTTCAACTTGTGACGTCTGGCTTGTTCATTTGTTTAGTTGCCCTGCTATGTCTTTAATTCATTCAATTTTATCGTCATACTGTATTCCTACTTGTTACGTGTGACTGCCATGTGTTGACTGCTGTTAGTACTTCCACTGTTATAATGCTGGTTATGTTTTTAACTGTGGGTTATTTGACCTGTGTGATTGCCATGCTCACTTAATAATTAATTGCTTCCGCTTGCCTTTAGATTTCGGTTTGACTTGTATGTCTTCTGACTTCCTGAATTGATTGTATGCCATATATATGTTGTGTGGTTGCGACGTCTTCTATGCTGGCTTATGTTTCAGTACTTGTACGCTTGGTTTGTATGTGCTTGTATTTATGTCATCGATGCTTTGCTTTGCTTTTTTCTCCTTGTTATATGTTCCTTTTGGATATCTGTATAATTGCGTTCTGCAGGTTCCTCTTTGACTCATTGTTCTCTTTTCCCTGCGACCTTGTTATCAGTTCCTTTGTTTCATTTTGCATTTCTGATTTTATTTAGCTTTCGTTTTGTTATATCTGTTCACTGGGCTTTTTAAGCTCAGCCGCATTTCTTTCCTGCGGCAGGTTTTAGGTTTGAAGATGGGCTTCGATGGGCTGAGAGTTAGAGTATCTGAGTGGACCAACCCTAGCACCTTATTACTTTGGGACTTATTTTGAAGAACTTTTGTTTTGGGATTTTAATTTATTCTAGAGATTGTTTTTTTTCTTGTCAGTCAATTGTGTATATGTTTTGATACTTCATTTTTAAGGTTTCCGTTGTAAAGATTTCATTTGTATGTTCGATATGACACCGAATGTGAACTTCTACCCTTGCCGGGTTGGGGTGTTACAATTATGGTTTCAGAGCCCAGGTTTCGTCTTGTTGACCTTAGGATTGACCTGTGAGGACTGGGTAGACACTAGGCTTCCATCTGTTCTGATTTTCTCCGATTCATTTGATTGTCGTTCAGATTTGAAATTGTTATTCGTTTGTCTTCACTGATTTGGCCTTCCTCTTTTCGCATCGAATTTTGTTATCGTATCTTCGCACATCCGTTTGTCGATCGTTAGATGGAGACTACCGTGGAGCCGAAGAAGATGGTGCCGACCCTGCGTTGCTGCAACAGTCCCGAGCTGGAGAGGTTCGTGAAGCAGAAGCCACACCCGACGGCCGTGCTGCTGGAGACGTCAGGATGCTGCTGAAGGGAGCTGGACGGATCAACCAAAGGCGCAAAGACGGAGACAAGATTCAACTGGTGGCTAAGAAGGTTCATCGACATCACATGATTGGGCGCGAATTATGTTACTCCGATTTGTTTTTCATGCGTTTGTGGCGGTTGATATTTTGCTATCTGATTTTGATCGGCATTACTTTTCTTTGATTCGTTCAGAACTCGGTTTGAATCGTGAAGTTTTACCGTTTAGCATTTTGGTGATATCTCAGTTTTGTTTTGGATTGCCCGTAATGAGTCATGAGGAACCGTTTTGAGCACGTTGGTGGCCTTGTCTCTTTTGTGGTATGGTAAGTTGATTTGATGTTGTATATGTTGCATGTGTGTGTATCTGGTCTGTTTTGGTATGTTACTTGCTACATGTATGTTATCTGTTTTGTTGTATTGGTTATGTGGTTTGTCATGACCCGAGGCAGAATATGATGGCAATAAGGAATTGTTATGTGATGTAAGTATTATAACGCCTGATCAACGTGATAATACCGAGATCATATAATTTGAACTTATTGAAATCGTACAACGTCTTGGGGAATGCCTGGGGTCGGTACGTGAATGGAATATGACTCGTATCCGTTATTTGTCACTCCTCATGTTCGATTGGAATTTTATACCTCTTTACTAGATTATTACCGACATCTGTTACGTATAAGTTTGTACGCTTTGGAGCCGGAATCGTTACGATCTGTGTCAAACTCTGGATTGCTACGTCTGCCTTGAACTTGTACGTCTCTGTGTACCCCCTGCGACTTCAATTTTCGAGGACGAAAATTTTCTTTTAGAGGGGAAGAGTTGTAAGACCCTAAAAATCATAAACGTATTAAATGACTATTTTACCCTCAACGGGATAAATGTGAAATGCCTAATATGAGTCAAGCTCGTTTATTTTACATTTACACTTGAAATAAATTATATCATATAGGAGCAAACAACCTTAATTACTAGAAGAATATTACACATTGTACAAGTCATTTGGACCTAATCATAAAAACAAATTAAGACATAATTAAAAACTAAATAATGAACATCATTATGGAAATTATGAGAAATTTGTTTAGTCAATGATCCTCCCCCTTATTTTCGGCCTAGTAGAAACGCCCAACCCAAATCCTTCTTTAATTCCTATTAAACTCTCATTTAAAACTTACCATCCCATGTAAAAATAAAAAAAACACAAACTCTAATCTCCCCTACCAAGGTGACGGCAAGATATGTTTCTCCACCATTCCACCTGATTTCAAAAACAAAAAGGAGTATTCCATTGAAGCTGTGCTCGTGTATCTTTGATTCGAGGGTACTGTGGTCGTGTTCGGCTCGTAAAAGATAGCTTGGTCGTGGGTTCGATGGCCTGGTCATGAGGTTCTAAGCCAACCAAGGAGGATGTCGTGGGTTTTGCGAGGTCAAAGGAGGCGTTGGCTCGTTTTGTTTTGGTCATTGTTTCTTCCTCTCATGCACGCTACAAAGGTAACACATAATATCATCGTCTCGTCTCGTTTTCCTTCTTATGTTTCTTGAATCTGTGTCGTGTGTATGGTCTATTGTGACATCCTTGTTCCAGCTTCTAGTCGATCTAAGATAACACAAAACAAACCCTAAAACTGAACATGAATATGTCATTAATGAGATGCTAAAACCCTAGGTTGTGTTAATGTATGAGAGGTTGAGATTTCATGTGAAGGTTTGTGATGTTTCAGCTCGTTTAAACTGTTGGTGTAGACTCGTATCTTGGGACTGAAATGGTGAATCGTATGGCGTCGTGTGGGTAAAAATGCATGTCTTTTTGTGTCTCGTGGAAGTGATGTATGCCTGATGTATGAATTAATGTATCAAGGTTTGTTACCATGTGTGAGTTATAGGTCTTAACATCAGTAGTGTACGCATGGTATGGCTGTCCATACATATTTTTTAATGGGCGTAAATATCCTTTTGTTCCTACTCGTTCATGCATGGTTACTTGGTCAAATTGATGGAAGTACATATTCTTTAATACGTGTATAAAAGATGGGTATAAGAGGTAATTTTATGTTATACTTGTGTGCGTGAGTTAGTATTTTATGTGTCAACTGTTTGACAAATGGGGCGTGCATGGGGAAACTTGGGAGTGTTTTGTATGTGGTACGTACTAAAAAAAAACATGAAAGTGTATAAGTCCTGACCTTGTGGTTGTACGCATGAAGTTTTGTGCATGCATGTTGTTCGAAGGTATTAGAGTTATCATGTGTTTGAGATACATAAAACCTATTTTAATATGAGTTATTTTCTTAAACATTTGTGAACCAAGTTGATATCATGTGTGTCGCGGGGGTGGTGTGATACGTATGGTTTTGGCATTGCATGCATGAAGTAGTGATCGCTTTAGCGTCGTTAAACATTGTTTGCTTCGCATATGTCTTCCTTTATTCTTGGGGTTGTGTTGAGTCTCGGTATCCTTTATTTCGTGTGTGGTCTTGAGGTTTCCTTGTCTCTTATTTGATTCATCTTTATTCTAATTTAACCTATTGTTATCCGAAACGCATTTAAATCTATGTTTTGAATATATATATAATTAAGACCTTAACCTCGTCAATATAATGAATTAACAAATGACAATAAAAACAAATAATCTGTTACGTCATTAAACATTAATTGGACTCCTAAGTGATAAATGACTATTAATTCAGGAAGACCATTGAAGAGGGAGTGACTCGTATTCCTTTGTGATCATTCATTTGTTTGCTCCCATTTCGTTAAGGTACAGATATTCTATCCCTTTTTAGTAGGGATTTCTCATGACTTTCTGATCCCTCGACTTTATTTTGCTTATCATATTTCATTGCTATGATCCCTTGCTATTGACCCTCTGATATTGAATCTTTGATATCGATCCTGTTGCTATTTGACCATTGCTATTGAACCATTGCTATTGAATCTTTGCTTTGCTATTGACCTCTCTGTTATTGAACCACTGTTACTGAACTTCTGTTATTGAACCCTTTGCTACTGAACCTTTGCTACTGAACTGTTGCTATTGACCTGTGCTATTGAATTTGTGCTATTGAACCTTGATATTGAAATATTGATATTGGACCTTGATATTGAACTATTGCTATGAACCTCTGAATTGGGAACCATTTATATTGAACCTTTGATTATGAAGACTTATATATTCCTACACTTTGGACCTTTTGTTTTGACCTGTCAGTTTGATACCCGAGCCATTAACTAGGCATGGGGGTTCCATGTCCGTGTCATTGATGCACCAATGGCATGACTCCAGTGTGGATGAGTGATGTTCCACACCGTCCCTATTTTGTATTGATTATGCGCGCTTCAGATATATTGTATGGCCACTATTGTTTTGCAAGGGGCGTATGGATGCATCCTAGATTTGATTTGATTTTCATTTGATATGATATGATATGTTTTGGTGATGCGGTGTGTGTGCATTACACCCCCTCACATTTTGGGAGCTAGCTACTCCATTGGTTACTTGAGGTCTCCCCTCCTATTATTTTGGTATTCCGAGGTCACCCCTCCGAGTACAATGGTTACTATTGGTTACTTGGCTGCTATTGCCACTATTGATATTGGTTTGTTTTGTTGGCTCGTGGTAGATTTCTGACAGACCTTACACTATCTATATACCCATATTATACCTTCTGTATTTCCCAACGCATCATATTCTGTATTGATTATCTTTATCCAGTACCCTTATGTGACTCACTCTACTACCATGTTATATATACTCCATTTCATTGATCTGTCATACTTTGGTTCCGTTACTTCAGATCATCGTTCCATTCACGTACTGGGTTATTATATGATTATTGAATTTGATTGTGCTATTGCATGTCTTATGTGACTACTGTTTACCCTACTACGATATGATTAGTACGCGATTTTATGATCCACCTGTTGTCATCTGATTACATGTTATCCTACTGTTATGTGACCCCTTTGATTTGTCTAGTGACCATGCTAGTATGTAAATAATTGTTTTGACGGTTTATCATGTAAACTTCTTTCTGTTAACCTCGTGGACTACGAATATCTGTTAGTATCCTTATCTGCTCATTGTTGATCTGCCATGTGTACATTGCTATTTAGGCTACTGTCCAATTGGATAAATGGTTCAACTTGTGACGTCTGGCTTGTTCATTTGTTTAGTTGCCCTGCTATGTCTTTAATTCATTCAATTTTATCGTCATACTGTATTCCTACTTGTTACGTGTGACTGCCATGTGTTGACTGCTGTTAGTACTTCCACTGTTATAATGCTGGTTATGTTTTTTAACTGTGGGTTATTTGACCTGTGTGATTGCCATGCTCACTTAATAATTAATTGCTTCCGCTTGCCTTTAGATTTCGGTTTGACTTGTATGTCTTCTGACTTCCTGAATTGATTGTATGCCATATATATGTTGTGTGGTTGCGACGTCTTCTATGCTGGCTTATGTTTCAGTACTTGTACGCTTGGTTTGTATGTGCTTGTATTTATGTCATCGATGCTTTGCTTTGCTTTGTTCTCCTTGTTATATGTTCCTTTTGGATATCTGTATAATTGCGTTCTGCAGGTTCCTCTTTGACTCATTGTTCTCTTTTCGCTGCGACCTTGTTATCAGTTCCTTTGTTTCATTTTGCATTTCTGATTTTATTTAGCTTTCGTTTTGTTATATCTGTTCACTGGGCTTTTAAGCTCAGCCGCATTTCTTTTCCTGCGGCAGGTTTTAGGTTTGAAGATGGGCTTCGATGGGCTGATAGTTAGAGTATCTGAGTGGACCAACCCTAGCACCTTATTACTTTGGGACTAATTTTGAAGAACTTTTGTTTTGGGATTTTAATTTATTCTAGAGATTGTTTTTTTCTTGTCAGTCAATTGTGTATATGTTTTGATACTTCATTTTTAAGGTTTCCGTTTGTAAAGATTTCATTTGTATGTTCTGATATGACACCAGAATGTGACACTTCTACCCTTGCCGGGTTGGGGTGTTACATAACAAAATTATTGCCAAACACCCTTTTTCTGTCTACAGTAGCCGGATCCCTCTAATTGTACTAGCCGGATCCCTTATACAAGGGATCCGGAGGAACCGTGGGACAAAAACCAGCTATACGCTTTTTAAAATCAACACTGATCATTTTCCCTCTCCCCACAAAACATAAAAACCACCCAAGAATTGGTTTCATCTTCATAGGGCTCCATATCCTCAAGTATTCTTCTCTAGAACCCCATTGTAAGTAATTACACTAACATGTTCTAAGTTTCATCATTCTTATCCTAGGGTTTATGGTTTCTCAATTTGTTTTAATCAATTGATTCAATTAGGGTTTTCAAAATTGATCATTAAAAAGGGGTTTCACACAACTAAGATTACATTGTACTCACAACATTGTTAATACAAATAAAAACCATAAACCCATCTCAACAAATTTTGCCTAATTGAAATATTTGTGTTTCTAGGACCAACCATGCCTAAAGCCACTCAACAAGACCACCATGATACCGTCCATTACCTCACCCATTACTATCGGAAAGAGGGATTGTTAAAAACAGACCACAAAGTCTTCAAAAGACTTGAAAAACGACTTATCCACGAAGGTCGTGTAGTCAAGGAATGTTTCCTTGAAGATAGCGACATTCGTCAAGTCTTCTCGGCAATCAACTTTGATTGTCTTCTTGACATCGATGAACAAATTTGTCCGGTTTTCATCTTTGAATTCTACAAAAGCATTAGGATCATTAGAAACACCGATGATAGCATTTCAATCGCTTTTATCATCAATAAACGAAGCTTCACTCTACCTCTAAACACATTCGCTCAAATCCTTCGCATTCATTCTGAAGGAATTTGTATGTACTCTCAAGATTGGGCAATATCCTCTCAATCCTTTGCTCTTCATCCCAAACCAATATACCATACTCCTCTTGATGAACCCGAAACCGTTCGAGACACCATCTTCAAAATTAGAGCCGACCAATCCCGTCTCAACCGAAACAAAAAGCTCATTCACCGTGATCCCTTTCAAATGGAACTCTTCGAAATGCACCCCATTTTTAGAAAATGGGAAGAAATTCTTAGGGAAAACGTCATTAGCCTAGTTGGTAACAAGGATCATCCGAATGCATGTCTCGTGCAAATGATTTATTGCCTCATTCACCAAAAGCCATTTAATCTCGCCTATTACATGGTGAAGAGAATGGCCGGGGTATTCAAAGTTTCCAACATGGTACTTCCATATGGTATGCTCCTAACACGACTTTGTAAGTATGTTAGTGCATTGCAACCATCTCCTATCAACGTTGATCATTTCCTTTCCGATCACGTCATGGTACCTCTTACCAAACAACCCCCTAAACAGTTCATTGTCAATGGAAGAAAACCTAAAGCTCTTTCGGACTCCTCAGACGGAGATGAAGAAGAAGAAGAGGTCGACCCGGTAACTAACATCGAATTGGACCCCTTTGATTACTATCAACAACTTCCAACTATTCCAAACGAGACCGCGGAGTTCAAACAATTAAGGGGTATGATTCAAAACCTAGCATACTACGTCACGAAGTTGGGAAAGAGGAAAAGAAAGGATTGACAAAAGAGACTATAGTAGTATGCTTGTTTTGAGACTTTTGATTGGTGTATGAATGATTATGTTTTAGCACGCTTGTTTGTGTTATCTTGAATGTTATTATTACTACCATTATCTATGATATGCTTCATGTGATAAACATGTTTATATTACCATTTAGTTTAATGGTTATTAGTGCATATTGCTTGGTGCAAAATCTGCATTTGCTGTTGTAAAGGTTCTGATCTGCAGATGCCGGATCCCTAGTTTTAGCGTAGACGGATCCCTTTTCTGAGGGAACCGTGGGATCCGTGACTACAGATGAGCTATACAGATTTCCTTACATCAAAACAGCTCACTAGATCACTTCACACTAGCCAAACATAAGACCTTAGAACCAACTAAGTCCTCTTCAAGCATTTTGATATCTTCACACTCACCCATAGCTTACCTAGGATCTAGTCCAAAGTACTTTTGTTTTATCAACTCATTAAAACTCACCATATTTCCGCTTCAATACTCACACATTGATTTTCACATCTCAAAACACTTAGGTGGATATATTGATATTGTTTCCAGCCATCCTTATCTCAAAACGGGTCAAAAACTAGTTTCTCAATTCTTTTAATTTTTGAGGATTTTTCAAACTCCATCTCAAGCTTAAATCTGATCTCTAGGATCATTTATTGTAACTTGTCACCATCAAAATTCTTAGTGTCATCTTTGAACACCCATTGGTGGTCATAAAGTCTCATTTTCCTTCCATAAAAGGCAATTATTAGCTATATCACTCATTGCCCTTAATCATTCAAGTACACTTCCATTTAAGATACTTAGGAGGACTGAAATACTAAAGATGGTATAGACTTTAGACCTTAGAAACATCATTTTTACCCTTTCCTAGCTGCTGAGAGTCGGATCCCTAGGATTAGTCTAGACAGATCCCTCAAAGGAGGGAACCGTGGGATTCGGGTGACAGATTATGTCAAATCTAGCTAAAACAATCATTTCAAGCCCATCTTGCTAACTTGAACACTCCACCTCATCTTAATTGAGTCCCTAGATCAGTACAATTCTGAAGTTGACTCTTGTGCATGCTAATCATCACATTCCTAAGAATCTTAGTGGCTTAAGTCTTGAACGCACTTGCCAAACTCTTCCCTTTATAAGTCATCTTGCTAGAATCCCTTAAGTCATCAAACACAACATAATTCTAAGCAATTAAAAACTTCTTCTTTAGACATTTCATCATGAGGAAAGCTTCTAGTGCAAACTTATCCACCCAAGAACCACCCAAGAAACTTGCTCGGGTTATACACGAAGTTTCCTCAACCGAATCATCTCCGGTTAAGTCCACAAATGCTAGGATTTCCCCTCCACCAACTCAACCAATCAAACCAATCCCCAATAGAATTGTTCCCACTAAAATATCATCACCAAACTCTACAATTCCTACTAAACCAAACACACCCTTTTCGACCCAATCAACATCATTGGTGCCTAGAGCGATATCATTTACCACCTCACAATCATCTCCACATTCCTACAACTTAGAAAACTTACCCCCAGGCTATCTCATCCTCCACCATTACCGACACACTCTTCACTAGAGAAGATTGTACAAAACCAAGGTGTTGAATCAACACTTACACCAATGTCAATTTCTCCATTTCCCTCTAATGGTCCATTTTGAATTATGAGGAGACATCAAAGTCAACCACCCGACCACATGGAAGTCGACACTTCTCTACCTCTATCATCAACCCTTGTTGAGCCACCACTTAATGTGCCTTCACCAATTACTCCTTCATTTGAGGATCTTCAACCTAATTCACTTGAGCATCCACTTCAAGACGCTCAACTTTTACCACCATCATTTCAAAACCATGAAAAAGATTGCTATCATTGTCAACATGTTGAAAGGTTGATACATGAACTACGTGAAGAGCAACGTTTCATGTTTTATCATCTCCTCGAACGTTTCGATGAGGTCAACAAACCTAAACAACCATGAGCCTAAAGAATAAGACAATGTCCTAGTCTCAAGCTCAACTTAGAACGTTTAGGAATCCCATTTCATGGTTGATCATCCTTAAGCACGTAGGTTGCTTCTTAAGTTTAGGTCACTCACTAGTATTAAGTGGAATATGTATTACATGGCTAAATCATTCTCTTAGTTTTTAGAGATTGGTTGATTATCTCTTTGTTTTATTGAATGATAACTTATTTGCCATATTGCTTTGAGTATATGTTTGTTTGTATACATATCTCACTTTCATATTAACATTGTTTGGTATTTCACCATTTCTATAAATCTGTCACCAGACAGACGGATCCCTTGAAATTGCCTAGACGGATCCCTCCAAGGAGGGATCCGTGGGATCCGTGCAACAGAAGACCAATTTTCTACTAACTTGAGTCTTACTTGTTCTCTAATCTTTGTTTTGTAGATTTTCAAAATACATATGAAGACTTTGACACCCTAAGCTAGGGGGAGCTTTGTGTCAAACCATACACTGCAAAACCATTTGCAATACAGTCCTCATATGGATTACATCCCCTTGCAAAGTTTCAATCATTAAGGGGGAGCATTTTCGTCACAAGGACGAAACCATTTGTAAACAAAGTTGCAATACATTAGCTTATTAGTTTTTATTTACTTGACGCCCTCACAAAGGGATGGACTCGTCAAGGGGGAGTTAAGACGTGAACTATTCCCGTCACTTTCTCTCTTTTACATGTTTTTCTTAAAACAATATGTTAGTTTCTTTTCCACGCTCTTTTTGTTTTGACAAAAAGGGGGAGAAGAGAGTAAAAACTCCAATTCTAACTTTTACGAATTTTAGTTTTTCCTTAAAATAACTTTATGTTTTGTCATCAACAAAAAGGGGGAGATTGTTAATACAAATAAGCTGTAAAAACGTTTATTTATATTTTACGATCTTCTAATGTTTTGTCGATAACAAACGTAAAATCATTTTAACGAAACAAATAAAAGACGTAATTAGTTTGAGCCAATAGTTTTCTAACACACTCACGTTTTCACATAAAACACTAAAACAGGTATAAGTGATTTTATAATTTAGTAATACATATGTACAACAACTAGTGTTTACATATTGGGGCAAATATATACATAACTAGTATGTATTATAATGGGTAAAAACTACATGGAGCATATCCATAACCCATGGTATTGACCCATACCCATTTGACTAGATGCATTGCATCTATTAGGTACATTGTATCTAATGAAATACCCATGGACCAACCCATAACCCATGACCCATGACCCATAACCAAAATACCCATGGGCAAAGAGGAGCGTCCCACGGATCCCTAACATTACACTAGACGGATCCCTTAAAGGTGGGATCCGTGGAACAGTAGTTGTTTTTCCTCTATAAATAGTGAGCCATTTCTTCCTTTTGGGTTGCCACTCCCACACATACTTTTCCCAAGTATTGTAACTCTCTAACCACTGATCCTAAGGGATCTTTCTATGTAGTTTGTCTTTTGTTTTTGTGTGATTCTCTAGGTTCCTCTTAAAGGCGAGATCACCAATTCTTGAAGTCGAGCAAACTCAAGTCCATGAGTTGCCATGTTTCGTCATCATCAAGACTACTGAGGTTCTCTTGTTGATAGTTCTTTCTTCCTCCATAAAATTATTGTGTCGAAGGCATTAGTGAAGGATGCCGAAAGAGTCAAGACGAAAGCATTAGTGAAAAGTGCTTAACGTCCATGTCAAAAGCATTAGTGAAGAATGCTAAAGGTGTCAAGACGAAGGCATTAGTGAAAGGTGCCAAGCGTTTTTGTCAAGGGAATTGATGAAAGATGCCTAGGAATCAAATCAAGTGGCATTAGTGAAGAATGCCAAGGTCGTATAATCGATGAGGTGCATCGTTATACAAATAGTGATATTTTGTTTCCAAGGATGTTGATATCCTTGATGGTGTTGTAATAAGGAGTGTGTCTCCTTTGGGATTAGGTGTTGTGTAGTGTTGGGTAGTAGTTCCTCCATTGTAATTGAACTCGGTACTTAGCCTAGTACCGGATAAATGGTAGGCAACGTTGTGGTAGGTGTGGTTCACCTTGGTGAAAGAACCCGGTGGTTAGCCTAGTACCGGAAAAGAGTAGGTGACGTTGTGAAGGCTTATCCGCCATAAGGAGTTGGTGTCGTGTAGTGATTACGAACTCTCGAGTAGGTGACTCGGGGAGTGGAGTAGGGCAAGGAAGGTGTCCTTGTAGCCAAACCACTATAAATACTCGTGTCGTGGTTATGTGCTTCTTACTCTTTATCTTTCATTACACTTTTATATATCTACCTATCAACGTCCAACATACACATCTAAATAGATTGACATAAGTTGATCTAAATATTTTTAAAACGAACTTTTTATTGGTAAAACTATTCAACCCCCCCCCCCCTTCTAGTTTTCCACAAAAGTGATACAGGAAGAGGTATCCTTTTAGAAAACATTTTGAAATGAGATTTATTTGTGTGAATAAAACGTTTATCCTTGAGAAAAAAATAGGTATGCAATTACGTGTTTGCAAAAGGTTCTTGCCTTGAAAAAAAAAAGAAAACTATGAAAGTAAGAGTTATAAGTAAAAACTTATCTTGGGTTTTGAAAATTCCCGTATTGCTTGTGAGTTGTGTGTGAAATAGAGATCTTAGAATCAGAAAGAAGAAGGCTAGTGTTCACATACCTTGTAGAGTTTAAAAGCTAATTATGACGATTGTTCCATGAGACCAAGACCAAGACGAAGTAGGTTGAATTGTTCCCGCTTCAACGGTTTGGTGAGGACGTCGGCTATGTTGTCTTCGGGCGCTACCTTCCCAATAGAGATGTTCCCCTTTTGAACATTGTCTCTTAAGAAGTGATGATGAATCTCTATATGCTTGGTGCGAGAGTGGAATACCGGATTCTTTGCTTAAGTCGATGGCACCTTTGTTGTCACATAGAATGCCTATGTCACTTAGGTGAATGTCGTAGTCAACTAACGCTTGTTTCATCCATAGTGCTTGTTGGCATGCTTTGTCGGCGGAGACATATTCGGCTTCGGTTGTTGATATGGCCAATGCCGTTTGCTTCTTTGAGAACTGTTGGAATCACTGCTAACATGTATTTCAAGTGTTAGTAATCAATATGTAATAGGTTGCTTAATTAGGCTTTATGTTTGTATTTATGGCAAGGCTTATGTAGAAAGCCCATGAGCCTTGGCCCATGTCCAATAAGGATGGAAGGAACTAGTAGTGTTGCCCTAGTTCCCTTCCCTTATAAATACTATTGTAAACCTTCCTTAGAAGGTTGGTTGTTCATTTCACATCAAATCCTATGCCTAAGCTTTCTATATTCATACGTGTGTTTGTGTGTGTTTGTTCAACCAATATATCTTCATCTTATTTCTTATATATTGTTACTTGTGTTATATTATGGTGACCTAACAGTGGTATCAATCGCCATCTAATTGGGTGAAATACTTTTGTTTTTGAAGTATTATTTCATACGCGTGGGTTTTAAGGATACAAACTTTCATACGGTTAAAGCATTATTTTTTACACTTGTAAACTAAAGATTCTTGTGGTTTAAGGTTTATTTAGTGTTAAAGTTTAAGTTTTTTGCATCAAGCATCAAACTTTACGTGTGTAGATTAGTGTTAAACTTGTTTTTGAATCGTGTAGTGTTTTCTACGCGTAAGGGTGAAAGTTGTGTTCAATCATCAAGTTTAAAACTTTCTTCTTATTTTGGTGATATTGAAGCTACTTCATCATTAAAATCAGGTTACAAAACACTTTTGGGCATAAAAATCAGTTTTGGTGAAAGTTGGTACTTTCTACTCGTAGTAAAACCCTAATTCTACGCGTAAGGAACATTCTACGCCTAAGCTGGTTTATACACTTAAGAACACTTCATCAACAAACTCAAGTTTCATTCGACTACAAAGATCCATCAACACAAGTAGAATTTAAAAAAAATCAAATATTTAGGGGAGACTAAACGTTCAATTTTTACACGAAATTCAAATTCAAGAGTTTGGTGTGGACACATTAGTATGCAAAACCAACAATCTTGGGAAAATCGTCACTTCAACCAATCAGTAGTTAGACAATCAACTGCTTTTAAATCTGAACGATCAAAATCTTCAAAACCACGGTTTGCCTCCCAAGTTGTTGAGAATAATCATTTGACAAATCCAGTCACTCCACATTCCTGGCCGGAGAAAAATGCTTATGTTCCTGTTAAACCTATTTCTGTTAAACCTCAACATTTAGTTACACCTGGACCATCTAGGATTAGTTCAAACACTGTGTCTAAACCGAGCATTAAAATTAAAAATTCATATGATTCAAATGACGAGTACAAGAACTATGATCTAGAAAAGGCTAGGAAAAGGGCACTACTCCAAAAGGATGGAATCTTAGGTTCACGACCTCGTGTAATGCCTTTTGGTGTATCACTAAACAACGCTAGTAGTTGCAAACCAAAACCTAAGTGTACTCAACAAACAGTTAGAAATAAACCCGTTAAACTGACAGACAAATTTCAAAAACCTAATAGGTGGATCAATATAGAACGTAGACTCTTTCCTAAAGAAGTTTCAACATCTCCTAGATCTAACCTTATATGGATACCCACGGGTAGAGTTTTCAAAACTGTTGGTCTAAGATGGATTCTTACAGGCAAGATATTAAGTAGTTGCACCAATACTAACATGAAACCCTTAACATATATCCCTGAGGCAGGAAATGAAATCATCAAAATAGTGTGTTAAGGTGTCAAGAAGATAATTGACACTACAACTTTATGCTTCTAACATCTGGAACCCAATTACACTTGGGGATCCATGTTTTTTTCTATCTTTCCCCCTCCTACATTCTATACAGGTACAACAGCTATGGCTCCTAAGCAACACAGCTTAGGACCCGTTTCTCACCGTCAAAAGTGTAATGATCCATCAGCTAAACCACCATTGTACTTAATCGTCATGAATTGGAAACTCTGTTTGCTCCACTGTTTGAAGATTCCTTTTGAAAGTCGTGCTGCAGATGTATCGAATGTTTCCGCTGTACAACCTGATCATATTCTAATTTCGGATACACCCTGAAACTACAACAACTACCGTTGATGTAGATACACCTCCAATCGAATCTCTAATAACAGAAGATCAAACTGTTTCCAACAACAATGAGACAGTTGATGATCAACAAAATAAACGAGTTGAAAAGTTTTATCCGCAGTTGATTCTCATGAGATATTTATGGTTCTTCACACTTGTTCAATTAATTGGACATACATGGTTTCCCTGTCTCCTTATACATGGTTTTGCTGTCTTCAATTCATCATCAACATACGTGGTGTATGATTCTGATTAATTGAAAACATCGGGGGGAAGAGAGTATAGGTGGTGCTTGCTTGGTGTTTGCTTCTTTGATGTTTTTGGATTTTTTATCTAAAACCCGTTTCCCTCATGAATTTCTTCAATTAGGGGGAAGAAATGAGACGATATGTGGTTCAAATTTCTTACTTTGGTGTTATCGTCTCACTTTCACAGAGTTATCGTGTGTGAAGTCACCTAAATAGGATGTTATGATGCCTCACACACGGTCATTTTATCGAGTATATGCATATTCACAAGTGATTATTATTCCGATAGACCGCAACATTCAGGGGGAAGTCGTTTCATTTCGTCTTTCGCGGTTTGTTTGGTGTGAAACGTCTACATTCGTGAGAAAATTTTATTGATTTCTTGCATGTTAACCCTCGAACGGATTTTCCGCATTGAGTATAATTGTGATTACGTGACTAGACATATTCTATTGGTGTGGTTCACTGCTCATCTACAAATTCTGCTGCACACTTAAAACTTCAAAAGTTAGAAGACGTGTCTACTACATCAAAGTTTTGAATCTGCTGAAGACGGTTGTCTGTTTGGGGGGAAGCTGATTCAGAAACTTCACCAAAAAGAAGTGTACGGAAAAGCTTCTAAAGACATGCAGGATGAATTAGGGGGAAGTTAATCCAATTTATGCATATTACATCATTCTATTCATAATGGCTTGTGCACACATAACAGTGTCCAACCCGTACTTGTAATGAAAGGACCCTGTGGTACGCATCAGTGCCACAATCCTATAAAAGGAGCGAAAGCTTCTTACTTTTGAGTAAAACCTATCAAAACTTTCATTTTTCAAAGTTTTGCTCAAAAGAACAAGTACTTCCCCTTATGTTTTCAAACCTCAAAAAGTTAGTATTACTTGTTGAGGGGGAGTATTTGCTAAAACTCTTTGTTCACAAATTGTTCTTCGTGGAAATCTTCCCACAAAACTCGAAATGGTCATATTTGATAACAAAATTTCATAAAAAATAACATTTATATGCCATTTTTGAGGGGGAGAAAAATTGTGTGATACAAATATGTTGCTAATGTGATTGAATCTTGGTATGCTAAGACTTAACCCATGAATTGACGATATCTGAACTGACATACGTTGAAAAGATTTGTCTTCCAAGACTTATCCGAATAGATCGTACCTATTCGAGAAACTCTTGATAGACATGAACCTTGACGGGTTTGACAAACCTTTCGAGGTTTGTCCACATCTTCAAGGTAGTTATTAGAGCTAGTTGTCACCTTATAGCTGACAATGTATCTCTTTAACTATGCAACGTAACCGTGTCTCACGGGGAATTGTCTATCTTGAGTCGATCAATTCAAAAGTGCGAGCTCTACCCTCACTGTGCAGATTTCTGTCAAAACACTTGAGCATATGTGGAGGGGGAGTAATACTGAAAATACAAAACTCTCAAAGTGTTACAAAATGTTTTCACTCATAAACACTTTGAGAGATTTTTTAGAAAATAGTTTTATGGCAACTTAGGATAGTCATGGTGTTATAAGGTGACTAAGGTTTGGAATAACCGTCCTATGATCCGCCAGAGCCGGAGGAATCTACCCAAGGACACCACCAATAGTTAGAATTTAGAAGTCCTTAGGTATGATTATAAAAAAGGAGAAAATGAGAATCGGAGAAAGAAGGAGTTGAAGAATTAAAAAGAAAAGTAAAGAAAAGGGTGAAAAGAAATAGCCCTCCAAATTATTCAACTTAGGGCAGACACCGGGTTCAATACATATGCTACTGGTTGTCATTAGATGACACCGGTATTGAAGATTAAAGTCGTCATGGACCCAGTGACGCATGCACTAAACCTTCTTAGCCACTCAAGTTTCTCTCAACAGAAGCTTGTTTCATTCTCACAGGGAACCCTACGTAAACTATCGACTTTCTCTTAGAGATTGTTGGTATTGAAGAAGGAGACCCTCTCCCTAGTCTCCGCTCAGGTAAACCAAAGCGCACTATTGAGTCTAGAGCCACGAGATTCATCTAAAGATCTCTTAGGAACACTTGACATTTCATCACTTGTCGTTCAATATCAAGGACGCAAATGATACAATTCTAGAGTCCTACACAGATCTTAGCAATCTGTCGAGAACATTTATGAGAGGTTCACAACTGTGATCCTCAGTGATTGAATGGAAACTCCTGCCAGGGTCAACATCTAACAGCCCTGACAGCAGGTCACTTCGGTAACTCCTTGTGGGTTACGCTTAGTGTTGTCTCAAACGGTCTACAGTCGTGAGGTGATGCTTCGGTGTACCTCAGCTACTCACCTGAACTGTAGGTGTATTTCGGTACATCGTTTTATCCTACTTGAGGGACTCCAGTTCAGGAACAGCCTTTGCTAGAATTAGAGATGTGTTTTCACACTATGCTGTTAACACGCTCGAAGTTCGAACTTATAAGTGCTGGAAATCCCGCTAAGGAGATTCCTTTGAAGAATCGAGTCCTGAAGATGTGGGTCATTACTAGAACTTGTTCAACGCAATTCCAACTGTCCCTTATGGGATTCGGACGGCTTATTCGCCCGACCAAGGTGAATGGAATCAAGACATTCATCAGAAGAACAATCGTAGTTGTCAATTCTCTAAGAAACGACCACAATGATCGATTGGTGTTTATCACTAACCCATTCTTATGTTTTCCTTTTATGGATGCTCCTGGGAGATGATCGTGCTGATTCTCCACATGCTCATACCAATAACAAGAAAAATTGAAGTTCTCTCGAAAGGCGACACAACAGTTAAATGATTCTTCTTCAATGTCAAAGAATCTACCAAGTATAAAGTCTAAGAGAACTAAATCAATTCTGAAATCCAACGTCAAAGAGCGTGTGAGCTTGTTGGAGAAAGACGTGGAGACAACTGAGCAACGAAGCGGACCTGATGCAGACAACAACAACATAACATCACCATATCCACACTAGAACAAAGAACAAAGAACTATGATATTGAAGACGTCAAAGCTGAAAACTTCAAAGAAAAACAAGATCCTCACACTAGGGAGATTGTTAGAATCAAGACACTTCTTCTCACAAGAAAGAAGAATGTCAGAAGACGTCAAAGCAACTACTATTACATCTACACCAACAAATTTTCAAGATTGCTGGAGTCACTTCTTAATTACTAACACTTAGGGGGAGATTGTTGGAATCACTCCTAACTTGTATTTCAAGTGTTAGTAATCAATATGTAATAGGTTGCTTAATTAGGCTTTTATGTTTGTATTTATGGCAAGGCTTATGTAGAAAGCCCATGAGCCTTGGCCCATGTCCAATAAGGATGGAAGGAACTAGTAGTGTTTCCCTAGTTCCCTTCCCCTATAAATACTATTGTAAACCTTCCTTAGAAGGTTGGTTGTTCATTTCACATCAAATCCTACGCCTAAGCTTTTTATATTCATACGTGTGTTTGTGTGCGTTTGTTCAACCAATCTATCTTCATCTTATTTCTTATATATTGTTACTTGTGTTATATTATGGTGACCTAACAAGAACCAAGATGTTAAACAACATCCCATAAAAGTACATACCCCACTTGTACTTTTTCGGTCAACATAATCACCTGCATGGTCAGAATCTGCATATACAATTGTTTCTACCCCCGTACCCTTAGGATACCACAATCCTAATTGAGTCGTACCCTTAATGTATCTAAATATTCTTTTGACGGCTTCTAGATGTGATGTTTTAGGATCTTCTTGAAACCTAACACATAGACAAACACTAAACATGATATCCGGCCGACTAGCCGTGAGGTAGAGAAGACTACCAATCATGCCATGGTATTTTGTGTTATCAACGGATTTGCCGTCTTCATCTTTTGTGAGTTTAGTGTCAGATGACATTGGTGTTCTTATGGGTTTTGACTCTTCTAAACCAAATTTATTTAACATCTCCTTTATGTATTTAGATTGATTAAAGAAGATACCATCTTCTACTTGTTTGATTTGTAGACCAAGAAAGAAACTAAGTTCTCCCATCATACTCATCTTGAACTCGTCATGCATGATTTTAGAGAAATCATCACACATGTCTTGACAAGTAGATCCGAATATAATATCATCTACATATATTTGAACAATGATTATATGTGACTCTCTTTTCTTAGTAAAAAGTGTGTTATCAACTAACCCCATGGTGTAGTTGTTTTTGATTAAGAATGACTTGGGTCTATCATACCAAGCTTTTGGAGCTTGTTTAAGACCGTAAAGAGCTTTCTTTAACTTATACACATGTTTAGGTTTTTCAAAATCGATGAAGCCCGAAGGTTGAGCTACATATACTTCTTCATTAATAAAACCATTTAGAAAAGCACTTTTGACATCCATTTGATAAAGCTTAAGATCATTAGCACAAGCATAAGCAAGAAGTATTCTTATAGACTCTAATCTAGCCACGAGGGCATAGGTCGCATCAAAGTCTATTCCTTCTTGTTGATTATACCCTTGGGCAATGAGTCTAGTTTTGTTTCTAGACACTACACCGTTTGCATCTAACTTGTTTTTATATACCCATTTGGTTCCTATTAGGTTTTGATTACTAGGTGGAGGGACGAGTGTCCAAACATTATTAGAAACAAATTGATTTAACTATTCTTGCATAGCCATTACCCAACTCTCGTCTTTTATGTTTCTTGTGTATTCTTAGGTTCTATGGTTGAGACAAAACAAAATAAGCTACTTTAGTTTTGGACTTGAGACCTTAAGGTTCTTTCGTTTAACTTTCCTATGACCTTATCTACGGGGTGATCTTTAGACTCTTTATTATTTATGATTTCATTATTTAAAGGTTCTTCTTCTTCGTTTGTCTTTTTCTTTATTTCAATAGCTTCACTTTAGACAATCTCGTCATCGACAAGAGGTAGAGTAGGTTTGGGTGGACTCTCATCAAATTTTACGTTTAATGATTCTTCAACCTTCATTGTTTCTTTATTTAATATGACGTAAGCTTTGCTATTAGGAGAGTAACCTAAAAAGATACCTTCGGTTGATTTAGGATCAAATTTTGTAAGATAATCTTTAGTGTTAAGTAGAAAACATTTGCTACCAAAGACTCTAAAGTGATCTAACGTAGGCTTTTTGCCTCGAATTAACTCGTATGGAGTTTTACCTAAAAATGGTCTAATTAAGACTCGATTAAGTATGTACGTTGATCTGTCAACGGCATTGCACCAAAACTTTTGAGGTATGGATTGCTCATTTAGCATGGTGCGACTCATTTCTTGTAGGGTTCTATTCTTTCTTTCAACTACCCCATTCGATTGTGGAGTGCGAGGAGCCGAGAAGTTGTGAGTAATACCATTGGCGTCACAAAAGGCTCTAAATTGCACTTCATTATCGAATTCCCTACCATGATCCGTTCTAATAGACACTATAGGACTTCCTAATTGTCTTTGGATTTTCTTACTTAATATTTCAAAGTAATCAAACGTTTCAGTTTTGTTCTTTAAAAATTTAGTCCAAGTGTACCTAGAGTAATCATCCACTATAACCAAAGTGTAGTAGTTTCCTCCATAACTTTGGATAGCGGATGGACCAAATAAATCCATGTGTAGTAACTCTAGACACTTAGTTGTAGAAACCATATTTTTAGCTTTATGACTAGCATGGACTTGTTTTCCTACGTTACAAGCATCACAAAAGTGATGTTCATATTTTAATTTTGGTAGATCTCTTACTAGATCTTTGGATGATAGCGATTGAAGAAGTCGCATATTGGCATGACCGAATCTTCGATGCCATAAGGTCGAAGTATCATCCATAGAAGTAAGACAAAGTTTGTCTTTAGGTTCATTACCAATTTTAATGACAGACTCCATGTTTCCTAATTCCTCTACCTATAGTGATACCGTTTTTCAATATCTTACTACCGGTTTCGCTAAAAAGTACGTTGCACTTTTTATCACATATTGGTCCTATAATTAAGAGGTTAAAGTTTAGGTTTTCTACGTGACACACATCGTTAATGGTTAGAGATTTGTTAGAAATAGTACCTTTACCGATGATTTTGCTTTTGCTATTTCCAAATACCACATTTCCTTCATTGAAGGATTTATATGTGGAGAATAAATCTTTTTTGCCGGTCATGTGCCTCGTGCACCCGCTATCCTTGACCCACTCATCTGGATCTAGGTCGACCTTTAAGCACTCCTAAGAAAACAATTTACTCAAAAGTTTGGTCCCCATTTTTTCATGGGTCCATTAGTGTTAAACATTCCATTCATGTTAGACATATATGGATAAGGTGAGAATGTGTTCCAAGGTGCAAAGTTTTGAAATGGAAAGCCATTTTGCATATTTGGATTCCATCCCATTTGATGGTTACTTCTGGGATAAACATTATTAGGTCTCCTAGATGTGTTCGGTTTTGAAAATGATGGACCTTTGTTTCTTGTAAGACTTTGATTTTGTCTTGGAGGTTGTTGTCTAATAGTAACATGGGTTGGTTTCTTCTTATTAATAATAACAAAATCAGTTCTAGATGAGGAAGCTATATTATTACCACTATTTGCTTCAGCAGACCCACGGATCCCTGGCTGTACACTAGCCGGTTCCCTTTTTGTGGGATCCGTTGGATCCGTGACTACATTGGTTTGTTTTTCTATTGCTTTTACGAATTATGTTTCTTTGTTTTCACTAGTTGACGCATCAAGTTGCTGAAAGCCTAAACCTTTTTGGTTGTTTCCTGTTTTAACACTATCCAATATCATATCTAGGGTATTAGTGTTCATTCTAGCAATCTTAGAGTCTAGATGATCAACTAGAATTTGGAGTTGAACGCAAAGTTCACATTTGCCACTTGCTATCTTCCCCTTTTCTAGACGTTTTAATTTTGCCTTTAACTCTATGACTTGCTTTTCAAAACGTTGTGTGGAAAACTAGAGGGGGGGGTTAAATAGTTTTGCCAATTAAAACTTCCTTTTAATCTATTTAGATCGACTTATGTCAATCTATTTAAATGTGTGTGTTGGATGTTGATAAACAAGCATATAAAGGTATGTAATGAAAAGATAAGAGTAAGAAGCACGAAACCACAACGCGAGTATTTATAGTGGTTCGGCTACAAGGACACCTTCCTTGCCCTACTCCACTCCCCGAGTCACCTACTCGAGAGTTCGTAATCACTAAACCAATCTCCTTATGGTGGAGAAGCCTTCACAACGTCGCCTACCCTTTTTCCGGTGCTAGGCTAACCACCAGGTTCTTTCACTCCAAGGTGAACCACACCTACACAACGTCGCCTACCCTTTATAAGGTACTAGGCTAAGTACCTAGTTCTTTCACACCAAGGTGAACCACACCTACACAACGTCGCCTACCCTTTATTAGGTACTAGGCTAAGCACCTAGTTCCATTGCAATGGAGGAACTACTACCCAACACTACACCAACGACTAATCCCAAAGGAGATCAACTCCTTTACAACATCATCAAGGATATCAATATCCTTGGATCTAGTACTAATCTATCTTGTACATCGAAACACACCATATCGAATGTACATCTAAGGCACCTTTCACTAATGCCTTTAACTAGATCTTCAAGACACCCTTCACTAATGTCTTGTGTCTTGACTTCTAAGCACCCTTCACTAATGCTTCTAGCCTTGACTTCTAAGCACTTATCACAAGTGCTTATGATATGGACGATAGATACCCTTCACTAATATCTTCGTCTTGACACTTGAGACACCATTCACAAATGTCTTCAACACTTCTTTGGAAAGAAAAACAATCATCAACAAGAAGACTTCAGTAGTCTTAATGATGAGGAAGCATGGCAACTCATGGACTTGAGCTTGCTCGACTTCAAAGGTGGTGATCTTGCCTTTAAGAGGAACCTAGAAGATCACACAAAAACAAAACTACAAACATAGATCTCTTGGATCTGAGGTTAGAGAGTTTTTAACTCTAGGGGAAAGCATGTTTGAAAGGGGTGAGAAACAATGAAGAAATGGCTCACTATTTATAGAGGAAAAATTCTACTGTTCCCCGGATCCCACGGATCCGTTCCACAAGGGATCCCACGGATCCCTTCCACAAGGGATCCGTCTAGCGTAAAGCTAGGGATCCGTGGGACGCTCCCTTTTACCCATGGGTATTTTGGTTATGGGTCATGGGTCATGGGTCATGGGTTGATCCATCGGTCTTTAGCTAGATACAATGTATCTCTTGAGTGCAATGCACCTAGTCACATGGGTATGGGGCAAAACCATGGGTTATGTATATTATCCATATATGTTATAAGCATGATGTCATGCAATGGGTTATGGGTCAAGCTCCATGGGTCATGGGCTTTGGGTTGTACCCAATTACATTCAATGTATTTGCCCAATGGGTTATGATACTTAAGTTTCTACCCATTTATATTACCCAATATACTACATACTAGTTATGTGTATATTTTACCCAAATATGTAAACACTAGTTATTGTACATATGTAATATTAAATCATAAAATCACTTATACTTGTTTTAGTGTTTTATGTGAAAATGTGAATATGTTAGAAACTATTAGTTCAAACCATTTACGTATTTTATTTGTTTCGTTAAAATGATTTTACGTTTGTTATCGACAAAACATTAGAAGATCGTAAAATATAAATAAACGTTTTTACGGCTTATTTGTATTAACAATCTCCCGCTTTTTGTTGATGACAAAACATAAAATTATTTCAAGGAAAAGCTAAAATTCGTAAAAGTTTGAATTTGTAGTTTTTACTTTCTTCTCCCCCTTTTTGTCGAAACAAAAAGAGCTTCGAAAGGAAACTAACACATTGTTTTAGGAAAAACATGTGAAAGAAATAAAAAGAAATAGAGAGCAAGTAACGGGAAAGGATCTCGTATTTACTCCCCCTTGACGAGTCCATCCCTATGTAAGAGCGTCAATAAAGTAAGGGGCTTTTGCATATATATCCTCCCGAAAATGCAAAATTGCATATATATCCAAAGCATGCATAAAAAGCATTGTACTATATGCATAAAAAACTTGTACAAAGGATATATATGTAATTATTCACTTTGAGAGGGATATATATGCATTTTTGCCATAAAGTAATACTAAGCTAGTTTGTTTGCAACTAAGTTTGCAAAAGATTTTGTCTAAGTGACGAATGTGCTCCCCCTTGATGGTTGCAATTTTGCAAAGGGATGTCGAGAAATGAAATCCTAATATTGCAAGTAATTTGCAATGTGTTGCTTTGACACAAAGCTCCCCCTAGCTTTAGGATGTCAAAGTCTTCATGTGTAAATTGAATAACTACAAAACAAATATTAGAAAACAAGTATAATGCATAATTTCCTGCATATGTGATCCAAAGGATCCTACGGTTCCCTCCTAGTAGGGATCCGTCTAGGCGGTTTTGAGGGATCCGTATAGCTGATGATCAATTTCAGCAATGGTGATATAACAAGTAATGTTATCACAAAAATGAGATATGAATACAACGTAATCATATACTCAGAAATATAGCAAGTAGCATGTAATTTCATTTAGTAAAACTAGAGTTATGATATACATGACTTGATTCGTGCCAAACAGTCAAGCTAAATCACACACACCGGCCACTTGTGAATGGCCGACCGTAAGAAGCTTAAAACCGCTTAAAACACAAATGCAATGAAGTCCAGGAGAATACAATGAATTCCCGGGTCGTTATGTCCCACGGAGACTCAATGGTGTGTCAAAACAAACTCAGACGATAGAATGATCACTAAGGATAGTGATCGGAAAGGATTTGAATTGAATATTACACTACTGGAAAAGTTAATAAATTACAGCGACTAAAATGCAAATTAAGAAAATTAAAAAGATAAAAGATATTAAATAAACGCTATCACTATATTTAAAGTGATGAACGTTTAAAACCTAAAACGTACGTTTAAATTAAAAACTACGTTAACGTACAAAATAAAACGTGAAAATAAAGAAGGAAAATACCTACGGATATAGAAAATACATTTTTACAATCCTAATTATATAAGAAAATTATTAGAAAAGGAAAATTATTTTTAAAACTATTTATATAATTATTATTAATTAAAAACTATTTTAACTATTTAATAAATACTCTAAAATAAAAGAAAATATGAAATAAGATTAGAAAAATAAAATTAAGACTTAGAAAAATCTAAAATATGATAAAACTAATTTTAAAACTGAAAATATATTTTTTAGACTTTTTATATATTTATTATTAATTAACTACTATTTAAAACTAATTAAAATGCTAAAAAATACTATTTAAACCAAGAAAATTATGGAAAAATACTTTTTATGACTTTTACATTTATCTTAACTTAAGAAAAATGAAAACTTATTTTTTAGAAGCTTTTCTTAATTATTTGTATTTAAAGCTAATTAAAAATACTTAAAAACTAATTTAAATTAAGAAAAATAGCAAATCAACTTGGAAAAATATGAAAATTTCAGGAAAACTCTAAAATAATATAAGGAAGCTAAGAAAAATGGAAAAACAGGAGGCTGTTTGGAGAAATTTGAAACTGATGTGGGAAGTGCTTATGAAATAAGCACTTGGAATAAGCTAAAGGGACAAAACAAGTACCACACTGATACACAAGCTACTATAAGCTAAAATAGCTAAAATGCAACAAATCTCAAATGCTTATAACCTCTGGAATACAAGTTGCAATGATTTGATGATATGAGATATAAGCTAAAAACAGATTTTGGGTGTCTACTTTAAGCAAGAAAATAAGTACTTGAATAAGCTAGAAACTACAGACCAACAACTGGAACTTGAACAAGACCTGGTTGAGACCTAGTAAACCAAAGTACAGACCTAGGTGAGCTCAAATGAGCTCTGTGACAAGCATGCAAGATCAGCATAATCTATGTGCAATATCAGTGCCCTGCACAGGGCATTGAGCATCATTTTGATAAGCTCTAATGAAGCTTATAGAAAATTAACAAAATTAAACAAAAATGATAACAAGAAACTATAGCAGTAGGACTTTTAAAAACAACAAGTTTCATCTGATTTGGCCCATAACTGAGCTCAAGAAAATTCTATCTATTTGAGCTAAAAACTGGTTTTGCAAATTTTGACTTTTGATGAAAAAGTGGAAAGTTGACTAAAATGAATTTTAAAGCCAATTTTTGGACTAAACTAGATGTATACTGATGAAATGATGCTCCCACAAGCTTTGCCTATGAATATTAAACACAAAACAACCTTTGATTTTGTAAAACTCTCACAGTTAAGTGATTAGGACAGTGAATTTGTGATTTTGACTTTAAGTGTTTACAAGCTCAAAGTTGAGACAGATAAGAGTCAATATGGACTAAACAGACCTAATACAACAAAAGTGAATCACTGAACAATCCTCTAGGACAGAATTGACAGCAGTTCCAAACACACCTTCAAAGACTGATTTGCAATCAAGTCTAAACTAAACACTAATCCAACCAAAACAAATGATCAAACTAAGTTCTCATGACCATATTACAACTATATAAACACATTTTACACTAATGGTGACCACAGTTACAAGTACCACAAAAACTACAAATAGACTTGAAATTGAAAATGAGATTTCTTACTTACATGTATCCAACTAGTATGCAGGCTAAAACCAAGATCCACAACCACTATGCTAAACCATTTCAACTCATATCAAGGCTGCATCAACCCAATATCCATCTCTATTGCCAAATGCACCCATTTTGACTTTCATTGACCAAGTAACACATTTTCTTGAAAATGAATTGTGAGCTTATAAAAAGTTATGAGAAACTTGTTTAAGCTTGTTCTAATCTTAAAAGTCAGCTACTAAGAGCCTGAACATAGGAATTGAAAACTGAGATTATCAACAGTAAACTTAAAACTTGGAATCTATATCAAAGACTTGGATTGATGTTCAAAACACATTACAAGGATGTTATAACTTAAATTTGATACAGAAAAACTGAAATTACAACATTTTTATTTAAACTAAAACATTTATAAAGAAAACGACATTAAGGAAAATTTAAAACTAACTAACTACTATCCTCTATCTCCACTTGCTTCCCTTTTATATTCCAAACTTCTTTCACATGTACTCTGAATCTATCCCACCAACTCTGAGCCATTGGATTGGCCAAAATAATCAGAACCATACAAGTGGTGTTTTGGCGCCAAAATAGTCAAGAGTAGATTTGAGCAGGTTTTAGATATTAATGGTTTTTGGGTGCATGTGGAGGTGGAGGGGGACAAGGTAAGGTGAGGGCATGTTGAAAAAGTTGGAAAACCACTCTGGTTTTTTAGGATTCAGGGGTTGAGGAGGTGGAGCTACAGTAGTAGTGGTTTTGCGCGGGGTTTGACCCCTTTTTGACCGAGGGATTAATAACAAAGGGTCGGGTCATGTGGTATTGGGCTAACCGGGTTTGGATTGGATTTGGGCTTTGGATTTGGGTTTGATATTAGATAGGATCCGTTTGGTTTAATAGAATACAAGGACCAAAAGTGTAATTTATCCAAACCTCAAGGACCAAAGCTGTGATTTCTGAAATATTATCCAAGGGCCAAACTTGTCATTCTCAAATAATTAAAGGACCATATTTGCCATTTTCTGAAATTTGAAGGACTAAACATGACAATTTTCAAAGTTTAAGGACCAAAGTTGTAATTTTGCAAATTTTACATTTCAAAGGTTTGTTTTGACAACTTTTGAATCCCATGGACCTTAAATGACATTTTTCTTAATTTTAATATACCAGGGACTGTTTTTGACAACTTTTGAAACTTGGGGGACTAAAACTGCCATTGTTGCAAATTTGATGCGTTTTTCATCTGATTTTGATATTTTTGCATTTAAAACACATAAAACACTGATTTGTGATATTTTGATCATTTTGATGCATTTTTGAGTGTTTTCAGATGATTTTGCAGTTTATATAGTACAAAAATGAAGAGTATTTAGAGACTCATCAATCCCCCACACTAAGATATTGCTAGTCCCTAGCAATGATTTGAACTTTAATGGATTTTAAAAACTCTTTACCAAAAGCCATCACTTCTGGAGTAGCCAAATGTTTCAGTTCAAGTAAGAACCTTGGTACACTGATAACCAAATGATTTTGAGCAAATCATAAGCTGTAAACGGATTTGATTTGTCTTTACCCGAAGCCGTACCCTTCTGGACTAGCCAACTCTTAGATAAATTATCAGAATTATCTTTGGTGAGCTGAATACCAATTATGGATTTTCCACTGCCTTTACCACAAGCCATAACCTTGCGGGCTAGCCAACTCTTCACTATTTAGGATATGGTGAGTTGAATACCATACAATTTTGGGCAAATTGCAAGCCGTTAACGGATTTGATATATATTTACCAAGAGCCGTTTGCTCCTGGATTAGCCAATACTTTTGTCTTACAGACATGGCGGACTGATAACCAAATGAGAAAGTGTAGAACACTTACTCCAAAAAAAATTTTGGCCAAAAACGGGGGAATTGGGTAGATAATATATGAAATTCGTGAGAATTCCCCCCACACTTAGAAATGAATATTGCCCTCAATATTCAAAGTACCGGCGGTTATGCCGAAACAAAGAACGTAAAAGGGAAATACTACGGCCATTATTTAGAAAGTTTTTTTTTTTTTTTTTTTAGATATATGTATATATATAACATGTGGGGCATCACCCCCACACTTAGGTGGTAGAAAGGGGTAAGAAGACAGAAATATGGGTGAAAACCCATATGGTGTGTGCTACTGTTTTTGATTACCGAGTCGCTAGCTTGACTCGACCCCGAATTCATTGGTTCATGGGGAAGCAAAGTGGAAAGAAAAAACAATCTCCATCGGACTTTCATTCAAGATGTTTGGACAAACATTTGAAGCATGTGAAAGTTCCACACCGATGAGATATACAGAGAAAGACCCGGCTCACAAATGATAACTGAAAATGCCGGGATCAAAAATAGTGTCCTCATTCCTGAAGGAGAAAAGGGAAAGAGCAACCACACCATTAGTGAAGAATGGAATAAATATGTGCATCACAATGCATGTCCATTCCTCATCAGAAAGAAGCAAATCACCATTTTTGACATTTTTAAGCTTAAACTTGAAGCTTTTATGGTGATTGGTAACAAAATTTCCGGGAGGGAGAACTGGAAACGGTTCTTCAATCAATAGATTTTCAAGAAAGAGGATGTCTCCCTCCGAATCAAAGTAAGTATTGTCAATTCCTGTTGGAATCGACTCATCACAAAGAAAATCATCGACCTCCTTCCAAAAGTTGTCATCTTCCTCATCAGGAGTGAGAGAAGGAATGGAAGAGTCGGAAATGGGATAAGAAATGAGTGGATGATCATTATATAGGAGATTTCTGGTTTCTCCAAGATCGGCTTCGAAATCAAAGAGATCATCGTCACTTTCCGATGAAAGTGGAGTGATGTGAGTGAGTTCATCGGTGAACTCCTCAAGAAGAGGATCAGACTGTGGGAGTGATGCCTCAACATACTCGATGTCTCCATAAGATTTACAATCATCGCTAAAATCGGAGAAAGTCTCAAGATGATCATTTGAACACTCAAGAGGGAAAGGGATATCACACAGATGCTCGAGAATTCCCTGTGACTCTCTTGGGATTGAGACAAGGCTCTCAACACTAGACGAGTCCATTTCTGGAATAGTGCTAAGAAGCTCATCCCCCATGTTTAGAGAGTGAGTGGGAATATCGGGTGTGATAACAACAGACTGAGGGAGTTTAGAAGGACTAGCATACATATGTTTAATACTTTCCATTTGTTCTTCTGCTAGTAATTCCATCATAGTCTTTTCTCCCTGGTTTTTCATGGAAGGAGTTTCAACTGATGAACTTGATGAATCTGTACATAATTCACTAATATCAAGGGTAACATCATCATCATCATCATCAGGAATGAAACGGAATCGAGAGCTAGATTTGAATGCTTTTTGCATTCTAATTGATTCCCTAATAGTGTTTTCAATGGAAATCTGAGAATCTAATTTAGCAGCCCGCTCTTCGGCTAACAAAGCTTCCATGGATTTTGGATTATTTTGGGACGACATAGCCGACTCCTCCTTAAGTTCTTTCAATAACTCCAGAGTCTTCAGTAGAAGGTCTGTCGTAGTTTCATGAGGAGTTGCTTGAATCATTTGGTGCTGTGGAGGTTGGTCTTGATACGAAGATTCGTAATTGTTACAAGGAAATGGGTTCCCTGTTTGACAATCCGAGCTAGGGTGAGGACCTCCACAATACTCACAACAGTAAAACTGATGTGGCTGTGAGTGGTATGTGTTGTAGTCATAATTGTTATCAGGAACCTGCTCATAGACAAGCGTGTTTCCTGATTGACAATCAGAACTGGAATGTGAACCACCACAGTACTCACAACAGTAAAACTGCTGAGTCTCACAGTGTGGTAGCTGATGGAATAAATCAGTCGTGTTATGGTAGGAATAGGGATCTTGGTTATAGACAGACCCGTTTCCTGATTCCACCACGCTACAACTGGGGCAATTGCCACCATTATAAGGACCACCACACCATTGACAACCAAGAGGGTGAGGATAAGACATAGAAAGAATCAAAGGTTAACAGAGGGTAAGAAATGAAGAATCAAAAAGGTAAGAGGGTAAAGAGGAATATTTTTGGCATTTTTGAAAAACATGATGATAAAAAACTTTTTACAAATGGTGGTATATGTGCAAGAATGGGTCTGAAAAAGGCTAAACACACGCTAAAGCCTCCCCGGCAGCGGCGCCAAAAATTTGATTCGTGCCAAACAGTCAAGCTAAATCACACACACCGGCCACTTGTGAATGGCCGACCGTAAGAAGCTTAAAACCGCTTAAAACACAAATGCAATGAAGTCCAGGAGAATACAATGAATTCCCGGGTCGTTATGTCCCACGGAGACTCAATGGTGTGTCAAAACAAACTCAGACGATAGAATGATCACTAAGGATAGTGATCGGAAAGGATTTGAATTGAATATTACACTACTGGAAAAGTTAATAAATTACAGCGACTAAAATGCAAATTAAGAAAATTAAAAAGATAAAATATATTAAATAAACGCTATCACTATATTTAAAGTGATGAACGTTTAAAACCTAAAACGTACGTTTAAATTAAAAACTACGTTAACGTACAAAATAAAACGTGAAAATAAAGAAGGAAAATACCTACGGATATAGAAAATACATTTTTACAATCCTAATTATATAAGAAAATTATTAGAAAAGGAAAATTATTTTTAAAACTATTTATATAATTATTATTAATTAAAAACTATTTTAACTATTTAATAAATACTCTAAAATAAAAGAAAATATGAAATAAGATTAGAAAAATAAAAGTAAGAATTAGAAAAATCTAAAATATGATAAAACTAATTTTAAAACTGAAAATATATTTTTAGACTTTTTATATATTTATTATTAATTAACTACTATTTAAAACTAATTAAAATGCTAAAAAATACTATTTAAACCAAGAAAATTATGGAAAAATACTTTTTATGACTTTTACATTTATCTTAACTTAAGAAAAATGAAAACTTATTTTTTAGAAGCTTTTCTTAATTATTTGTATTTAAAGCTAATTAAAAATACTTAAAAACTAATTTAAATTAAGAAAAATAGCAAAACAACTTGGAAAAATATGAAAATTTCAGGAAAACTCTAAAATAATATAAGGAAGCTAAGAAAAATGGAAAAACAGGAGGCTGTTTGGAGAAATTTGAAACTGATGTGGGAAGTGCTTATGAAATAAGCACTTGGAATAAGCTAAAGGGACAAAACAAGTACCACACTGATACACAAGCTACTATAAGCTAAAATAGCTAAAATGCAACAAATCTCAAATGCTTATAACCTCTGGAATACAAGTTGCAATGATTTGATGATATGAGATATAAGCTAAAAACAGATTTTGGGTGTCTACTTTAAGCAAGAAAATAAGTACTTGAATAAGCTAGAAACTACAGACCAACAACTGGAACTTGAACAAGACCTGGTTGAGACCTAGTAAACCAAAGTACAGACCTAGGTGAGCTCAAATGAGCTCTGTGACAAGCATGCAAGATCAGCATAATCTATGTGCAATATCAGTGCTTACTGCACAGGGCATTGAGCATCATTTTGATAAGCTCTAATGAAGCTTATAGAAAATTAACAAAATTAAACAAAAATGATAACAAGAAACTATAGCAGTAGGACTTTTAAAAACAACAAGTTTCATCTGATTTGGCCCATAACTGAGCTCAAGAAAATTCTATCTATTTGAGCTAAAAACTGGTTTTGCAAATTTTGACTTTTGATGAAAAAGTGGAAAGTTGACTAAAATGAATTTTAAAGCCAATTTTTGGACTAAACTAGATGTATACTGATGAAATGATGCTCCCACAAGCTTTGCCTATGAATATTAAACACAAAACAACCTTTGATTTTGTAAAACTCTCACAGTTAAGTGATTAGGACAGTGAATTTGTGATTTTGACTTTAAGTGTTTACAAGCTCAAAGTTGAGACAGATAAGAGTCAATATGGACTAAACAGACCTAATACAACAAAAGTGAATCACTGAACAATCCTCTAGGACAGAATTGACAGCAGTTCCAAACACACCTTCAAAGACTGATTTGCAATCAAGTCTAAACTAAACACTAATCCAACCAAAACAAATGATCAAACTAAGTTCTCATGACCATATTACAACTATATAAACACATTTTACACTAATGGTGACCACAGTTACAAGTACCACAAAAACTACAAATAGACTTGAAATTGAAAATGAGATTTCTTACTTACATGTATCCAACTAGTATGCAGGCTAAAACCAAGATCCACAACCACTATGCTAAACCATTTCAACTCATATCAAGGCTGCATCAACCCAATATCCATCTCTATTGCCAAATGCACCCATTTTGACTTTCATTGACCAAGTAACACATTTTCTTGAAAATGAATTGTGAGCTTATAAAAAGTTATGAGAAACTTGTTTAAGCTTGTTCTAATCTTAAAAGTCAGCTACTAAGAGCCTGAACATAGGAATTGAAAACTGAGATTATCAACAGTAAACTTAAAACTTGGAATCTATATCAAAGACTTGGATTGATGTTCAAAACACATTACAAGGATGTTATAACTTAAATTTGATACAGAAAAACTGAAATTACAACATTTTTATTTAATCTAAAACATTTATAAAGAAAACGACATTAAGGAAAATTTAAAACTAACTAACTACTCTCCTCTATCTCCACTTGCTTCCATTTTATATTCCAAACTTCTTTCACATGTACTCTGAATCTATCCCACCAACTCTGAGCCATTGGATTGGCCAAAATAATCAGAACCATACAAGTGGTGTTTTGGCGCCAAAATAGTCAAGAGTAGATTTGAGCAGGTTTTAGATATTAATGGTTTTTGGGTGCATGTGGAGGTGGAGGGGGACAAGGTAAGGTGAGGGCATGTTGAAAAAGTTGGAAAACCACTCTGGTTTTTGAGGATTCAGGGGTTGAGGAGGTGGAGCTACAGTAGTAGTGGTTTTGCGCGGGGTTTGACCCTTTTTGACCGAGGGATTAATAACAAAGGGTCGGGTCATGTGGTATTGGGCTAACCGGGTTTGGATTGGATTTGGGCTTTGGATTTGGGTTTGATATTAGATAGGATCCGTTTGGTTTAATAGAATACAAGGACCAAAAGTGTAATTTATCCAAACCTCAAGGACCAAAGCTGTGATTTCTGAAATATTATCCAAGGGCCAAACTTGTCATTCTCAAATAATTAAAGGACCATATTTGCCATTTTCTGAAATTTGAAGGACTAAACATGACAATTTTCAAAGTTTAAGGACCAAAGTTGTAATTTTGCAAATTTTACATTTCAAAGGTTTGTTTTGACAACTTTTGAATCCCATGGACCTTAAATGACATTTTTCTTAATTTTAATATACCAGGGACTGTTTTTGACAACTTTTGAAACTTGGGGGACTAAAACGCCATTTTGCAAATTTGATCGTTTTTCATCTGATTTTGATATTTTTGCATTTAAAACACATAAAACACTGATTTGTGATATTTTGATCATTTTGATGCATTTTTGAGTGTTTTCAGATGATTTTGCAGTTTATATAGTACAAAAATGATGAGTATTTAGACACTCATCAATCCCCACACTAAGATATTGCTAGTCCCTAGCAATGATTTGAACTTTAATGGATTTTAAAAACTCTTTACCAAAAGCCATCACTTCCGGAGTAGCCAAATGTTTCAGTTCAAGTAAGAACCTTGGTACACTGATAACCAAATGATTGTGAGCAAATCATAAGTCAAACGGATTTGATTTGTCTTTACCAGAAGCCGTACCCTTCTGGACTAGCCAACTCTTAGATAAATTATCAGAATTATCTTTGGTGAGCTGAATACCAATTATGGATTTTCCACTGCCTTTACCACAAGCCATAATCTTGCGGGCTAGCCAACTCTTCACTATTTAGGATATGGTGAGCTGAATACCATACAATTTTGGGCAAATTGCAAGCCGTTAACGGATTTGATATATCTTTACCAAGAGCCGTTTGCTCCTGGATTAGCCAATCCTTTTGTCTTACAGACATGGCGGACTGATAACCAAATGAGAAAGTGTAGAACACTTACTCCAAAAAAAAATTTTGGCCAAAAACGGGGGAATTGGGTAGATAATATATGAAATTCGTGAGAATTCCCCCCCACACTTAGAAATGAATATTGCCCTCAATATTCAAAGTACCGGCGGTTATGCCGAAACAAAGAACGTAAAAGGGAAATACTACGGCCATTATTTAGAAAGTTTTTTTTTTTTTTTTTTTTAGATATATGTATATATATAACATGTGGGGCATCACCCCCACACTTAGGTGGTAGAACAGAGAAAGAAGACAGAAATATGGGTGAAAACCCATATGGTGTGTGCTACTGTTTTTGATTACCGAGTCGCTAGCTTGACTCGACCCCGAATTCATTGGTTCATGGGGAAGCAAAGTGGAAGAAACAATCTCCATCGGACTTTCATTCAAGATGTTTGGACAAACATTTGAAGCACGTGAAAGTTCCACACCGATGAGATATACAGAGACAGACCCGGCTCACAAATGATAAATGAAAATGCCGGGATCAAAAATAGTGTCCTCATTCCCGAAGGAGAAAAGGGAAAGAGCAACCACACCATTAGTGAAGAATGGAATAAATATGTGCATCACAATGCAAGTCCATTCCTCATCAAAAAGAAGCAAATCACCATTTTTGACATTTTTAAGCTTAAACTTGAAGCTTTTATGGTGATTGGTAACAAAATTTCCGGGAGGGAGAGCTGGAAACGGTTCTTCAATCAATAGATTTTCAAGAAAGAGGATGTCTCCCTCCGAATCAAAGTAAGTATTGTCAATTCCTGTTGGAATCGACTCATCACTAAGAAAATCATCGACCTCCTTCCAAAAGTTGTCATCTTCCTCATTCGGAGTGAGAGAAGGAATGGAAGAGTCGGAAATGGGATAAGAAATGAGTGGATGATCATTATATAGGAGATTTCTGGTTTCTCCAAGATCGGCTTCGAAATCAAAGAGATCATCGTCACTTTTCGATGAAAGTGGAGTGATGTGAGTGAGTTCATCGGAGAACTCCTCAAGAAGAGGATTGTGGGAGTGATGCCTCAACATACTCGATGTCTCCATAAGATTTACAATCATCGCTAAAATCGGAGAAAGTCTCAAGATGATCATTTGAACACTCAAGAGGGAAAGGGATATCACACAGATGCTCGAGAATTCCCTGTGACTCTCTTGGGATTGAGACAAGGCTCTCAACACTAGACGAGTCCATTTCTGGAATAGTGCTAAGAAGCTCATCCCCCATGTTTAGAGAGTGAGTGGGAATATCGGGTGTGATAACAACAGACTGAGGGAGTTTAGAAGGACTAGCATACATATGTTTAATACTTTCCATTTGTTCTTCTGCTAGTAATTCCATCATAGTCTTTTCTCCCTGATTTTTCATGGAAGGAGTTTCAACTGATGAACTTGATGAATCTGTACATAATTCACTAATATCAAGGGTAACATCATCATCATCATCATCAGGAATGAAACGGAATCGAGAGCTAGATTTGAATGCTTTTTGCATTCTAATTGATTCCCTAATAGTGTTTTCAATGGAAATATGAGAATCTAATTTAGCGACCGCTCTTCGGCTAACAAAGCTTCCATGGATTTTGGATTATTTTGGGACGACATAGCCGACTCCTCCTTAAGTTCTTTCAATAACTCCAGAGTCTTCAGTAGAAGGTCTGCCGTAGTTTCATGAGGAGTTGCTTGAATCATTTGGTGCTGTGGAGGTTGGTCTTGATACGAAGATTCGTAATTGTTACAAGGAAATGGGTTCCCTGTTTGACAATCCGAGCTAGGGTGAGGACCTCCACAATACTCACAACAGTAAAACTGATGTGGCTGTGAGTGGTATGTGTTGTAGTCATAATTGTTATCAAGAACCTGCTCATAGACAAGCGTGTTTCCTGATTGACAATCGAAGCTGGAATGTGAACCACCACAGTACTCACAACAGTAAAACTGCTGAGTCTCACAGTGTGGTAGCTGATGGAATAAATCAGTCGTGTTATGGTAGGAATAGGGATCTTGGTTATAGACAGACCCGTTTCCTGATTCTACCACGCTACAACTGGGGCAATTGCCACCATTATAAGGACCACCACACCATTGACAACCAAGAGGGTGAGGATAAGACATAGAAAGAATCAAAGGTTAACAGAGGGTTAGAAATGAAGAATCAAAAAGGTAAGAGGGTAAAGAGGAATACTTTTGGCATTTTTGAAAAACATGATGATAAAAACAAAGAATGATAAAAACTTTTTACAAATGGTGGTATATGTGCAAGAATGGGTCTGAAAAAGGCTAAACACACGCTAAAGCCTCCCCGGCAGCGGCGCCAAAAATTTGATTCGTGCCAAACAGTCAAGCTAAATCACACACACCGGCCACTTGTGAATGGCCGACCGTAAGAAGCTTAAAACCGCTTAAAACACAAATGCAATGAAGTCCAGGAGAATACAATGAATTCCCGGGTCGTTATGTCCCACGGAGACTCAATGGTGTGTCAAAACAAACTCAGACGATAGAATGATCACTAAGGATAGTGATCGGAAAGGATTTGAATTGAATATTACACTACCTGAAAAGTTAATAAATTAAAGCGACTTAAATACAAATTAAGAAAAGTAAAAAGATAAAATATATTAAATAAACGCTATCACTATATTTAAAGTGATGAACGTTTAAAACCTAAAACTTACGTTTAAATAAAACTACGTAAACGTACAAAATAAAACGTGAAAATAAAGAAGGAAAATACCTACGGGTATAGAAAATACATTTTTACAATCCTAATTATATAAGAAAATTATTAGAAAAGGAAAATTATTTTTAAAACTATTTATATAATTATTATTAATTAAAAACTATTTTAACTATTTAATAAATACTCTAAAATAAAAGAAAATATGAAATAAGATTAGAAAAATAAAAATAAGACTTAGAAAAATCTAAAATATGATAAAACTAATTTTAAAACTGAAAATATATTTTTTAGACTTTTTATATATTTATTATTAATTAACTACTATTTAAAACTAATTAAAATGCTAAAAAATACTATTTAAACCAAGAAAATTATGGAAAAATACTTTTTATGACTTTTAAATTTATCTTAACTTAAGAAAAATGAAAACTTATTTTTTTGAAGCTTTTCTTAATTTTTTGTATTAAAAGCTAATTAAAAAGTGCTAAAAACTAATTTAAATTAAGAAAAATAGCAAATCAACTTGGAAAAATATGAAAATTTCAGGAAAACTCTAAAATAATATAAGGAAGCTAAGAAAAATGGAAAAACAGGAGGCTGTTTGGAGAAATTTGAAACTGATGTGGGAAGTGCTTATGAAATAAGCACTTGGAATAAGCTAAAGGGACAAAACAAGTACCACACTGATACACAAGCTACTATAAGCTAAAATAGCTAAAATGCAACAAATCTCAAATGCTTATAACCTCTGGAATACAAGTTGCAATGATTTGATGATATGAGATATAAGCTAAAAACAGATTTTGGGTGTCTACTTTAAGCAAGAAAATAAGTACTTGAATAAGCTAGAAACTACAGACCAACAACTGGAACTTGAACAAGACCTGGTTGAGACCTAGTAAACCAAATTACAGACCTAGGTGAGCTCAAATGAGCTCTGTGACAAGCATGCAAGATCAGCATAATCTATGTGCAATATCAGTGCCCTGCACAGGGCATTGAGCATCATTTTGATAAGCTCTAATGAAGCTTATAGAAAATTAACAAAATTAAACAAAAATGATAACAAGAAACTATAGCAGTAGGACTTTTAAAAACAACAAGTTTCATCTGATTTGGCCCATAACTGAGCTCAAGAAAATTCTATCTATTTGAGCTAAAAACTGGTTTTGCAAATTTTGACTTTTGATGAAAAAGTGGAAAGTTGACTAAAATGAATTTTAAAGCCAATTTTTGGACTAAACTAGATGTATACTGATGAAATGATGCTCCCACAAGCTTTGCCTATGAATATTAAACACAAAACAACCTTTGATTTTGTAAAACTCTCACAGTTAAGTGATTAGGACAGTGAATTTGTGATTTTGACTTTAAGTGTTTACAAGCTCAAAGTTGAGACAGATAAGAGTCAATATGGACTAAACAGACCTAATACAACAAAAGTGAATCACTGAACAATCCTCTAGGACAGAATTGACAGCAGTTCCAAACACACCTTCAAAGACTGATTTGCAATCAAGTCTAAACTAAACACTAATCCAACCAAAACAAATGATCAAACTAAGTTCTCATGACCATATTACAACTATATAAACACATTTTACACTAATGGTGACCACAGTTACAAGTACCACAAAAACTACAAATAGACTTGAAATTGAAAATGAGATTTCTTACTTACATGTATCCAACTAGTATGCAGGCTAAAACCAAGATCCACAACCACTATGCTAAACCATTTCAACTCATATCAAGGCTGCATCAACCCAATATCCATCTCTATTGCCAAATGCACCCATTTTGACTTCCATTGACCAAGTAACACATTTTCTTGAGAATGAATTGTGAGCTTATAAAAAGTTATGAGAAGCTTGTTTAAGCTTGTTTTAACTTAAAAGTCAGCTACTAAGAGCCTGAACATAGGAATTGAAAACTGAGATTATCAACAGTAAACTTAAAACTTGGAATCTATATCAAAGACTTGGATTGATGTTCAAAACACATTACAAGGATGTTATAACTTAAATTTGATACAGAAAAACTGAAATTACAACATTTTTATTTAAACTAAAACATTTATAAAGAAAACGACATTAAGGAAAATTTAAAACTAACTAACTACTCTCCTCTATCTCCACTTGCTTCCATTTTATATTCCAAACTTCTTTCACATGTACTCTGAATCTATCCCACCAACTCTGAGCCATTGGATTGGCCAAAATAATCAGAACCATACAAGTGGTGTTTTGGCGCCAAAATAGTCAAGAGTAGATTTGAGCAGGTTTTAGATATTAATGGTTTTTGGGTGCATGTGGAGGTGGAGGGGAACAAGGTAAGGTGAGGCATGTTGAAAAGTTGGAAAACCACTGGTTTTTAGGATTCAGGGTTGAGGAGGTGGAGCTACAGTAGTAGTGGTTTTTGCGGGGTTTGACCCCTTTTGACCGAGGGATTAATAACAAAGGGTCGGGTCATGTGGTATTGGGCTAACCGGGTTTGGATTGGATTTGGGCTTTGGATTTGGGTTTGATATTAGATAGGATCCGTTTGGTTTAATAGAATACAAGGACCAAAAGTGTAATTTATCCAAACCTCAAGGACCAAAGCTGTGATTTCTGAAATATTATCCAAGGGCCAAACTTGTCATTCTCAAATAATTAAAGGACCATATTTGCCATTTTCTAAAATTTGAAGGACTAAACATGACAATTTTCAAAGTTTAAGGACCAAAGTTGTAATTTTGCAAATTTTACATTTCAAAGGTTTGTTTTGACAACTTTTGAATCCCATGGACCTTAAATGACATTTTTCTTAATTTTAATATACAGGGACTTTTTTGACAACTTTTGAAACTTGGGGACTAAAACTGCCATTTTTGCAAATTTGATACGTTTTTCATCTGATTTTGATAATTTTGCATTTAAAACACATAAAACACTGATTTGTGATATTTTGATCATTTTGATGCATTTTTGAGTGTTTTCAGATGATTTTGCAGTTTATATAGTACAAAAATGATGAGTATTTAGACACTCATCAATCCCCCACACTAAGATATTGCTAGTCCCTAGCAATGATTTGAACTTTAATGGATTTTAAAAAACTCTTTACCAAAAGCCATCACTTCTGGAGTAGCCAAATGTTTCAGTTCAAGAAAGAACCTTGGTACACGATAACCAAATGATTTTGAGCAAATCATAAGCTGTAAACGGATTTGATTTGTCTTTACCAGAAGCCGTACCCTTCTGGACTAGCCAACTCTTAGATAAATTATCAGAATTATCTTTGGTGAGCTGAATACCAATTATGGATTTTCCACTGCCTTTACCACAAGCCATAATCTTGCGGGCTAGCCAACTCTTCACTATTTAGGATATGGTGAGCTGAATACCATACAATTTTGGGCAAATTGCAAGCCGTTAACGGATTTGATATATATTTACCAAGAGCCGTTTGCTCCTGGATTAGCCAATACTTTTGTCTTACAGACATGGCGGACTGATAACCAAATGAGAAAGTGTAGAACACTTACTCCAAAAAAATTTTGGCCAAAAACGGGGGAATTGGGTAGATAATATATGAAATTCGTGAGAATTCCCCCCCACACTTAGAAATGAATATTGCCCTCAATATTCAAAGTACCGGCGGTTATGCCGAAACAAAGAACGTAAAAGGGAAATACTACGGCCATTATTTAGAAAGATTTTTTTTTTTTTTAGATATATGTATATATATAACATGTGGGGCATCACCCCCACACTTAGGTGGTAGAAAGGGGGTAAGAAGACAGAAATATGGGTGAAAACCCATATGGTGTGTGCTACTGTTTTTGATTACCGAGTCGCTAGCTTGACTCGACCCCGAATTCATTGGTTCATGGGGAAGCAAAGTGGAAAGAAAAAACAATCTCCATCGGACTTTCATTCAAGATGTTTGGACAAACATTTGAAGCATGTGAAAGTTCCACACCGATGAGATATACAGAGAAAGACCCGGCTCACAAATGATAACTGAAAATGCCGGGATCAAAAATAGTGTCCTCATTCCCGAAGGAGAAAAGGGAAAGAGCAACCACACCATTAGTGAAGAATGGAATAAATATGTGCATCACAATGCATGTCCATTCCTCATCAGAAAGAAGCAAATCACCATTTTTGACATTTTTAAGCTTAAACTTGAAGCTTTTATGGTGATTGGTAACAAAATTTCCGGGAGGGAGAGCTGGAAACGGTTCTTCAATCAATAGATTTTCAAGAAAGAGGATGTCTCCCTCCGAATCAAAGTAAGTATTGTCAATTCCTGTTGGAATCGACTCATCACTAAGAAAATCATCGACCTCCTTCCAAAAGTTGTCATCTTCCTCATCTGGAGTGAGAGAAGGAATGGAAGAGTCGGAAATGGGATAAGAAATGAGTGGATGATCATTATATAGGAGATTTCTGGTTTCTCCAAGATCGGCTTCGAAATCAAAGAGATCATCGTCACTTTCCGATGAAAGTGGAGTGATGTGAGTGAGTTCATAGGTGAACTCCTCAAGAGAGGATCGACTGTGGGAGTGATGCCTCAACATACTCGATGTCTCCATAAGATTTACAATCATCGCTAAAATCGGAGAAAGTCTCAAGATGATCATTTGAACACTCAAGAGGGAAAGGGATATCACACAGATGCTCGAGAATTCCCTGTGACTCTCTTGGGATTGAGACAAGGCTCTCAACACTAGACGAGTCCATTTCTGGAATAGTGCTAAGAAGCTCATCCCCCATGTTTAGAGAGTGAGTGGGAATATCGGGTGTGATAACAACAGACTGAGGGAGTTTAGAAGGACTAGCATACATATGTTTAATACTTTCCATTTGTTCTTCTGCTAGTAATTCCATCATAGTCTTTTCTCCCTGGTTTTTCATGGAAGGAGTTTCAACTGATGAACTTGATGAATCTGTACATAATTCACTAATATCAAGGGTAACATCATCATCATCATCATCAGGAATGAAACGGAATCGAGAGCTAGATTTGAATGCTTTTTGCATTCTAATTGATTCCCTAATAGTGTTTTCAATGGAAATCTGAGAATCTAATTTAGCAGCCCGCTCTTCGGCTAACAAAGCTTCCATGGATTTTGGATTATTTTGGGACGACATAGCCGACTCCTCCTTAAGTTCTTTCAATAACTCCAGAGTCTTCAGTAGAAGGTCTGCCGTAGTTTCATGAGGAGTTGCTTGAATCATTTGGTGCTGTGGAGGTTGGTCTTGATACGAAGATTCGTAATTGTTACAAGGAAATGGGTTCCCTGTTTGACAATCCGAGCTAGGGTGAGAGCCTCCACAATACTCACAAAGTAAAACGATGTGGCTGTGAGTGGTATGTGTTGTAGTCATAATTGTTATCAGGAACCTGCTCATAGACAAGCGTGTGTCCTGATTGACAATCGAATCGGAATGTGAACCACCACAGTACTCACAACAGTAAAACTGCTGAGTCTCACAGTGTGGTAGCCGATGGAATAAATCAGTCGTGTTATGGTAGGAATAGGGATCTTGGTTATAGCACGACCCGTTTCCGATTCTACCACGCTACAACGGGGCAATTGCCACCATTATAAGGACCACCACACCATTGACAACCAAGAGGGTGAGGATAAGACATAGAAAGAATCAAAGGTTAACAGAGGGTTAGAAATGAAGAATCAAAAAGGTAAGAGGGTAAAGAGGAATATTTTTGGTATTTTTGAAAAACATGATGATAAAAAACTTTTTACAAATGGTGGGATATGTGCAAGAATGGGTCTGAAAAAGGTTTAACACACGCTAAAGCCCGCGGCGCCAAAAATTTGATTCGTGCCAAACAGTCAAGCTAAATCACACACCCTACCACTTGTGAATGGCCGACCGTAAGAAGCTTAAAACCGCTTAAAACACAAATGCAATGAAGTCCAGGAGAATACAATGAATTCCCGGGTCGTTATGTCCCACGGAGACTCAATGGTGTGTCAAAACAAACTCAGACGATAGAATGATCACTAAGGATAGTGATCGGAAAGGATTTGAATTGAATATTACACTACTGGAAAAGTTAATAAATTACAAATACTAAAATGCAAATTAAGAAAATTAAAAGATAAAATATATTAAATAAACGCTATCACTATATTTAAAGTGATGAACGTTTAAAACCTAAAACGTACGTTTAAATTAAAAACTACGTTAACGTACAAAATAAAACGTGAAAATAAAGAAGGAAAATACCTACGGATATAGAAAATACATTTTACAATCCTAATTATATAAGAAAATTATTAGAAAAGGAAAATTATTTTTAAAACTATTTATATAATTATTATTAATTAAAAACTATTTTAACTATTTAATAAATACTCTAAAATAAAAGAAAATATGAAATAAGATTAGAAAAATAAAAGTAAGACTTAGAAAAATCTAAAATATGATAAAACTAATTTTAAAACTGAAAATATATTTTTTAGACTTTTTATATATTTATTATTAATTAACTACTATTTAAAACTAATTAAAATGCTAAAAAATACTATTTAAACCAAGAAAATTATGGAAAAATACTTTTTATTACTTTTATATTTATCTAGACTTAAGAAAAATGAAAACTTATTTTTTAGAACTTTTTCTTAATTATTTGTATTTAAAGCTAATTAAAAATACTTAAAAACTAATTTAAATTAAGAAAAATAGCAAATCAACTTGGAAAAATATGAAAATTTCAGGAAAACTCTAAAATAATATAAGGAAGCTAAGAAAAATGGAAAAACAGGAGGCTGTTTGGAGAAATTTGAAACTGATGTGGGAAGTGCTTATGAAATAAGCACTTGGAATAAGCTAAAGGGACAAAACAAGTACCACACTGATACACAAGCTACTATAAGCTAAAATAGCTAAAATGCAACAAATCTCAAATGCTTATAACCTCTGGAATACAAGTTGCAATGATTTGATGATATGAGATATAAGCTAAAACAGATTGGGTGTCTACTTTAAGCAAGAAAATAAGTACTTGAATAAGCTAGAAACTACAGACCAACAACTGGAACTTGAACAAGACCTGGTTGAGACCTAGTAAACCAAAGTACAGACCTAGGTGAGCTCAAATGAGCTCTGTGACAAGCATGCAAGATCAGCATAATCTATGTGCAATATCAGTGCCCTGCACAGGGCATTGAGCATCATTTTGATAAGCTCTAATGAAGCTTATAGAAAATTAACAAAATTAAACAAAAATGATAACAAGAAACTATAGCAGTAGGACTTTTAAAAACAACAAGTTTCATCTGATTTGGCCCATAACTGAGCTCAAGAAAATTCTATCTATTTGAGCTAAAAACTGGTTTTGCAAATTTTGACTTTTGATGAAAAAGTGGAAAGTTGACTAAAATGAATTTTAAAGCCAATTTTTGGACTAAACTAGATGTATACTGATGAAATGATGCTCCCACAAGCTTTGCCTATGAATATTAAACACAAAACAACCTTTGATTTTGTAAAACTCTCACAGTTAAGTGATTAGGACAGTGAATTTGTGATTTTGACTTTAAGTGTTTACAAGCTCAAAGTTGAGACAGATAAGAGTCAATATGGACTAAACAGACCTAATACAACAAAAGTGAATCACTGAACAATCCTCTAGGACAGAATTGACAGCAGTTCCAAACACACCTTCAAAGACTGATTTGCAATCAAGTCTAAACTAAACACTAATCCAACCAAAACAAATGATCAAACTAAGTTCTCATGACCATATTACAACTATATAAACACATTTTACACTAATGGTGACCACAGTTACAAGTACCACAAAAACTACAAATAGACTTGAAATTGAAAATGAGATTTCTTACTTACATGTATCCAACTAGTATGCAGGCTAAAACCAAGATCCACAACCACTATGCTAAACCATTTCAACTCATATCAAGGCTGCATCAACCCAATATCCATCTCTATTGCCAAATGCACCCATTTTGACTTTCATTGACCAAGTAACACATTTTCTTGAAAATGAATTGTGAGCTTATAAAAAGTTATGAGAAACTTGTTTAAGCTTGTTCTAATCTTAAAAGTCACTACTAAGAGCCCGAACATAGGAATTGAAAATGAGATTATCAACAGAAACTTAAAACTTGGAATCTATATCAAAGACTTGGATTGATGTTCAAAACACATTACAAGGATGTTATAACTTAAATTTGATACGAAAAAACTGAAATTACAACATTTTTATTTAAACTAAAACATTTATAAAGAAAACGACATTAAGGAAAATTTAAAACTAACTAACTACTCTCCTCTATCTCCACTTGCTTCCCTTTTATATTCCAAACTTCTTTCACATGTACTCTGAATCTATCCCACCAACTCGAGCCATTGATTGGCCAAAATAATCAGAACCATACAAGTGGTGTTTTGGCGCCAAAATAGTCAAGAGTAGATTTGAGCGTGTTTTAGATATTAATGGTTTTGGGTGCATGTGGAGGTGGAGGGGACAAGGTAAGGTGAGGGCATGTTGAAAAGTTGGAAAACCACTCGGTTTTTTAGGATTCGTGGGTTGAGGAGGTGGAGCTACGTAGTAGTGGTTTTGCGCTGGTTTGACCCCTTTTTGACCGAGGGATTAATAACAAAGGGTCGGGTCATGTGGTATTGGGCTAACCGGGTTTGGATTGGATTTGGGGCTTGATTGGGTTTGATATTAGATAGGATCCGTTTGGTTTAATAGAATACAAGGACCAAAAGTGTAATTTATCCAAACCTCAAGGACCAAAGCTGTGATTTCTGAAATATTATCCAAGGGCCAAACTTGTCATTCTCAAATAATTAAAGGACCATATTTTCCATTTTTCAAATTTGAAGGACTAAACATGACAATTTTCAAAGTTTAAGGACCAAAGTTGTAATTTTGCAAATTTTACATTTCAAAGGTTTGTTTTGACAACTTTTGAATCCCATGGACCTTAAATGACATTTTTCTTAATTTTAATATACCAGGGACTGTTTTTGACAACTTTTGAAACTTGGGGGACTAAAACTGCCATTGTTGCAAATTTGATGCGTTTTTCATCTGATTTTGATATTTTTGCATTTAAAACACATAAAACACTGATTTGTGATATTTTGATCATTTTGATGCATTTTTGAGTGTTTTCAGATGATTTTGCAGTTTATATAGTACAAAAATGATGAGTATTTAGAGACTCATCATGACTCTAAAAGCTAAGAAAACAAAAAAATACATGACTAGGAATTTCTAGACCCACTATCGCTTGATGCTAGGACACCACTAAAATCTTCTAGCTCAAGTTTTGTTTAGGTTTAATCTCGTCGAAACGTTCGAGGAGATGATAGAACATGAAACGTTGGTCTTCTCGTACTTCATGTATCAAACTTTCAACATGTTGACAATGATAGCAATCTTTGTCATGGCTAGGTAGTGGTGGTGGAAGAAATGAAATGGCTTGATGCGAAGGATCAAGTGAAGCTGTTTGTGGAGCTTCAAACGACGGAGGGATTGGTGGAGGCGCATTTGAGAATGGCTCGACCAAGAATGTTGGTGGTGGTAGAGAAGTGTCAACTTCCATATGGTCGGGTGGTTGACTTTGATGATTTCTCATAATCCAAATGGGATTATATGATGGAAACGGCGAAAAGGAAGCCGGAGCTAGTGTTGACTCAACACCTTGATCTTGTACCATTATTCCTCCTAATGAGGAGAATGTTGTCGGTGGAGGCGGATGAGACGGCCTAGGAGGCAAATCCTCTAAATTGTAGAGGTGTGGTGATGATAGTGGAGATGTAAAAGAGATAGCTCTAGGAACCAATGGTGATGGTTTAGTGGAGATGATATTGTTTGGCCTAGGAGGTATGGTGGTGTTTGGCATAGGTAGTTTTGTGGGTATTATCCTTTTAGGAATTGGTTTGATTGGTTGAGAAGAGATCCTTGCATTTTTTGGATTGACCGGAGATGATTCGGTTGAAGAAATTTCGTGTACAACACGAGCAATTTTCTTGGGTGGTTCTTTGGTGGATAAATTACTACTTGGAGTTTTCCTCATGATGAGATGATTTCAAGAAGTTTGTAAGGGTTTCTTAATTAGGATGAAGGTGATGACTATGGAAGTCCTAACAATGTGGTTTATAAAGCAAGAGATTTGGCAAGTACATTTAAGCCTTAAGCCACTAAAATTCATTGGAATGTGATGATTAACATGCACAAGAGTCAAGCTTCAGAGTTTGTACTGATCTAGGAACTCATTTAAGATGAGATGGAGTGTTTGAGTTAGAAAGATGAGTTGAAATGATTGTTTTAGCAAGGTTTGACATATTCTGTCACCCGGATCCCACGGTTCCATCCTCAGAGGGATCCGTCTAGGCTAATCCTAGGGATCCGGCTCTCAGCAGCTATGAAAGAGTAGAAATGATGTTTCTAAGATCTAAGATCTATATCACCTTGAGCGTTTCAGTCCTCCTAAGTGTCTTAAATGAAGGGGTGCTTAAGTACTTGAAGGTAATGAGTGATCTAGCAAATGAGTGCCTTTTATGGACGAAATTGGAACTTTCATGAGTACCAATGAATGAACAAGAATGACACTAAAGATTTTGAAAGTGTCAAGTGAAGCTAAATGATCCTAGAGATCAGATAGTGACTTAGATTAATCCTTTGGAAAATATCCTAGAGACTTAAGATGGAAAAACTAGGATTTGATCAATTTTGTCGTAAGGATGATTATGATTGATTTTCCTATAAGAGGTTTCCAACGTTTAGATATGAGGGATCATGTGAAAAATGATGTGTGAGCTTAAGAGCGGAAGAGTAATGGATTAAAATGAAACGATAGATCTACAAGCGTCTTTGAGTGTGATCTAGGTGAGTTATGTGTGAGTAGGAAGGATCTACTTAACTTGATAAGGACTTAATTTGCCTTAAGACACTATGTCTAGCTTAGTGTGAGGTGTTCTAAGGATATGTTTGAAATACAATGCTTGCAATTGCATTTTCTGTTTGCCGGATCCCACGGTTCCCTAAATGTAGGGATCCGTCTAGTACAAACTTAGGGATCCGTCCATCTACTCAGCAGAACCTTTACTAAAGGTATGCAATGATCTTGACAATGCATTATATTCCAAGGTTGGTTTAAAGGGATTCTAACACTAAGATATCAAATGTAAGATATTTATTTCATGAAGGAAATCGGATTACATTGATAAAGCACGAGTACAAGAGGATTGATCCTATTTGAAATACTACTAGGTTCCTTGAGTGTTTTCGCTAGATGGATCATCAAATGGTTGATGAGTGTTGGCGGATTCAGGAATGAAGAACGTCTTCATGAGGGAAATGTTCAGTGGTTCCATCATCTTGTTCACAAGTACGTACAACGGACTTTGATATTGAGGATGAAAATGCATGACATTATGATAGAGGCGCTTCAAGAACATTCCATATGGAATGAGTTTATTCTTGGAGCCTTGAAGGTTTACAATTCGCCTTGCAAAGAAGTAGGCGAGATTGTATGGTTGTTGTGTTAGCAAACAATACATTATGTGAGCACAACAAGCGGGAAGGATTTCTCGATTTCCCCTAAGACTCCAAACATTTACACATAGGATGAGTGCAAGGGGCTTGTACTCTTCTCGGATGTCCCGTGTGAAGATAATGTTTGGATCTGAGTAATATGGTCGAGGTTTGCATATTATGCGATGTAAATCTTCCAGGGAGGGTATGTGTGAACAATATGGACTATTTTCTTCACGAAAGTTGAAGAGAGAATCAAGAGACCAATCTTCGGTGAAGGCACATTGTCCATGATTTGGAATACGGAGGATGTGAGCAAAATGCCCAAGGGTTAAGTAAACTTTGGTTTTGATAAAAACCAAAGAGATAGAGAGCGATCCTCGTTACTAACGAGTTCAACTTGACGGAAGAATTCCATTATGAACCTTGGACATATCTTTTCGTTTATTTCAAGAAGACATTCTAGTCCTATGGCTCGGAAGGAGGTATTGATACCTTCTTCGAATTGTAGAGAGGTGTCTACAATACGTCCTTCGTGGAAGTGACGGTTTTCGAGGTTATTGAACCCACGGACATGAATGCCAGGTGTGTTGGGTTCAAGGGATATGTTCGGAGTGTAGATGCTAGTGAGTGAAAAATCAAACTCATATTCATGCGTCATAGTTGAACCTATAGAAATGATGAGTTAATAGAAAGTGATGTTTGTGGTCAATCTATGATTATCTAACGTTTTTACTAGATTTTTATTAACAATTGTTTTTAAAAACAATGACACTTAACTCACTTATGGTTTTGACATTCTAGTGAAAAATTACTTTTTAGAAGAAAAGTGGTTTTTAATTTGCATGAAAAACTGTTCTCCAGTAGGACGGTTCCCTTTGAAAAGGGATCCGGCTAGTACATTTGCCGGGATCCGTGGATCTGTAGTTACAGAAACAGTTTTTATGAAAACATAGGTTTTTAGATCTCATAGTTTTATACCAAGATATGTGTTTTAGCCTACATTTTCTTTTAACATGCATACATGACTTCTAATGTATCGCAAGAGAAAGAAATAAAACAATGATAAACACATTATGATAATAACCTAGATAACTAGACTATTAGTAATATTTCATTTCAATACTAAGAATGATACAAAGGATTGGGTATATAATCCCAATGTAGATTAACAACACAAAGTAAATGTCTCCGTATGTGAACTTCATCATAGGGAACACAAGTGCGATGAGTGTTAAGACGATGAGCACGAAGGCGACGTAAACCATGTTGAAGATGATTCTTCTTGGTTTCGGTTGAGATGAAATGGAGAGGAGGATGAGGTTTTGAGTGATAGGGAATTTTTGAAATTGGAAGATTTGAAAAAGTGGGGATTTGATAAAGTGATTGACGGAGGGTTTATTTATGGGGGAGGAGAATTTTTGAAATTTGTGTTTTGTTTTATTATTGGATTAAAAGAAATAAAGCACAAGTTTTATATACTACGACTATAGACGAGAAAAATAACACGTACGTGAGAAAAAGGCTTCCTAATGAAACTTCAAGTAATACATGTATATGCACAAAAGATAATCATATAAATACCTAAATAGGTATACTTAATTATCAAGCAAATGTCATAAGAAGAAAATCATACCTCCAGCGCACTTAGGAATGTCTTTACAAATGACACAATAAATGTCACTTAGACGATTCCGGCTCCTTTGTGTTTAAGATACCTTCTTAAGAAAGGTATTCTTGTTATCAAGCGATTCCTATAGCTTGATAGATGTGAGCTTTGACTAATCAACATGACAAAGAGGATTAGTGCAATTAAATGAAAAAGAGAATAAGAAAAATGTTGTTATCAAATCAACATCCAAACAAATAGTTTTAAAAGACATGATGTTTGTTTTTATGAAAAAACCTTCTTTGTAGTTTTCAATTAACCATGGATTGTATCAAGTTTTTAAAGTACAATATGCTTCAAGAAACTAGGTAACGAAGCTCTTATGCCAATTGTGGAAAACTACAATTGGGGGTTGAATAGTTTTGCCAATTAAAACTTCCTTTTAATCTATTTAGATCAACTTATGTCAATCTATTTGGATGTGTGTGTTGGATGTTGATAAACAAGCATATAAAGGTATGTAATGAAAAGATAAGAGTAAGAAGCACGAAACCACAACGCGAGTATTTATAGTGGTTTGGCTACAAGGACACCTTCCTTGCCCTACTCCACTCCCCGAGTCACCTACTCGAGAGTTCGTAATCACTAAACCAATCTCCTTATGGCGGAGAAGCCTTCACAACGTCGCCTACCCTTTTTCCGGTGCTAGGCTAACCACCGGGTTCTTTCACTCCAAGGTGAACCACACCTACACAACGTCGCCTACCCTTTATAAGGTACTAGGCTAAGTACCTAGTTCTTTCACACCAAGGTGAACCACACCTACACAACGTCGCCTACCCTTTATTAGGTACTAGGCTAAGCACCTAGTTCCATTGCAATTGAGGAACTACTACCCAACACTACACCAACGACTAATCCCAAAGGAGATCAACTCCTTTACAACATCATCAAGTATATCAATATCCTTGGATCTAGTACTAATCTATCTTGTACACCGAAACACACCATATCGAATGTACATCTAAGGCACTTTTCACTAATGCCTTTAACTAGATCTTCAAGACACCATTCACTAATGTCTTGTGTCTTGACTTCTAAGCACCCTTCACTAATGCTTCTAGTCTTGACTTCTAAGCACTTATCACAAGTGCTTATGATATGGGCGATAGATACCCTTCACTAATATCTTCGTCTTGACACTTGAGACACCATTCACAAATGTCTTCAACACTTCTTAGGAAAGAAAAACAATCATCAACAAGAAGACTTCAGTAGTCTTGATGATGAGGAAGCATGGCAACTCATGGACTTGAGCTTGCTCGACTTCAAAGGTGGTGATCTTGCCTTTAAGAGGAACCTAGAAGATCACACAAAACAAAACTACAAACATAGATCTCTTGGATCTGAGGTTAGAGAGTTTTTAACTCTAGGGAAAGTATGTTAGAAAGGGGTGAGAAACAATGAAGAAATGGCTCACTATTTATAGAGGAAAAATTCTACTGTTCCCCGGATCCTACGGATCCCTTCCACAAGGGATCCGTCTAGCGTAAAGCTAGGGATCCGTGGGACGCTCCCTTTTACCCATGGGTATTTTGGTTATGTGTCATGGGTTGATCCATGGGTCTTTAGCTAGATACAATGTATCTCTTGAGTGCAATGCACCTAGTCACATGGGTATGAGTCAAAACCATGGGTTATGGATATTATCCATATATGTTATAAGCATGATGTCATGAAATGGGTTATGGGTCAAGCTCCATGGGTCATGGGCTTAGGGTTGTACCCAACTACATTCAATGTATTTTCCCAATGGGTTATGATACTTAAGTTTCTACCCATTTATATTACCCAATATACTACATACTAGTTATGTGTATATTTTACCCAAATATGTAAACACTAGTTGTTGTACATATGTAATATTAAATCATAAAATAACTTATACTTGTTTTAGTGTTTTATGTGAAAATGTGAATATGTTAGAAACTATTAGTTCAAACCATTTACGTATTTTATTTGTTTCGTTAAAATGATTTTACGTTTGTTATCGACAAAACATTAGAAGATCGTAAAATATAAATAAACGTTTTTACGGCTTATTTGTATTAACACGTTGGTTTTGGTTTTTCAAAAACTTGTTTTTGTTGATTACTTTTAAACTAATTTTGCAAAGTTTATCATATTCATTATGCAATGAGTCATCATCTAATGATGAGCTACTATAGTATTCGTGACATACCTCGTCATTTGCCATGAGACAAATTTCTTCGTCCTCCTCCTCGCTCATTCCCCACGAACCGCTCACGAATGCTTTTTGATCATCACGTTTGGGACACTTACTAATAAAGTGGTTTGGGTCCCCACATTTAAAGCAAAAGTGATCATCCTTTGCCTTCTCTTCCTCTTTGTTTTTCCGGAATCTTTTCTTGTCGTCATATGGTTGTTTGACGTATCTTCCCTTTCTTCTAAAGAACTTTTTGAAGTCCCTTACCGCCATGGCATACTCCTCGTCATCACTATCCGAAGAGGAGTTCTCTTCATCGCTTGAGACCTTCTTGGCTTTAAGGGCAAGAGATTTGTGCTTCTTTTTGACTTTTGAGGCTTCGGAATCTCTAGTGAGGACAAGCTCATAGATTTTTAAATTGCCTATGAGTTCATCAAGGGTGAGGATTGACAAGTCTTTTGATTCTTCGATTGCCGTCATCTTAGATCTCCACTTGGATGGAAGTGCCCTTAGATATCTCCTAACATGATTACGGCTATAGAAAGATTCATCAAGTGCTTGTAAAGATGTAATTATAGTATTAAAGTTAGCAAAAGAATGATCTATAGTGTGAAATCCAAGATCCGGACTCAACTAGAGTGTATAGTAACAATGATTGAACATGCACAGCGGAATAATAAGAACACAATCAAGGTTACCAACAAGGTTTTTCTATTAAAACTAATGATCCTCTATGGATCTTTACACCCTCTCTATAGAGGTTTTTCTTGAATGTTTTTATGAAAAAAGTTGTTCTTAATACAAAAGACCTAAGTTCCTTTTATAGACAAGGAACACTATTCCCTTTCTTGGGAAAAGAACAAGCATGCAACTAAAGTACAAGCATGCAACTAAATAATAAATGTAAAGCCCATACGCATGCCCATGCTAACCTTGGGCAGTACACTAAAGCTATCCTCGGGCAGTACAATAATAAAGATGGGCTAGCATTAAATAATACTGCGCCCCCTATCCCACGTGGATTCACTCTATCGCATAATCACGATTTCTTACTACTTCAGAGAAATGTAACTTCAGCAGAATCCACTTGTGCTTCGCAGAAACCACGGCTTCACAACTTCAGAGATTCCACGGCTTCAAGATTTCAACTGTTTCACTACTTCAGAGATTCCACGGCTTCAGATTTCAACTGTTTCACTACTTCAAGAGAATAACTTCACATAGTTCCTACTTTGTATGTTTATTTTACTTCAGCAGAAACTCTTCTTCAGCAGAATCCATTGTTTCTCGTTCAGCAGAATCACTGTTTCACATAATTCCCAACAATCCTCCCCTAAACTGGAATTTAAATGATACGATTGTAGAAGCCAAGAGGATTGGATCATTTAAGTTCCAGCCTTAACTTTAATAATTTCGAACCAGAGGATTGAATCATTTAACGAAAAAAATTTCCCAACAATCCTTCCCAACAATCTTTAACACTTCAGAACCAGAGGATTGTACTCGAACATCAGTAGCAAAGAACCAAAAACAATGTCATCTCTATGATGACCAAACTTTGAAACGCCAGGTGTCTTTGAGCAACAAATGACATATGGTACATCAATACATATCAGTTTCAAACTATTCTCATCACATCCAGGTGTGTTAACTCCTGTGAGAGGTGAATCATTGAAAATTATGGATTTGATGTCTCTTTACCAATAGCCATCACTACTGGAGTAGCCAAATGTTTAAGTTTGAAAACTATGGTACACTGATAACCATCGATTTATTGGCAAACCCAGAACCATATAACGGATTTGATATGTCTTTACCTGGAGCCGTTTGCTCAGGACTAGCCAACTCTTTGATGGAATGCCGTCATCATCATGGTGAGATGATTACCATTTATGGATTTCAGCAGCCTTTACCACAAGCCATAATCTTGTGGGCTAGCCAACTCTTGTGTCAAAAAGACATGGTGAGATGAAAACCATGAGTGGTGGGGTAATGAACCAACACCAAAACCTGCAATCAAGAATGAGTAGAAACTGAACACATGCAGGTTAGAGTTTTTTAAGTATAAAGACGACACTTTTTGGTCTTTAGTGACACTTTTTGGTGTTACTAAAAACTTGAAAATTTTAACTTACATGATGGTGTCTGCAGCAGTTTTCTGGCACGTGTATCTTTTGACCGAGACCTCAGATCAACAATCCCTTCGGTGGAAACCTTCCTTGATATACCAAGAGCTTCCAGTCCAAGTTTTATGCCGATCCAACGGTTAACGACCAAGTTATGACTGTTTCAAAACAGTGATGAAGTATCCTTACGGATCTTTTTCAGCAGACTTCTACAGCTGATAACTTTTGATTGGAAGCTCTGATTGACAATCCCTTCGGTGAAGCTTTAGATTACTATACCGAGATGCACCAGAATAAATTGTAGCTCGATCCAACGGTTCAAGACAAAGTTATCGCTGTTTTAAAAAGCCCAGCAGAAGACTACGAAAATTACTAACAACTTCGAGTTTTGAATCTTTTCTTCGAAAAACCTTGTAAACTCAAGATCAAGAGCCACCCTCTCTGATACCAATTGTGAAATCCAAGATCCGGACTCAACTAGAGTGTATAGTAACAATGATTGAACATGCACAGCGGAATAATAAGAACACAATCAAGGTTACCAACAAGGTTTTTCTATTAAAACTAATGATCCTCTATGGATCTTTACACCCTCTCTATAGAGGTTTTTCTTGAATGTTTTTATGAAAAAAGTTGTTCTTAATACAAAAGACCTAAGTTCCTTTTATAGACAAGGAACACTATTCCCTTTCTTGGGAAAAGAACAAGCATGCAACTAAAGTACAAGCATGCAACTAAATAATAAATGTAAAGCCCATATGCATGCCCATGCTAACCTTACATACTAAAGCTATCCTCGGCGACAATAATAAAGATGGGCTAGCATTAAATAATACTGCGCCTCCCTATCCTTCGTGGATTCACTCTATCAGATAATCACGATTTCGCTTTACTACTTCAGTAGAAATGTAACTTCAGCAGAATCCACTTGTGCTTCAGCAGAAACCACGGCTTCACAACTTCAGTAGATTCCACGGCTTCAAGACTTCAACTGTTTCACTACTTCAGAGATTCCCGGCTTCAAGTACTTCAACTGTTTCACTACTTCAGTAGAATAACTTCAGCATAGTTCCTACTTTGTATGTTTATTTTACTTCAGCAGAAACTCTTCTTCAGCAGAATCCATTGTTTCTCGTTCAGCAGAATCACTGTTTCACAGAATTCCCAACATATAGTATCCTCATCCGATATTGAAAATTGTTCATATTGTTGAACAAATAAATCTATTTTATTGTTTTTAACTTGTTGATTACCTTGATGAGTTACAACTAAAGAATTCCAAATTTATTTAGAGGTTTTAAGCATTGAAATTTTTTCGAATTCCTTTTTGGGTAAAGCATTATATAAAACCATTTTAGCTTCACTATTTTTGGAAAGCTTTTTCTTAATATCATCAATGAGTTTATCATGAGGTATGTTAACTAAATTTCCATTTTCATCTTTTGAAGTGGCTTCAAAATCGCCTTCAACAATGATGTACCAAAGATCAATATCTTTTGACTTCACATACGTTTCGAATCTATTTTTCCAATATATAAAACCATTAGTTTCAAGTAGTGGAGGTCGTTGCATAGATTACCCTTCCTTGTAATTTTCAGAACCCATAGTGATCGAAAAGTTTTTAAAATACGGTTTACTTTAAAACTTTTATAAACTTAGCTCTTGATGCCAATTGTGGAAAACTAGAAGGGGGGTTGAATAGTTTTGCCGATTTTAAGTTAGTTTCAAAAACTTTTAGATTCGATATTATGTGAAATCGTATGAATGAGGAGAGAGTATAGATCTATGAGTAATGCAAGTAAAGTAAGTAAAGTAAAGGATAGAAATGACACAACCGATTTATAGTGGTTCGGCTACAAGGACACCTTCCTTGCCCTACTCCACTGCCCGAGTCACCTACTTGAGAGTTCAAGCACTATGTCAACAAAATCCTTCAACTTGGCGGAGAAGCCTTCACAACGTTGCTTACACCTTTTTCCGGTACAAAGCTAAATACCGAGTCCGTAACACGGAGGACCAAACCAACACTACTATAACACAACAAGTATGTGTGTCACACCCTCGCCGGAGGCGGAAACACGAGGTGTAACGGAAGGGAACATAAGCACAAGATAATAGAACATACCAACGTAAATATTTAAAAGAAAGAGTACACCATTACAATACCAGTTTAGCCGTCATCGGCAAATATATTACAAATTTTAGATTCCAAAATATTTCGTTCCATTACATAACGATTTGTAGTGACAAGTGAAAACTTCATTATGCAAGACCTGGTAGAAAAAGCTTACTAACGATCACCTGAAATGCATGAGAGAAAAACGGGTCAACTATGAAAATAGTTGGTGAGTAAACATGTTTAGTAAAATAAGAAAACTCGTATGAAAGAGTCCAAGGTTTCAGTTATCGGAAATAGTCCACAAAGCAAAGGAATTGTAAATCCACTCAGTTCCAAGTTCCGCCCATACAAAACTTGCAACCTGTGTATTCACAACCCATTGCACAAAATATAGCGTATGAAGTAGTCAAGTATAAGCGGTCATAATAGTTCACAATATAGTACCACGTATATAATAATTCAGGGATGCTCCTGATGAAACCAAATTATGCTGGGTGCCACTACCCAAAGTTATGTTGGGTGCCTCTTCCCAAAGATATACTGGGTGCCTCTTCCCAAATATATATTGGGTGCCTCTTATATGGGTGCCTCTTCCCAAAGATATAATGGGTGCCTCTTCCCAAAGATATACTCTCCGAACACGGGAGACTTTATAGTGATGCTCCGAACATGGGAGACTTTGGGACAAGGTCATAACATGTACGGTTCAATAAGTTCTAACAAGTCATAATTTCGTAATTAAATTCAAGGATTTGTTTCAAGTTCACAAGTTCTAGTCAAACTAGTTAATAAAAGTAGTAAACAATTTAGCTCAAGAACGGTTCATGCATTTCGCCCCAAAATATAGTAAAACGGTAAAAAGGGGGTGTGATTACTCACTTGATGAATAGATGCGATGACAAAAGTGGTTACTCCGAAATGTAGCGTGAATCTCGAAACTGACCTATTATGAATGATATGATATGCAATAATTCATGATGTAATGTTATGCACGCAATTCGGATGATATTTATACCACTTATGTATTTTTGAAAACAATACTTCTCGTCGAAAATATAATCCTTTAACGTCTTGACCATTTTTAAATTACTTCACATGGGTTTACTTTGAAATGATATCCAACGATAATCATTTAGTGATTTATTAAGAGAATATAACTTTTCGTCGTAAAATAATGTCGTTGAAATTTCCATGAAAGTGACTAAAACGGCCTCTAAAAGCTAGTCGTAAAATGGTGCACGTCGAGTGTTAGGAAGCAAACTCAACGGTTTTGGAAAGCTTGTATCAAAATCTAGAAGTTTTAGTACATGAGTTTTCGTCATAGAGGTCTCGAACATAAAGATAATAGAGGTTAAATATGGTGATTTTGTCCAAATGTGGTTTAAAAAGTGAGTTTCGGCAAAGTTTAAGCAACCATAAATAATTCATTACAACTCCGCTATACAAACGGTTGGTCATTTTAGAAAATATGCTTGGTGATCTCGATTTTATTAAAAGACATCTCGTTACTTAAAAGTTTCACATCAACGTTAAAAATAGCCTTCAATATGGTCGTTTTGTTTACCGTAACACTTGTCTCGTAAAAATAATATAGTTTTTCTTAAATAAGAAAGTTACGGCAATTTTATGAAAACGTGTATATTTTAGTCGTTATAAATCCGTTTTCTACGTTTTATACGTCCTTAGGTTCGTATCAAAGTATACTAATATATTTTTGATAATTCGAAATAATTTATAAAGCTTAAGACTCGTTTTTGACTCGTACAAAACAAAAACTGTTTGCTGAAATTTTAAGAAAATGTATATTTCTTCGTCAAACTTGAAAAATTCATAACTTCTTCGTTATAACTCCGTTTTAATCCGTTCAAGCGGCCACGGATTCGTTTTAAAGTATATTTTCTAAATATCTAGGCCAAAAACTCATGTCTACTGTCGGATTTTCCAGAAAAACAAAATAAGACCAGACCACTTTATATACTTGTCGAAAATAGCTTTCTCGTACTAAACCTATTCCAATCCCTTCAAAACAACTCCAAAGCTATTCTAATCCTACCATACACCTTCTTAGGGTGTCATGGGTTCCTAGACATCATCAAGACCAATATATAACAAGGGATAAATTATAGGATGACTTTTATATATAAAACTCTTAAAATCAATGTAAAAATGGTATAAGTAACAATAAGTCTTGCATGCTTGTTCAAAAATAAAGAAATACATAAGGAATGAAAATGAAAGATGTAAATGAAAGTGATATGCTTACAAGCTACTATGATGAGGTGATTAGAACAAGGATTAAACCTAAACACCCTAGGTTTTTATTTCAAAACCTTTAATAAGAGTGTAACTAGATTGTGTTAAACTTGATCTTGAAAATTTTTGGATGATTTCTTCTTAACCTTAAGGAAGGCCGGTTTTTTTTTTTTGAAGAGGAACAAGAGAGAAGAAATATCTTGGCTACTTGAATAATTGTGATTGAAATGAGTGAAGTAAATACATTGAGTATAGATCTAGTTTTGTAAGAAAATCTACCCATTTTGACTACCCTCCCCCCCTTGGCCGGATTTTAGGGGGAGTGTTTCACAATTATATTTTTTTTTTTTTTTTTCTTTTTATTATGTATATAAATGTATAAGTGTAAGTAATGTAAAGTTATTTGAAAATAAGTAGTAACTTGTATATACATTTGAGCATTTAGGGTAGCGTTAGCTAAAAATAAATTTTAACGGGTCAAAGTAAAGTACATTGAGATCATATAAATTGTAAAAATATATTTCTTGCAAAATTTGAGTGATTTAATAATTATCATGTAGTTTTTAAGAAAAGTGTCGTAATAATATAAATTTAACGATTTATACACAAAATAAATTTAAAACACTAGGTAAACTCAAAATATTGTTTTTATAAACTAAATGTAAGTATAAAATATGTCGGGATAGTTTTTGAAAGTATCGGATTAAATGTTCAAAATAATAACTTACGCGATAACGTTTATTTAATATGAAATTTACGCGTTTAATGTTAAATGAAAAATCATGCATTAACTAATATGATGAATATTGAGTTTAAGAAATGACCGGAAATTGAGAATTGTGACAATGTGAAATATGAAATACAAGATCTTTGCTACAGAAATCTTGCGGAGGAACAAATCAATCAAGGACCCCTTGCTTGGATGACTTGTAGAATGCTCGTGATCTCGCCTTAGAGAATGACCTATATGAGAATCACAATAGAAGAAAGAAGAACAACTCTCTAGATCAAGTGATCTTTTGTTAGAAGAGTGTAAGAATATATGAGAGAGTTAGTAAGAAGAGGGGTGAGTAAAAATGAAGAAATGGCTCTCTATTTATAGGCAAATTCTTGCCACTGTTGCACGGATCCGACGGATCCCTTGCTTGAGGGATCCATCTAGTATAACTCCAGGGATCCGTGAGACGCTCCTCTTTGCCTATGGGTTTTTGGGTTATGGGTCATGGGTCTATGGTTTGAACCATGGGTATCTAAGTAGATACAATGTATCTAATAAATGCAATGCATCTAGTTAAATGGGTATGGGTTAACTCCATGGGCTATGGGTATGCTCCATGGGTATGGGTCATGGGTTGTGGATTTTACCCATCTTAATAAACTATTATAACAAATGAATTATTACAACAATTTGTATTAAATGACTATATGTAGATGCTTTACAAAAATAACATGTATCCTTATAGTTTTACTTATGATAACATTATATTTGTTATCAACAAAACATAAAGAGATCGCTAAATATTAATAAACGTTTTTACGGTTTATTTGTATTAACACTGAGATTGGGACTCACTTAAATCATAGAAAGTATACTCTAGACTTACTCACAAATGCTAGTTTACCTGCTGCAAAGCCTACTCCCACACCTCTTCCTCAACATTTAAATTTGTCTTTAACAAAAGGAGTTCTTTTAACTGACCCTGAATCATATAGAAGATTAGTAGGAAGACTTCTTTACCTGACCATGACAAGGCCAGATATCTCTTATGTAGTACAACATCATATAGAAGATTAATTAAGATCCCAGTTACTTAAGTAATGACAGAACCAAACACTTAGACATTGATTGTCATTTCACTAGAGACAAGATTCAAGAAGGTTTTCTGCAAATTGCATATATTCCTACTAATTTGCAACTAGCTGATATCATGACAAAAGCATTAGGAACTACTCAACATTCCTTCCTTTCTGACAAGTTGAACCTTTCAGATGATCCAACTTGAGGGGGGGCTATGGAAGATGTTGAAGGACCTCATATGTCAATTACCAAAGTTGAAGGGTGTAGTTTGTAAATAGTTTGAATGCATTTTTGCATTAATTTTTTCAATTCCACTTTGTATAAATACACAATCAATCACTCTGTATCTTTTTCAATGTAATGAGATGAAATAATATCATCTTTGATTTCTATTCTTGTTTTCGCGTTCATAATGATACAACAGTCTTGAAGAGTAACAGTTTATTTGTGTGTAGCCATCATCATCCATCTCCCTTAAGTAATGTAAAGATGTTTGTGCCTTATAAACAGAGGCTGTTTAAGTATGGTAGTATATTTTGTGAATTGAGTTGATTTTATTTAACTTAGTTCCACATTTGCATTGGTTTAGTTTCCTAGCTCAAGCCTAACATTGTTTTTTATGAGCTTAGTTTATGAACTAGGTTGGATAAAACTTGGGAATGATGGTAAAACCGTAAAAGGATTATGATAGCGTATTACCAGATTAAATTCGTTAGTGAAAAAAACAAAAAGTTCCAACTGAGAATCCCAACCCAGCTTTGTGGTTACATTAATTACAATCTAATCTTCATGAGTAGCAGTCATTTTAGATTTCATGAGTAATCAATAATGCACACTATTAGTCAGCGAACGGTCCAATCTACAACATCGTTGTCCAACCGAAAAAACGGACTAATACTGCATGGGATAGATCCAACTCATGAACACTAATTAGGATGCTACGGTAGGTAATATGCCACCTTCTAATAAAATATGTAGTTACATATAAGTTCAAGATTGTTGATACGGTGATACCTACAAGGTGCATTGAGATTTCACATATTCAAGCTCCCAAAACACAGTTGTTGATATCTGGTAACTGAAGTTCAGCATGTTTCTTTACGGACACCCCTAATTGCATACCAACAGTAACAAGGGTCTCAAGAGATCTTGCGCTGTTGGCCAAAAGGTCCTCATCTAGTGCTATTGAACCCTGCAAGATGATTGGCAATGTATAATGATGACAATGCATGTAAAGATAATAAAATGACCTCCAAAGAGTTAGGAAAATACTTGGCACATAGATATAGCTCAATGTGGGTCAGGTAACGACCAGATTGATGTAAATGAACCAAAAAGAAATTAATGAACACTTGGTTGCTAACCTTTTCGAAGACACAAATTACTGTACTTCCACCAAAAGAGAAATAACCAAACTGCAATATAAGTAGAAGAAAGCAAAGAATATATGTAATCAGAAAGAGAGATGTGAGAAGCAGCGTAATTAAGAGATTAATGATATTTTTTAACCTCATCTCCTTTCTCCACATAGTCTCCCTTCTTTTTAGTGAATGTAATGCTGCCAACCATCGTTGCTCCAATTGCTACAAATGCTACCTGAACACATGTTTATCGCAAGTTCTCCATTTTTATTATCAGCTCATCAAAGATACGAAATGTTGATGTATATTTAGCTTACTGAAAGTACTTAGACATTTGTCAGATGGTCAAACCCTTCCCTACAAACTGTACGCCATGTAAAGATTGTAATATTCAAAAGTTATGTGGAGACTTTAGACCATTTTTTTAAGGAAATAGATTAAATATAAAAAGAAACCAAGATGCTAGAAAATACAATGGTACAAACGATTTCTTCGTAGTGGCTCCCTTCCATGCCTCATTTCATAGGGAACCTCGAAGTGGCTCTATTTCATTATATTCCATCCATATCCCAATTAATTCCGATCAACGACATTACATATGCAACAAATATAACAATCACAGAACTAATCTACCATCCAAAGTCCAAACCCAACATAAGTATAACCATTTAAGGGCAATCACACGGTAAATTATGAAGAAATGAAAATTCGACCATGACCTAACAACTGGCATAAAACCCGTTAAAACCTTAACCAAATAGTTCTGACCGCATAATCATACCGAGTGGTGGCACAACAAAATGTCAAGTCGATTGTTGGAAAAAATGCCAGAGAAAGTAAGACTGCCACATACAATAACAGGCCATCACCTTTGCCAATCCAACACCCTTGCTAACACGATCTATCAACTACCACCCAAACTCAACCACGACACCAATCTCAACCATAAGGCCATGAAACCACAAGGCAGCTAACTTACCCTTACACTTTGCTTTAACATCCGTTTAACGACCCGAGATCCTTATTTAAACTACTAAAAGCTACCACAAGTGGCCACAAACAGCCAACCTAAATGACCCTCAAAATACATACGCCAAAAATGACATGATGACCACGAAAATGAGGTGAAGACCACTCAATAAAAAGGTCTAAAAGCCTAACGCAAGTCATAAACGTCATTAAAGTACGTAAACATACGATTTTACTCGTTTATTTTCCCTTTTATTAGAATTTAGAGCTTAAATACAACGCTTGTCATTAATGAGCGAAGATGACAAACCTTGCCAAAATCTGCAGTTGATATAATAGAGACAGCCCGCTTGTTCTCTGTAAATACATTGCAATACTTGCTATTCACAGCAATTGGATTAACCTAGGAATTATAAAAACAGCAATATTTTTACCAGAGTTTAATTATAAAAAAGAAAGAGAAACAAGTGAACCAAAAGTAGAAGCAAAATTATTCATGTTATATTATATTGACCCTGTACATACCGTGTATAAGGATCCAGGAATATCAACAATCTGCTCAATAGTTCCAGATACTGGAAAATGGAACCGATGGTAGTCCTGCCATATTTTGTACAATTTTAGGCTTCTACTATCTTATTTGCAATCAATTGAAAAGATAGTCTCTTGAGTAACTAGTCGAAAAGGCAAACCAAAGTCTATTATTCTTGTGAGGAATACTAGGAAAAATCAGTAACCATATACCTGTGGTGCCAAGCGAAATATCACCAGGGTTCCATCAATGAAAGCATTAGAGCATGGAATATTACCCAGCAGACCTTGGATAGAAAACTTTTTACCCTGCAAGTAACAAGGAAATGATAAAGTTCACTTGGACAGTGAAAAGAAATCCTACTAATTTTGACCATAAAAAATGGGGGAAATTTCACAAGAAAATAACTTACTTTAAAGAACCCTAAAAAAATTCAAAAAGTATGATATAATGTCATCTTTAAACTTGTAAATATTTAACCGGTTTCTTTCGAAGTTACCTTGATCCAGAATCTGAGACTTTCTTCAGCTGTCCTAAATGCCATCAAACGGCAGTCAGCAGCACATACAGCAACCTCATCACGTCCCACACAAGCAATTGGTCGTGCTCCAGGTTTCAGCTCTCTTATAAAAAATTCATTAAATGTCTGCATAGACAAAACTCCCGAATGAGATTGTAAGTTTGATGAGTGGCTGGCAGGTTTTAATAACTGTATGATTAATAAAACTCTAGCTAACTTGCCTTAAAATGATCAAGAGGGTACTTGACTTCAGCCAAATTGATTTGATCCTGGATTTAAACAAGTCAGCTGAATCAGAAACAAGAATCAGTAATTTATACACCTGATATAGATTTGAAAAGAAGGAAACAATAACTTGACATTAACTTAAGGTATAACATATCAACAGGATTATAAGCACTAGCTGTGTTCAGAAAGAAAACGATTAAGTAGACAAATTGGATAAGTAGATTGTAAGTGATGAATGCCAATGGTTCATACTTCATATACAGCACAAAGTGTAACCTTTTATTTAAGTGCGGGTAGATACGAAGTAATAAGATAAGAATCCAATCATCCCAAATGTAACAATACAAATTAATTATGCACACCAGCCCCAAAGTATTATAATGATGAGCAAACGGATCGATACATTGTATTTAGTACGCAGCTATAACTCCTATAAGAAGAAAAACAAAAGGAACAATACGTTTTCTACAGCCTACAGATAGTTTCCATTTACACAACGCTAATATACTAATATAGTCAAGGCTATTATTTATACAATATATGACGTAGAAATCAACAAAAAACAGCCTTGCAACGAAAAAATAGCATTAAATTAGAGTTGAACAACTAAAGCAAACTTGAAACTATAGTTCAGGCAACAATCATGATTGACTTCATGACAAAAATTTAGACTATAGCATATAAGGATGGTATAATGATTTTGATACAAGAAAAATCATCTTGCCTTGAAGAATTCAAGAAATGCTGGTATGTCTTTAGCAGATTCAACTGAACTCATTTTATTTCCCTGTTTTTCTGATAAGTTCTGCAATATTTCTTTCGCACCTGCACACCAGCGGATCACCAAAACGAGTTACTCTGATGAACCTTATATAACTAACATACCAAATAGAGAATATATTACCTTTGTCCATAATGCCAAGCCCTACTTTGGATTGATAAATGGCTCTCATTGATAAAATAATCTTTCCATCAATTATCTCCTGTACAAGCCTCTTCTTCTGTCGGTCAAAAACCTATATGCAAAAAATTATTTGTGTCAAAAGAATTGATCAAGGTACTGATACCAACAAAAATACTATATAAATGTAGTCGTGGTATACCACAATATGTGAAGCACTTGAACCAGAGTTCAAGCCTACATCATAGGACGAAACGTGGGCCCATTCAGATAGCTTAAACATCCACCTTTAAAGAAAAAGACAATGATGTGAGAGACAAAGTGTTAAAAATTCATTCTGATAATAAAAGCAACCATTAATAAGAATAAACTGAATCAAAAGTGAAAACAATCTTACCCATAGGAAGCCTCGGTATCAGTTAAGAAGCCCCCAGTCATAACCTGGTTTCCAGTGCCTTCATCAAAGCAAAGTGACATGTGAATCAGTGAATTCAACTTATCTGATATTTCAAGCTTCTCCCCACAAACAGGGCAACAATTGATAAGCGGTTCCCTGCACAATTGACCTCTCAGAGTTTAAAAAAAAAAAGTCAAATCATGTGCTATCCTCTTCACATTAACAGGAAGTGAAGTTTGTAGAGTCACAACACATGAAAGTAGAACACAGCAGCATGATATCACGTGAACATACTCTTCTTGTTGTACTGCAAGAAGTGTAGCCAACTCGTCCATGCTAACAACACCATCTCCATTTTCATCAGCTGCCTTAAAGATCTCCTCTTTCTAACATAAGATGTGTAAATTATTAATCTAGAACTGAGTATTCAGTTTATTTTCTAAATGCAGAAAGATTGTTTAGTTCAAACCTTTTTCGCTGCCAATTGATTACCAAATGCATTCGCTAATTCTGAGAACTCAGATAATGACAATTTTCCATCACCATTGTAATCCTGAATAATGGTAAAATCACAAGCATCACAAAAGTTGCAGGGACTAAACTTGTCACATTTCAGAGCATGGTGTCATAAAGTGCACAATGATTAACGTCTATGTGATAGTTCTGCCCATAACATTCAACTATCTCTACTAAATATTAAAGAAAAACAGATGGTTCCAGACATACCACTATCGACAAGATCCGCCTTGCAAAACTTTTTTCTATTTCAATCGGATCCTACAAATGGATAAGTTAAACATTAAAGATAAATCAGGTTGCATGTAAGCAACAACGTATTTAACTAAATGAGATTTATTGCCGGTCACCTGGACAGAACTAGATATAGATATTTTGCCAACCACTACATCAGATGATGATGGATCTAATAACTCCAACACCTCAATGTCAGAATCTGAAACCTGTATCAAGACCAAAAAAATTATAACAAGTTAAATTTTTTGAATGATTAGATGTATATTAGGTACAGCAAAGAAGGTCCTAGGGAAAAAAAACTTACTTGACTGAGAGATTCGAAAAGATCAATTTCACAATACCCAATGAGGGTGTTCTTTGACATTCTATTGGTCTGCATCACAATACACAAAAGAAAAACAGACATCGAATCATTAGAGAGAAATAACTCACGTAGATAAGCATTTAGAAATATTTAAAATGGGAAAAAGAATACAATCTACACAGCATGGTTGTAATAAATATTCAAGTTCAGTCGTTATACAAACCTCAAAAACTGACAACTTAGCGATGTGTGCCCCATTCTTCTCCAAAAGAAACTTCTTCTCCTGCATAAGTACAATTAATGTGATGCAAGTGTGTGTATAACTGCAGCCTATATCGCCAGTGTGTTCGTAGCACACATTATTTTACTCATATGTGCGATACTATAATTCTCATAATTTTAAGCATTCAAAAAAAGATGATGAAAGTCAAAGCACTGAAGCTTCTATTGATCAACTATTCATAGCATTTACTGATATGTGGGAAAATCTTGATTGCAACTCTGATTAGTTATGCAAAACATGTTGATGTTAAAGCTTAAAGCATATAAAGTAGACTCAATCAAAGTAAATCAAGAAATATTATTCAGAAAAAACACGTATTGGGATTAAGGGGCTGTTTCTTCTTTTTTTTCTCCTGTTTGGAAATAGCTTCTTTTTAGATTAAGAATGTTGTTTAGAGTAAGAACCATTTGGACAAAAACCTGTTTCTTTTTCATACTAAATGACCATCATGGCATCATGAAAAACTTAAATGTCCAATCTACCCTTGTCAGCAAAATCAATATCTACTTTTTCTTTTTATACCTGTGTGCCAAAATCAATAACATAAACTCAAACAATCAAATCTGTTAAATTCCGTAATCCCACAATTGATATGTTTTTGGGACCATCTATAATAAAGAATTTAAGGGAGAAAAACCCAAATTTATTGTAAATTTATACACATACAATGATGATGTGATTAGGCCGAAATTAAAAACATCTATTAGTGGTGGAGACGGCGGAGTAAGTCGGCAGATCGGAGTGGAGTTGACATTTACAGTGGAGTTACGGTGTCATGAGAGGTAGGTGTGGAAGAGAAAACAAATGGGGTACAGGAGAAAGAGATAAAATAAAAGAAAAAGGTGAGGGTATTTGTCTTGTGTCTAAAACAACATCCTAGATAGAAACAACCTCAAATTTAGCCCTCTTCCACGTCTAGAATTTCATTTCGTATCAAGTGAAAGAGAAACAACTTTTCAAAGAATTTATAATATAGGCAAAACACAAATCATTCCATATAGTAAAATGAGGAAATACTTTTGAAAAAAAATATATATATGACAATGTTGCTAGGGTGGTCCACATTACTAATCACCCCACAAAGGTTCTTAAACGGTTACTTATGGATTGTAAAAAGAAAACATACAAAGCCAAAGAAACTCAAAAAAACATAAATAGGGAATCACTCACTGAATTCCAAACAGGCTTGTCGGTCCTGCACAATATTCAAAACTGGCAAATGTTAAGAGCACATAGGTATATGATGGGGGGAAAGTACTTTTAACATTGAATCGACAAACATATTAAGATTATACAGAAAGATGTCCTACTGAAACGTAAGAACTCAAACCATGTGTACTTTAAATCCCCATAGTCGAAAATTCCCAAATTTTTAGTAGTTGGAGCAACGGTTTAGTATACATAGGAGGAAATGAATACCCAAATTTAATTCGTAACTAATTCAATCCATTATTTCTAGGTCAAACAACTCACATTACACAATAATGTAATGTATGATACACTTAACTGGTCAGAAGTATTTGTGCGGAACGTTTGTTCGCCTAACGAAATACACGCAAGCCACTTATCTTTAAACTTCATTTCCGCCTAAAAATAAACCAACAATATAAAAATATATTAAATAAGTAAAAATGTACAAGTTAAAAGTTAAAAGTAGTTATATAAAATAATAATAAAACTTACGGAAATTAGGGTTAGTAAAGCGATACCGGCGAAATCATCGTGAGTGTTGAGTTTGGAGTGATGAGAGACGGATGTGCGACGGTGTAGGTGTAATTTGTTCTTCATTCTGTCACGATACGACGACGTTTTTGATGATGATGAGGGTTCATTAATGGAGGTTGGTTTTGAAGTACCGTGTCCCATTTTTGTTTAGAGTGAGGGAGAAGAGAATATGCGAAATCTATAAAAAGTTTCGGAAAAGTGGGTGAAGGTCAGAAAGTGATCGTTGACAACTTTACACTCGGAGTTTGTTTCTTGAGTTAAGTACATTTTTAGTCCTTTACTTTTGGTTCAACTTTTCAAAAAGTTTTTGGTTGGGGCTATGTTTGGCGCGCAGCATTTTAGAGCTTTTTGGGCAATGAGCGGTGAGCAATGAGCTTTTTGATTTTTATTGTTCGTTTGATAAAGGAGCGGTGAAAGCTTTCATATTTTTAGGAAAGCTCATTTTTCCAATCTTCTTTAAGAAGGTGTGGAATGAATGCTTACATCGCTTCATACCAACTCGCTACTTTTACCAAACACACCCTGAGTGTTGAAACACCCGTTGTTTCATGTGTAAGCGTTTAAATGGTTACATGTTTTTAATAATGGGCTGTAAAAACGTTTGCATTTAATTTTGAATAAAGGAATGTATTGAATTTTAAGCTTTCTTGTTATAGTAAGTGTGTAAGCTTATTTTTTTAATATTTTTTTTTAGAAATCGCCTAAATGCATTATTATATAGTTAAGATAAGATAACAATAGACTAGAGGGACATGATAACGTATAAGAGTTTCGCATGAATGACTAAAGCTCCTACTTCTATAACCAACCCATAAGGCTCGAAGCCCAACGAATGTTGCATGGGAATTGATCTGCAAGGCAAATATCCGCCAAACAGTAATGTCTTTGCCTGGATAACAACCCCAAGGCAAGGACATGCCTGAGATCTTATCCCAAAACTGATGCGCATCTATGCCACGTGTAACCACCTTACTTGTTCAGAGGTAATGCCGCAAGTATTTCGCTAATACATGCAGATCTTGTCGAAACATTCCCGTAAAAACCTCAATCAATCATAACATGACACGCGTCACCAAAGGATGATCACCATGTGGTTCATCGATAACCATTTGATCATCCACGACCATTGGATCACTTTCACGTGTTGCACACAATCCCAAATACATCCCTAAATACTAGGTGCGTTTGGAGAGAATGACCAAGCTAACATAAGCAATCTTCTTCACATTTTTACACACACTAATCCTATGAGTGTTATCCCGACTCAAGATAAACATTTCTCATCTTGGGGTCCTTGCCGAACGCGAGAAACCGAACATACGATCATCACTCACCTCATAACACACTTTCGATTTAACTTTAAATCCACATTTACGTACCATACGTAAACAATGTGTAATAAAAGACATTATACTATGACTCAAATGCAATTTAAATATGGAGAACGTATTCATTAGACAAAACACATTTCACTTACACTCTATTTAACTTTTATCAAAAAAAAAAAAAACAAAAAAAAACTACACTATTTCAAGTAAGATATTTTTATTCCAACTTATTTTTATTTAATTATTTTTTGTCATAAAAAACGTACAACTGATAAACATTGCTTGTCATAAAATCAATTATATTTTTGCTGCCTGTCGTTATTTATATATGAAATAATTTATCATCCTTTTAAATCATTCCAATTAAAAACTATCGTCATCCGTAATATTATCGTGACAAAATATATATATATATAATATTACACGTTGAAAATTTTAATTTCATTTCGTCACCGCAAAGCGTGGATACGGCAGCTATAAAACTTAAACAAACACCCTAATTAAGTACTACCACAGTACTTAACAAATTACAATAATCAACTTAGGTGTTGTTTGGTATCCTTCTTTTGATTTGATTTTGAGTTGAAAAGACATTAATGTCATGTTTGGTATGTAAAAATGAGTCCACCGGTTTGGGTTCATTGCTAAAAATGTGTAAGATATGAATCCACTTCAAGGACGCAGGTTTTGTAAAAATTTCAATGACATCATTTGTTATTTTCTAAATCAATGGGCACATATTTCATTTCATTCACTCATTTTTATTTACTAGACGAGTACCCGCGCCTAGCGGCAGCGATGTTTAGTTTTCTGCAAAGTTCCGATGACCCATAAGTTTCTTTCAACAAACTGTATTTGTAGCATTAGAGAATCGTTTTCGAATAACTACAATTATGATGCGTGGTTGCATAGCAGCATAAATATATAGTTTTTTAAAAAATTATGTGCAGTCGATCTAAGTGTGTGAGTATATTTTCTAATAGGATTGTTTTAAGTTATTAAGATTTTTAGTAATAACAGAGTCAAGCATTACAAAAGCGGTATTATGTAGTTGGCAATATTATATTGTAGTTTAGAGGTATAGCCAACATGTGTGACCGCTTTTCTTGTTTTGTCAGTAATTTAGGCAGTAATAACTATTTTTTTTACATGTGTAACGTTTATCATTTGGTGTGTGGCTTTTAAAATTGTAACTTTGCAAATTGGATATCACCATATACGATTATTTTGTACTATCAATTTGTATAGATATTTATGCATTGTTCAAAGCTATTTGTTTGAGGTACAAATAATTATCGCTAAAGATAACAATACTATTTATTTTTTGTGATTTTAATAAACTTACATAACATTATTGATACCCTGGACAAAGGGCTATACAATATATATTAACTTTTAAACGACGATTCATATATGCTAGTCCCTTAAATGGTGCAAAAGAAACATTTTTTAAAATAACATTATACAAATGACAAATTACATGTGCCAAAGCAAAATAAACCAAAAACTACAATTACTTGGTCTCTCCTTTCAAAAAATTGTCACGGGTTCCACAACTACTTCATCATTTCTCATATAATTTTGTCAAATTTGAAACCCGATTTCACCTGGTTCAACTGGTTGAACCGTTCGAATAAAAAATAGGTCGATTTAACCGAGTCAAACCGATAGGTCGAAAAAATGTCAAATTAAACCGTCACCCCGGGTTTGAAGCGTCCCGGGTCAACCCGGTATCGGTTTCAACGGGTCAACCCGGTATCGGTTTCAATTGGTTGGTAGATGTGCTTTTAATTGGGTGTACAATGTGAATAAATTATTGTACTTTTAAGTAATGGGGTGTTTTAATAAGAGTATTAATTATATTATTTATTTCTCTCTCCATTGACCATGTTTTCAACATTCAACTTTCAACATTTTTTACTTTTTCCACTTTGACCATTTTTCCATTTTATATAGTAAAGATAAATTATTATATAACAATAAATTTGATTAACTTTTATTTTATATATATTTAAAATAAAAATATTATATCATTTATATATTTTCTCTATCCTACTTTTTCCTTAAAACTTATGCTAATTCAAATCAAAATCAAAATCTAAATCAAAATCTAAATCTCTCAACAAACCAAACGAACCTTAGGGTGCGTTTGGTAGAGAGAAATTCAGAGAAAAGAAATGAAGTAGAGAATAGAATCTCAGATAATAGAAATCAGTAGAGAATTTTGTTCAATTCTAATGTTTGGTAACAAAAGAGACTTGACCCGAGAAATGAAAAAAAAAATTATTTAAATAACATTTTGTCATATAAGGCTCACATATATTAGTTTGTTGATTTTTAAATTTTTTTTTTTTTTTTTTTTTTTTTTTTTTTTTTTTTCTAAATACAATTTTTAAAAAATATTTAAAAAAATATATCTTTTTTTTAAATTTATTTTTTAAAAATTTATGTACTTTCTTTAAAAAAATTATTTAAAAAAAAAATTTTAATATATTTATTTAAAAAAAAACTTGTTTTTTTTTAAAAAATGTTTTTTAAAAATATATTTATTTAAAAAAAAACTTATTTTTTTTTAAAAAATATTTAAAAAAAAATTATTTTTAAAAATGTATTTAAAAAAAAAACTTGTTTTTTTTTTAAAACTATTTTTTGAAAATGTATTTATTTAAAAACCTTATTCTTTTTAAATATATTTTTTAAAAAAAAAAACTTTTTCAAAATAATAATAATCAATTTCTTTTCTAAAATAATTTGTACACTAAAGTCTCAATTTCTCCATTTCTCTACCAAATTCTCCGCCAATTTCTCTCAAACAACAAGAGAAATGAACCATTTCCAATTCTCTTTTCTCTACAAACACACCCTTAGCATGTTTGGTTGGGAGAAATAGCCAAAGAAATGGAAATGAGCAAATTTCTTGTTTGGTAGGGTAGAGAAATAAAAGTGGAGATTTAAAATTCTCAGAATTTTGTTAACACATGATCTCAACTTATTCTTCATCTTTTGAGTGGAAAACAAATTCCCAATCAAGCTCCACATGACAAAAATAAATATATTTTCCAAAAATATTTTTTAAAACAAGTTTTTTAAATACATTTTTAAAAATAATTAAAAATATATATTTTAAAAAGAAAATAAGTTTTTTAAATAATTATTTTAAAAATATTTTAAAAACAAGTTTTTAAATAAACACATTTTAAAAGATAAATTTTTAAAAATAATTTTTTGTGGAGAAATGGATTATTTTTTTGAAAAATGTTTTTTTTACATTTAAAAATTTAAAAATTATTTTAAAAAACAAGTTTTTTAAATAAAGACATTTTTAAAAATATTTTTTAAAAAAACAAGTTTTTTTAAGTAAATACATTTTAAAAAACAAGTTTTTAATATTTTTTAAAGAAAGTACATAAATTTTTAAAAAATAAATTTAAAAAAAATATATAGTTTTTTTTAAATATTTTAAGAATTTTATTTAGACAAATATTATTTAAATAAAAAAATTTCATTTCATTTTTCAAAATTTCTACCATTTCTATTCTCTGAGATTCTATTCTCTACTTCATTTCTTTTATCTGAATTTCTCTCTACCAAACGCACCCTTAATATATTTACAGGGGTACAAAAATGGTTTCTTGAAAATGTTACTCAAACCTTTTCTCCGATGCTTCTTCACCCAATCCACCACCACAATGCTCCTAAAACCCTCCTTCAATCTCTCACCTTTTCTTTTCAAAACCCTTACCACCAAAACCCCATCTTTTATCCACCGTTCTCACTTCACCACCACAGCCGCCATCACAAACCACCAACAAAAACCACAGTTGCAAATGAGCAACAAGTCTGAGAAAAAAGCACGCCGTGAATCACCTTCTGGTAAGCTTTTATACCTTCTTGGTCGTTGTAGCAAAGATAATAATACCCTTGAAGCACTTAGGTTATATGATGAAGCTTTGGTAAATAATGTCCCTTTAAATGTTGAGCATTATAATAAGTTATTGTATTTATGTTCAAGTAGTAATAGCGAGTTGGGTTTAGAAAGAGGGTTTGAGATTTTTAGTAAAATGGAGAGTAATGTTGTCCCCAATGAGGCTACTTTTACCACTATGGCTAGGTTAGCCGCGTTTAAGGATGACCCGGAAATGGCTTTTGATTTGGTTAAGAAAATGAAAGAGGGGTGTGGGATTTCGCCGAGGTTAAGGTCTTATGTTCCAGCTTTGTCCGGGTTTTGTACGAAAGGATTGGCGGATAAAGCGTATGAGGTTGATGAGTATATGATTGAGAATGGGGTTATGGCGGAGGAAAGTGAACTTGGGTTGTTGTTACGGGTTAGTGTTGGTGCGGGTAGGGTGGAGAAAGTTTACGAGATGTTGCAGAGGTTGAGAGGGAGTGTGAGGCAAGTGAGTGAAGAGACGGCGGGGTTGGTTGAGGAGTGGTTTAGGTCGGATGTGGCTGTTGGTGTTGGGGTGAAAAGTTGGGATGTTGGGAAGGTTAAGGACGCGGTTGTGAAAGGTGGGGGTGGGTGGCATGGTGTAGGGTGGCTTGGTGAAGGGAAGTGGGAGGTGACGAGGACGGAAATGGATGAGATGGGTGTTTGTGGATCGTGCGGCGAGAAGCTTGTTAGTGTTGATATTGATCCTTTGGAGACAGAGAATTTTGCTAGTTCTTTGAGTACTTTGGCTTGTCAAAGGGAGACACGGGCTGATTTTTTGCAGTTTCAGGTATGATCATTGGTTTTTAGTTCTTTTTATTAAACCGTTTTTTGTATCTGTTTCTATTGTTTCCAGTCACTCAGGCTTGTTCAGTTGAATTATCTGAAGGGATGTTTCGATGTGCATATTAAACCGTTTTTTGTATCTGTTTCTATTGTTTCCAGTCACTCAGGCTTGTTCAGTTGAATTATCTGAAGGGATGTTTCGATGTGCATTTTCCAAGTGGATGTGTGATTTTTAATAATGAGCTGTAGTAAAGTCGGAGTTAGAAAATAAATAGTTTCTGGATGTAGCTTTTGCTGTTTGAAGCTATGATGATGAGATAATTAGCTGTTTAAGTGTTTGGAATATTCTGATTATTTCAGAATATAAGACATAAATTAGTAAAACGGACATGGTTTTCAAAAAATACGATCAGAGTGAAATGGTCGCAGACTAGGTTAAGGTGTATTAATTAGTCAATTCTAGTATGCCCTTTGATAACCAGTTTCATTGCAGCTAGTTTGATCTATGAAGTATGATTATATAATATCAATCAGTTTTGAAGAGTAACTGGGAATACCACTTTACGCTGCTGCTAACTGCCTAACTGTAATCTTATAATCAATTAATTCTACTCTTGCAGGAATGGCTTCAAAAGCATGGTCCATTTGATGCGGTTGTGGATGGTGCAAATGTGGGTCATATCAAGCAGAATTATTTTGACTTTAATCAGGTGCAATTTAGACACAATGCCTAAAACAAGACCGTTCTTGACTACTTGCATTATATAGATACAAGTCACATCATAGATAAACTTGATTGTTAATAATTGTAAATTTTGTGTGTAGCTCAAATCAGCAGTAAACTCAACACGTAGGTTGAGTCCTTCAAATAGGTTACCTCTTGTCATTTTACATAGTGGCCGCGTGAAAGGTCAGCAGAATTGGAATCAAAAGAATAAAATGGCGTTGCAGCACTGGAAAGAGTCTGGGGCACTTTATGTTACTCCACAAGGATCGAACGATGATTGGTAAATCTTATTCGTTTGAAACAGATACACTTAGATAATAGCATGTGCACAGTTAAACACTCGTAAATTTGAGATGAGCTAGGGTAGAGGTGGCAAAATTGGGCGGTTGGGTAATGGATCAAAACGGGCTTTGGGCAAGTTGGGTCGCTTGACCCAGAATGAAATTGCCTAGATTTTTCACGTTTATTTATTGATTCATTGTTATAGCCAACCACTCTTTCATATTTGATTACAAAAATTATACCATTTCACTTTTAACCTGATTGACCTGATTATTTTCAAGCTGTTTCCGAGCCCTTAAACCTTTAGGTTTATTTTAGCATCACTAGTGGCCTACCGAGCCCTTAAACCTTTAGGTTTATTTTAGCTCAGGCTGACTTAATTTTTATTGGATTTAACTCTCACATGAAACTAATAGTGAAATTATCAAATAAACTACTAATTAAACTTATACTTGGGTCATAATTTGGATGATTTCCCAGGTATTGGTTGTATGCTGCTATAAGTAGCAAGTGTCTGCTGGTGACTAACGATGAGATGAGAGATCACTTGTTTGAATTGCTAGGCACGAGCTTCTTTCCAAGATGGAAAGAGAAGCACCAGGTTTGGTTTCCTTATTCTTGTTACTTCATATCTGTATAAAGTTCATTTATTGCCCCAAAAATTACTTTATAATGTTAAGATTGTGATACGATTAATGCTAAAGATTCTTGTATCTATACTTGAGTGTAAAGTTGTCTCTAAAGATTGTTTTATTGTTCTTAGTTTTAAGGTGGACTCTAATTTTTGGAACGAATGGACCATCATTTTGTTAAGCTTTAAAAAGCACTTTTCATTCAATGCTTGTTATGCTATTTTAGTTTATTTTTCTCTGTAAATGTGACAATCTGTTAATACATGGATCATTTATTCATCTCGTAAGGTGCCTTGTTTGACTGAGGACACAACTTTCTAAAACAGATCATTTATGCGTCAGATGTGTGAAATAGCATGCAATAATGATGAAGTTAGTGATCATATTTTAGTTATGTTGGGTTGCAGGTTAGATTGTCAGTTACTAGAGAAGGACTTAAATTTCACATGCCTCCACCTTACTCGATTGTTATCCAGGTGAGTTTTAGTTTCGGCATAATTCCCAAAGGCCATTGCTTAATCAAAAATCAAATTTCAAATAAAATAGGCCTCCTTAAAATGGAAACCATAAATTTTGAAACCTTTCATCCTCCTTTAACGATTTTGTACCAATGACTTGATGCCTCAATGGTATATGACTAGAGGTGACAATTCTGATCTAATGGGTCAAAACGGCTAAATTTTAAAATATAGCTGAAAGAAGACAGGTCAAACGGTTCAAAAGTCGCCCAAAATGCTTACAAATGCTTAAAACCTCATGCCTTTTTCCAAAAAAATATAATTTTTAATAAATACGTTCATCTTCTTAAATTAAAAAAAGAAAAAGAAAAAGTTTCGTAGAGTGGGTCTGACCCGCATTAGAGTGGTGTATGCATATGTAGATGTCGTTCAACTATGTGATTGCAGGAGTCGGAACAAGGCAGCTGGCACATACCAACAGTGACTGGAGATGACTTTGAGACCCGTAGGCAGTGGGTTTGTGCCAACCGGATCAAGCATTAGCTTCGTTAGACCGGTTGCTCTCAGTTCCACCAACCAGATTAGGCTCGTGCCATCCCATTCCATGTATTAAAACCTTCCTTCAGTTTACAGGAAAGGTCGTCAGGAATGCATGTAGAAGAGAGAGGAAGATGGTTTCATTTTTGATAATTTTTCATTGCAACTTCTTAAGATTAACATAAACATTTGATTGCAGTATAGATTGGATGTAAACTAATAATATAAACGATTCAAATTAGAAATTCAAATTAATGATTCTATAACAAGTCACTGTGTCATGGGTTAAATGAACTGCGTCGTGTGAGGTTTTTGCGGAAAATGGATATGCATGTAATCTTGGTTCTTTTAATTGTTTCTGATATCCATTATTCTATACTTTTTTTTTTTGAAAGAATGTGGTGTTTGTTATGTGACATTTAAGTGTGAAAAATGGATTATTACAACTCAAGATATTTTAACTATAATCTTGAGGTAAGGGTGTTCTTTCTTCAATATGCCGTGGACAGAAAAAACAGAAACTACAATGCGCCTCATCTTGTGTCATGTAAATTTATTGACACCAGTCACCATCAGTATTTGTCAAGGTTAGTTAATCGCCTGGTCCATATATATTAGTGTCCGACACAATTCCAGTCAAAATTATGTGGAGAGCTGTTATATCGGGGTAACGTTATGCATGATTTTGGAAAGATTGGTTGCATTTCTCAATGTTGACTGGAATTGTGTCGGACACTAATAACCTTGGTGGGCAAACTCTGGGTGTGTTTGGTAAAAGTAGTTGTGAGCGATGAGCAGTAGCCATAACGCACTGCTTTTTTTAAAAACATTGAAAAAATGAGCTTTCCTAAAAAATTACAAAGCTCATCGTTTTTTTGCCAAACGAACACTGAAGATCGAGATCCTACCCAAGATCGTTTTTGTCTTTACAAAATGAGGATCGTAAGATTGGATCAAGATCGTAAGATCCTACCAAAGTGTCTTGTTTTGCTAATAGGCGTTGATGGATTATAACGTTATACACTCATACATATCTATTGAATATAAAACACGGAGAATCCTTTCCCTATCAACTTCCTTTTCATGAGGCTTCAAGTAATCGTACAACAATCCGTAGGTAGACTGATGCATGTTTTTCGCTTGACGGAGAAAAATGACATACTTCTCCCATTCAGGACCAAGACTACTTAGGAACTTAGTATTCACTGCAATTCTTGGCATGTGGATGTTGTGTTTATCCAAATCATTGATGATGTCCGAAAATCGGTGATGATAGGACTCGAAAGTGTCTCTCCGGTTCAATCATGAAGTGTTCATAAGCCAAGTAAATTTTGGATTCCAAATCTTCCCGATTGAGTACAGATCCTTCCATAAGAAGACGAATATGATCCCACATTTTCTTTGCAGTCTTTTGAGCATCAACACTACGAAGAATTAGGTTTGGTAATCCTAGGAGGATATATTCCATTGCAAGCTCATCTGCTTCATAGTGTAGAAGTTCTTGAGGATTCAAGTCTGCAACCGTAGCAATGTTCGTTTGTTCATCTCTTGGTGGAATGGCATTTGGATCTCCGGGTACAATGGCAGTAGGCATCTCAAATGGACCTTCCAAGATAACCTTCTTTAAGAACTTTCCATGTGGCTTCTTTAGATCACAAAACCTAAAGAACCTTATCACCCATTGATCGTAGTTTCCGGTAGTGAGCATTGGAGGTCTATCAAGTGATCCAGCCTCATGAATTGATTGTTGGTCGCTTAAAGTTTCAAACATCTTTGAAAACCAAGTGGGTTCCCTCATAGTGATCCTTGATGGATGTTGATTAAAGTCATTTGTGTACGGTTGAGCTTGAAGACTTGGTGGTGGTTGAACCATTTGAGGTTGTGGATTTGCAGCAAGTTGTGGAGTATGCTGTTGGTTAAATTGTTGTTGATAAATTGCTTGTTGTTGATTCCATTGTTGATGTTGTGGAGTTAGTTGTTGTTGTCGTTGAGGATAAGTGTAAGGGAAATAGTTAGAGTATGGTGGTTGTGACATGTTGATAAACTTGTGTTGATAAATATGGATCTTTGTAGTCGAATGAACCTTTGTTGATGAAGTGTCCTTAGGCGTAGAAGAGACAAGAACCAAGTAGCACTTATGCGTAAAACACCAAAGTTACGCGTAACAATAATGAGTTACGCGTAGGATTTAGCTTACGCGTAAGTAGGAAAAAGCACTAAAGTTAGGCGTAGGATTTTCTTATGCGTAAGACTAGGCTTAGGCGTAAGAAAGATCTTAGGCGTAGGATTTCTACGCGTAAGCTTATGCTTATGCGTAATTTTAGGGTTTTTGCCCAAATGATCTTTTACACTATCACAGTGCAAAAGATATCCAAAGTCGACGTATTTTCGGACTTATCCAAGTAAGAAAACACGGAATAAACCACGAAAATGAAGATCAAACCAAGGAGGCACTTACGCGTAGGATTAGAGTTTTACTACGTAAGATTACTCGTAATTTTGATTTCGGCCAAAAGTGTTTCTAAACCAGTTTTGTGTGATAAAATAGCTTCAATAACACCAAAATACACAAAAGTGTGAAACTTGATGTACCAAAACCTCTAAAAAAGTAGGATGAAACCCTCGTTCAAAAACTAGATGGAAAACAACGTTCCACGCATAAAGTTCCAAACTTTTTGCCAAAACAAGTATTTTAACACCTTAAAACGTTGAAAGTACAAGAATCTTGGATTTAAAAAGTGTAAAACAAGTTTTTTAAGCTTAAGCAAAGAATAGGTTATGTTTACGCGTAAGACCCAAAACCAAAATCTTCAAAACAAAAGTGTACACCCAACTATTTGGCGATTGATACCACTGTTAGGTCACAAGTTTTACCACACAAGCTTATAAGAAAGATAGAGAGGCGATTGAACAAGTATCCAAACACACACACACGTATAGACTTAGACGGTTAGGCGTAGGTATGTGAAAGAGAGAATAACTTGAACAACCAACCTTCAAATGAAGGTTTACAAGGGGTATTTATAGGAGGGAAGCTAGGGCAACACTCCTAGTTCCCTTCCTTTCCTTATTGGGCTTGGGCCTAAGCTCATGGGCCTTCTACATAAGCTTAAGGCTAATAACAAACATAAAGGCCAAAATAAGCTAACTATTACATATGAGTAACTAACACTTGAATAATGTTTAGGAGTGATTCCAACAATCTCTCCCTCAAGTGTTATTACATATGAGTAACAAACACTCAAGTGTTGGTGATGAAAAACGGTGAAGGCGTTGATGTAATAGTAGCTTTGACGTCTTCTGACATTCTTCTTTCTTGTGAGAAGAATTGCCTTTATTTGAACAATCTCCCGGTGTAAGAGAGATAGTTTACTTTAAACGGTTATGCTTTGACGTCATCTTTAACTCTGTTCTTTGATCATTGTTCTTTGTGATGAAAGTTATAGTATGTTGTTGTTGCATCAATGTCCGCCTTCAGTGCCTTCGCCGCTACGGTGTCTCCACGTCATTCTTCAACATGCTCACACGCTCTTTGACGTTGGAATTCGATCGATGGAGTTCTTTAAGTCTTTAACTTTGTAGATTCTCTGTATTGACGAAGAATCATTCTGACCGTTGTGTTGCTTTTGGATAGAACTTCCATTAGTGATGATGTTGGCGTGAGCATGAGAAGAATCTGCACGATCATTCCGCTCCCGAGCTTCCATAAGAAGAAAACATTTAAACGGTTAGTAATAAGCGGATTCCGGCACTTACAAGTTTGAACTTCGAGAGTGTTAACAGCATAGTGTGAAAACACAACTCTTATTCTTACAAAGGCCGCCTCTGAATCGGAGTCCCACAAGTGAGATAACACGATGTACCGAAGTACACCTACGATTCAGATGAGTCGCCGAGGTACATCAAGCATCACCTCACGATTGTAGACCGTTTGAGACCACTAAGCGCAATCCACGGGGAGTTCCGGCGACCGTGGTCGTTTGATGTTGACCCCGGCAGAGTTTCCATTCAATCATTGAGGATCACAATTGTGAACCTCTCATAAATGTTCTCGACAGATTGCTAAGATCTGTGAAGGACTCGATAATGTATCACTGAAATTCTTATTGTTGAATGTCAAGTGATGAAATGTCAAGTGTACATAAGAGATCTTTTGATGAATCTCGTGGCTCTAGACTCAATAGTGCGTTTTGGTTTTCCTGAGCGGAGACTAGGGAGAGGGTCTCCTTCTTCAATACCAGCAATCTCTAAGAGAAAGCCGATAGTTTACGTAGGGTTCCTAGTGAGAATGAAACAAGCTTATGTTGAGAGAAACTTGAGTGGATAAGAAGGTTTAGTGCATGCGTCCATCGGGTCCATGACGACTTTTAATCTTCAATACCGGCGTCACTAAGTGACAACCAATAGCATATGAATTGAACCCGATGTCCGCCCTAAGTTGAATAATCTGGAGGGCTATTTCTTTTCACCCTTTTCTTTGCATTTCTTTTAATTCTTCAACTCCTTCTTTCTCCGATTCTCATTTTCTCCTTTTTACAATCATACCTAAGGACTTCTAAATACTAACTATTTGTGGTGTCCTTGGGTAGATCCCTCCGCTCTGGCGGATCATAGGACGGTTATTCCTAACCTTAGTCACCTTATAACTCCATGACTAATTTATGTTGCCATAAAACCATCGATGTGAAAAATCTCTCACAGTGTTTATGAATGAAAACATTTTAGTACCACTGTTGAGATAAGATTTTGCATAAATACTCCCCTCCACATGTGCTTAAGAGTTTTAACGGTTAAAATGCACAGTGAGGAAAGAGCGCGCACTTTTGAATTGATTAACTCAAGATAGACATTCCCCGCGAGACACGGTTACGTGGCATAGTTAAAGAGTTGCATTGTCAGCTTTTAGGTGACAACCGGCTCTAGTAACTACCTTGAAGGTGTAGACAATCCTCGAAAGGTCGTCAAACCCGTCCGAGTTCATGTTTATCAAGAGTTTCTCGAATGGTACATTCTACTCAGACAAGTCCTTTGCGAGACACGCTTACATCACTAGCGAACTAGCTTGAAATTATTACCCGTCCCAGACAAGTCTTTTCGAGTTACTAACAGTTAAGCATCGTCAATTCGTTGGTTAAGTCTGAAGCACATAGATTCATTTGCATTTTACACAACATATTTCTTATCACACATTTTCTCCCCCTCAAAAATGGCATATGTGATGTTATTTTTGAAAAGTTGAGAATAAATATGACCATTTCGAGTGTTGCGGGAAGAATGACCACTGTGAACAATTTTTGAACAAAGTTTCAAATACTCCCCCTCAACAAGTGATATAAACGGTTGAGGTTTTGAAAATCATAAGGGGAAGTACTTGTTCTTTTGAGCAAAACCTTGAAAAATGAAAGGTTTGATAGGTTTTACTCAAAAGTAAGAAGCTTTCGCTCCTTTCCTAAGGATTGTGGCACTACCAGGCGCACGGGTCCTTTATTTACAAGTACGGGTTGTACAATGTAATGTGTGCACAAGCCATATACATAATTAATCAAACATCCAAAATTATATGAAAGAAGCAATTCAAGGGTACCAGAAGTGCGGTGATGTTCCGTGAGTGTGCAATGTGGTGTTGAAATCGGTTATGTTTCTCTTGGGTCGACCACCGACATAACTCTCCAATCGTCAACCGATCCCTTCAAACAACCGCTCATCAATCATTGTGATGATCCGCCTCACATCCCTCCTTTCCGAGAATTCCACGCTTAGGAGACCCAATTTTCGGCGTATATCCTTCAACTTCGTATGCCAATCCATCCCTAACCAGCTTCAAAGTATGATCCCGAACTTGTGGAGTTCGCTACACGCCATTAAGCAGTTTCTTTGAAGTTCACTACGGTAAACAACAAAGGTTTGTCGATGAGTGTATATTGAGATAGCTGGTTGATATCGGGAAGATCAAGCTTTTGAGGAGTGAAGTTGACGCGCCCGATAAGATTCAACGCCACCGGAGATCTTCTACACGTTCCTTGATGACAATGCGCCTTATGAAGATGAGAAGTGACTTGATAAATTCGCGTTGTACTGCGGTTGAGAATTGTCTCATGCGACACTGTACCTTGGCAAGGTACATGTCTTCGATGTCATTGAGAGACAAATTCTCAAAGTCAGCCTCAGAGAAAGCATAGTCCCGTTCATCTTGTCGCTTGACTACGATCTTCTTTAGGAATGTGTAGTCCCACTTAGACGAAAGGTCAACGTGTATGATGGCAACGATACCTTTAGAACTATGCACAGCATGTTGAGACTTCGAACCCCGGCGATACGTAGTAGATTCGGCGTTCGGCCGCTGATGAATCCCATACAATGCATCTCGGTCGTATGCTTCCACCGTGTTGGAGAACAAGTGATTGGCACGTTCCTCAATGGCTATGCAGTTTGAGTAGACAGCTGAGGGGAATGGAAGTGTCAACGATGTAGCGTATTTTCTTGAATCATCGCCACCGTGTAAAAGAAAATCCAAGTCTTTGTTGAAGAAATATTTGAAAGGAACCCTTTGTGTGAAGTCAATGTTTGCTTCCGGGTTGAGCCAATCCATGTTGTTAGACATAGCTCGAGCAATGTTTTCAAGGTGATATTCGATCTCGAGGGCACTTTCGTGAGTCTGTCTTTTAGAAGTTGAAACGCTTCATTCTTGATTCGCTTCAGATTTCGCCATTTTCTTCACATGGAACTTTTCTTGCAGAATTTTAGCATGCTCCAATGTATAACCGTCTACCAAATCGACCTTCTTCGGGTAGGGAGTGTTGTTAACAAGATTAGCAAACCATTCAAATTCCTCTGTTTTATCGTCATCTAACCATGATACGACGTCGCCCGAGGCGTCTTCTTCTTCTTCTTTTTCAAGGCCTAGATGATGATCTGGTTTCAACTTGTTTGGGAGAGGTGGGTTGTTGTATGGGCTCAAGGACCTCTTCATCGTCACCACCCGTATACTCAAAGTGATCATCGGTTTTCTAAGTCGGGGTTGGTAACTCGGAATCGTCCGAGGTTTTTCAAGAGAAGAACGAGGAGGAGATTTTGTTGAACAGGAGGCCGTTGTGGAGGAGGTTGCATCAAAGAAGATTCACCGATCGCTTCGACGCGTTTAGGTGCGAGTCTTTATCCTTATTCTTGTCTTCATCGCCTCTAGGACGCGTTTAGACTTTTCAGCTTCGAATCTACAAGCTTCTTGAAGTTGGTAGTCCAACAATGCTTGAAACAGCTTTCCTTCATCGAGTAAATGTCCCGTGATCGTGCAGACATTTGTGTAACAAGCTTGGCCACCAATTCATTATCCGAGAAAACAACCGGATCGGTTGGATTGATTGTGACGGTTAAGGGTGTTGATCGAATAGTTTGCTTGGCGATCCGCATAAGATTTGGATAAAGTTGTTTGGTGAACAACTCCTTTGTGACTTTAGGAACGTACTCCAGAAGGTACTTTTTCGCGTAGCCTTCGATCATTTCGTTCAGTTCCTCTTGACGGTGATTTTTCATGAATTCTTGAACAAACTTCCTTTCTCCTTTCATCTTTTCATGCTCGTCATACATATGTCGTATGTGATCAAAGAAAGAAATTCAGCTTTTGTTGAGCACGCTTTTCTTCCGACTTGTTTGACAGCTTTGGTAATCCGTTCATGAGCTTGAGAAATCCAAGATTTAGATGGTTTCTTCACGGATTTGGATGATGATTTGGTTGACTTCTTTGATGGTGGTGGCGAAGAGTGAGAAGACGAATCTGATGATGAAGAGATATGAGGAGACTCTGGATCCTTCCGAGGTTCAGAGGTTTCTTCCTTTGATCGTGCAGGACTATCTAGAAGAAACGTATCATAATTAACATCTTTATCTTTTCGGACTTCTTTCCGGTACCTCAAACTCATATTCGATAGTATCCTCCACAAGCTTTTGTTGTTGCACAAGAGTGGTGGCACCAGCTCCTTTATCGGGTTGATTAACCGCATCGAGATGGTTCGAGTGGGCAAGACCACTTGATCCTCCCGACCACCCATTTGGTCTTTAGCAAATTCTTGACTTTGTGTTGGTGTCTAAGGAATTTGATTGTCTTCTTGTAAACATTTTCCGGTGGCTCTTTATCACTTTCCGAGCTTTCATCATAAGGTACAAGTACATGAGTCTTTCCTTTGCCATGTTCAGCTATTGGACTAGGAGGTTTTGGTGCGATGGAGAGTCATCCTTTGCTTTCAGAGTAGTGGACCTCCTCGTCGATTGTGTTTCTTGAGCTTTCGTCCACAGCTTTCTTTGCGGTTCGTGTAGGAATAGGTTCACTTCCTTACGGAACAATCCTTTTACGAGGAGGATTCCTTTTGGGAAGCTTCCTATAAACATCTATACTTGTGACACTTCCAAGACGCTCTTCGGTCCTCCGAGTAGGTGTACCATAAGATTTTTCATCAAGATGACCAACTTTGCCTTCTTTTACGGCTAACCGATACCTTTTATATGTTTCAAGCTTTTGATTTCGGTAGTTAGGAGGTGATCGGTAAAACCGTACTGTTTCTTTGTTGACGATTCTTTGATTCTGACAGATAATATGGGTTCACCAATATGTCATGATTATCCGGGTCATTGAGCCTCATGGGGATATCGGGATGAAGTCCAAGTGCTCTCTGGATCAACAGTTTGGTGTATCTGACATAAGGAATCTTGGAGCCAAGCTTCTTGTGAAATAGCATCATGTCCTCCCATATCAGCGCTTCGATTTCAATGTCCTTCTTGTTGATCAACGACCAGAAAATTTGCAGTTCCATGAGCTTGTGATGCTCATAGCCACCGCCACGACCGAGAGACCGATTTGGTGATGATCATGTAGAGTGTTCTCCATGGTTGAGGAATATACTTCAGCTCCACGTGAGAGTGCTTAGTAATGATTCCTCAAGCTTCATCATAACCAATATCTATCAAGAATTTCAGGACTGTCTCTTCAGTAGGGGTAGCAAAGAAGTCGGTTGGAGCGATGTCTGGAATGATGAGAACACCGTAAGTCGCAGGAGTGATAGTGACTTGTTTGTGATTAAGTGTCACATTCACGCACTTTGACCGTGATCCTCTGCATAGAATCCCGTAATTGTTGAATGTAGACCTCTGGAATGGCGAGTGTGAGAGCATGTTCGTAGGGATGATTCCCGAGAATATCCACGCAATGAGACAAGAAGATTCCGAGCATGTGAGGGTGTCAAAGTCAACCCTAAGGTTGTTCTTTCCAATCTTTCTAGGATAGCCATTTGGGAAGATATCGGCAATTGTGAGAACTTCTGGTGCGTCCACATTCATTTGTTCACCATGTCGCGGATCCGAAATAACATTAGCCAAAAGAACCAACATATCGAAAGACATAATGTTAGTCAAAAGAAGGTCTTATTGTCTAGTTATTGAATGCACGTGTCAATGATTGTTACGAGTCCTAAGTCACTTGTTTGTCCAATAGTCCAATGACGTCGTGAAATGTTTCGTGAGTTAGTTAACTTTAAGTTTTAAAGTTTATGTTATCACTTATTGTTCACAACATATCAAACGCTTAAGTTTATTAGTGACATTATTGGATTCGTGATGATATGATTAGTTTATTAACAAGTTTGTACACGTAACAATTCATAATGGAGGTCAATCAAGGCTTAAGCGTAGAAATTATAAAGTTACGGGTAAACAGAAGTAGCATACGCGTAGATGAAAGCTTATGCGTGGGATCCTAACTTACGCGTAAGAAATGTTACGCGTAGGAAAAAGGGGACCTTATGCGTAGAGCTTACGAGTAGGCGTATAAGAACCTTACGCGTAAGGCTTACTCGTAAGAGTAGACCTTATGCGTAGAGGTCACTGCTTACGCATATCCTTCACAGGATACGCGTAGTCCCATTGTAGAACCTTACGCGTAATAGTTACGCGTAAAATTTCTCTTACGCGTAACTTTCTACGCGTAAGGTGATCCTTATGCGTAGAGTAACAAATGACCTTGATTCTGAATATTATGCGTAGCAAGCCTGAAATAAAGTCATCATATCAGCAATCATAACACATATATTCATTTTTCATCAGATCAAAGCATGAGAGCTTGTTAAACATTTTACGCGTAAAAGACCTTATGCGTAGAGCTCAAAACCCTATAGTTCAAAGACTACGATAAGATTTTTAGCCATAGGAATTGCACCAATTTAATTCCGGTAGGTCTGGATGTTATGAGAGTCTAATAACCAGAGTTATAACATCTAAATCGTAGAGAATCAAAAATACCCAAACTCAAGAACTTTAAACCCTAACATCCAATTTTTTTTAATCAATTAGAGTTTCTGGGTGGTTATAGAGCCTGGAAATCATCAATTCAACATGATATGAGCATCACACAACAATCTTTTTGACCAAGAACCTTCACATTTGAAAACACCCAAAATCACGCATAAACCCTAATTTCATAAATCATTCAATTCGTGATTCTGGGCGAGTTTTGATGATTAAAATGATATCATTGATGTATTAGAAACGTTTTGACACAATCCTTTTAACCATAAACACACAATATTGATCATGTGTTCATACGCATACGCGTAGAACACAAAAACAAGATTATACAACTTTTTAACCGTTGGATTTTTGAAAAATTCAAAACCATTGCTTAAAAACATGTTAAACGAAATCACTTACAAAATGATGATCTAAAGTACGGATTTGTCAATTGATTCTTAGGCGTAGGATCTTTTTAGGTTGAGAGTATTAAATGTGAAGAGAAAAAGTTAGGTGGGAGGTGTTTTATTAAAAATAACTTTAACATTTTGACAGTTTTGGTCCCTCCACCTTTTCCTTTTTCATACAAAGCCATTTAACTTCCATTTTGGTTACCAAACAAAGATTTTAAGAAAGAAACTTTGACGACACTCCCCCTCAACTTAATAAATAATGAAAGGTTATAAATTTTAGTCCGAGGAGTGTCATTTAACCAGAAAAGTTTACCACCATTGATAAAAGAAACAACCGGGATATGATAACATGCAAGTACACAGATGTTTTGAAGCAGTTAAGTATTAATTTTCTCCCCTCAACACTTGATCGAAAAAATATTGAATTTTGAAAGATTATAGTGTTGACGGAAGAATCGTACTTGCAATGTTGAAAGAAAAATAGATAGAAGAATATTTTTGTTGTTTTATCAGGTTTTATACTTTTGTATTTTGTTTTTGAAAAGATATTTACAAAAGAGATTTTGGTGTTTGACAGGTTTTTAAGACTGTTTTAGGAGGTCATCAATTCCTCTTGAGTCAAACACCTCATACCAATCCGGTGGACCAACTCATTAAACCTAGCGGGAGGCAAGGCTTTGGTGAGAAGATCGCCAATTGGTATTCTGTACCCACAAAATATAATTCAACGACTGCTCCACGTGGTCCTTGATGAAATGATATCGAAGATCGATGTGCTTTGATTTCGAGTGCTGAACCGAGTTGCACGAGATTGCAATGGCACTCCGATTGTCGCAGACATCGGGATTCGTCAAATACGTAACCATAGTCTTTGAGTTGTGTTCTCATCCAGATGACTTGAGCACAACACGCCGACATGGCTACATATTCTGCTCCGGTTGAGGACAGCGATGTACAATCCTGCTTCTTCGATTGCCATGACACTAGTTTATCACCAAGAAATTGTAATGCTCCTTAAGTACTTTTCCGTGAATCTAAGCATCCTGCGTGGTCGCCTCAAAAGCGATTAGTTCAAAACCGAATCCTTCGGATACCGATCCCCAAGTTAATGGTTCCCTTTATGTATCGGAGGATTCTTTTAGCCTCAGAGAGGTGGGTTTCAGTTGGTCGCTACTGATAACGGGAGCATAGATAAACGGCAAAGACAATATCAGTGCGCTAGTGTTAGATACATGAGAGACCCAATAATACTACGGTATTTTGTAGGGTCCACCAATTTCCCATGTAAATCAGCGTCTAGCTTCTTGGTATGAGCCATTGGTGTGGCATAGGTGTCACAGGTTTTCATTCCAAATTTGTTTAACAATTCAAGGGCATATTGGACTGACTCAAGAAAATACCACCGGGTGATTGATGAACTTGCAGTCCTAGAAAGAACGTGAGTTCACCCATCATGGACATTTCAAAATTTTTCTTCATTAGTTTTGCAAAAGCGATTGAAAACTTTTATGTGTAGACCCAAAAATGATGTCATCCACGTAAATTTGAACAATTAAGATATGTGCCCGTGATATTGTATAAAAAGAGTTGGGTCAACCGAACCTTTGGTGAAATTATTAGCAATGAGGAAGGATGATAGCTTATCGTACCATGCCCGAGGAGCTTGTTTGAGACCAACAGAGCTTTGTTCAGCTTTGTAGACGGATTCGAAACTCGGGATCAACGAATCCATCCGGTTGGTGACATAAACCGTTTCTTTAAGTTGTCCATTGAGAAACGCAGTTTTGACATCCATCCGATAGACCGTCATATTCATATGAGCTGCGAACGCGAGAAATATCCGAACAACCTCAAGACGAGCAACTGGAGCAAAAGATTCTTCAAAGTCAATACCCTCTTCCGACGATAACCCTTAGCCACCGACGCGTGACTTATTTCGATAACATTTCCTTCAAAGATCCAATTTGTTTTTCCAAATCCATTTGAGACCAATGACGTAGACCCTTGTTGGTCTTTCAACCATTTCCCATACTTCAAGACGCGTTTGAATTGGTTGAGTTCTTCTTGCATGGATTCAATCCAGTTGTCTTTTGTCATTGCGTCTTTGATGTTTTAGGTTCGATTGGGACGGTGAGTGCATAAATGCAATGTTCACCGTCTGTGTGAAGACGTTGTCTTGTAACGACGGGTTGATTCGGGTTGCCAATAATGTTTTCCAGAGGATGGTCTTTCGTCCATCTATGTGTGGAGGGTTGATGTTGATATACATTGTGCAGATTTTGAGGATTCAAATGGCTTGTTGAAGATTCGCGACATCCGTGCAGCGTCTCATTAGCAAACGGGTTAAAGAACGCATTTGGATCAAAATCGGTAGGTGGGGGTACTTCATTCGAATATCATCGCCAGCTTCATCATTGTTGGAAGCGGTTTGTTCAACTGTTGTGGTGGAGTCAACTGGTGTAGGTGCATCTGCAATAGTAGTTGTTGTAGCGGTGTATCGGTATAAGAGTATTATCGTTGAGCAAAGAAACAACGGATACACCTGGAGCACGCTCATCAATATCGCCACCGAACAAGGAGCAAATAACCTTTCCATTTGTTGACGAGTAAGCGGGGGCTTTGTTGGTGATGATGGGGTTTGGGGAAGTTTAAGCGGTTGTGTCCGGTTCCAAGTGTTATACTCGAAGCCATTTCCGTAAGTTCATCAAAATGAGCATGAATCGTTTCCATCACTTGTTTTGTACGACGATTCCAGATTCGGAAACCTTTGGAATTATCACAGTATCCGATAAAGACTCCAATGTCAACTTTGGCTTTGAGCTTTCCAAAGTCATCACGATCATTATTCGGATAGCAAAGAGATCCAAATACATGAAAGTGTTTTAGATTCGGTTTACAGTTATGGACAAGCTCGAAAGGTGTTTTGTTGTGGCGCTTTGTAATCATAGAACGGTTTTGAGTATAGCATGCAAGAGATACGCTTCTCCATAAGTAATCTGAAGTTTAGCATTGATTAACATTGTTCTTGCAGCTTCCACTAACGTTCGGTTTCGTCTTTCGACAACTCCGCTTTGTTCGGTGTATGCGTGCAATAGATGTCCGATGTGAATTCCCACTTTCTCATAAAATTCACGAAGAGTTTGATTAACAAATTCGATTGCCTCTATTGTTCGATTAGTCGAACGGTGTTTCAGTAGTGAACTTGTATTTTCGTGAGAAAGGTGACGATCATCTGTGGAGCTTGGTCTTTGCTTGAAGAAAGTAGACCCAAGTCCAGCGTGAATAGTCATCAACAATTACTAAGATGTAGCGTTTGCCATTGATCGCTTGCACGCCGCGATCGGGCCACACAAATCCATGTGAAGAAGATGAAGCACATGCTGAGAGTCGTGTTCCACCTTTGAAGGAAAATGAGCACGAGTGCTTTTGCCTTGTTCACAAGTGGAGCAAAGGTGATCTTTAGAATACCGAAACCGTGGAGTCCTTCAACTAGTTTGTGTCGAGCAAGGTTGGTGATGGTTTGAAAGTTTAGATGTGAGAGACGACGGTGCCATAGCGAGGATTTTGTTGATGTTGCCTTTGAAAGTAAACATATGGGAGATGAAGCAACCATGTCTTTCATAGAGATAGTGTAGAGACTAGAATTACGCGATCCGGACATAAGGTCATTTCCTTGTAGATCACTTAATGAAACAAGTTTTCTCCCTGAAAGCAACCTCCAAATCTCCATCACAAAACTGACCTTCTGAAAACAGATTATGACCGAGGCCTTCCACATAGTAAACCCTGCTAATTTCGATGTTCCCATTGACATAGTCTCCGTAGCCCATGATAGCTGCGAATTGATCATTCCCGAACCCCGATGCCAATGAACTTTGCAATAAAGTTTGATAACAGCTTTAAGATTGCCGTCATGTGTCGGGAACATCCGCTATCAACAATCCGAGAATGATCTATCACCTGCATTACACAGACGGATGGAATAGAAGTAGATTTGGAACCCGAAATGTTAGAGGGTTCCGTAGCAATTATAGTAGATATACACACATCAATAGCTTTAGGTATCCACTTAAATCCTAGTGTGTTATATATCCATTTCCGCCATCTCCAACTAGTATTTGCTTTAGTCTTAGTGAATGCACTAGGTGGTACTACATTCCTAGGAGGTGACACAAGAGCTACAGGGACAAAGAATGCGTTTCTTAGAATCTAAAGATGGCGGTCTACCCAAGCACTTAGAAAGATTAGTGGGCCTAGAGGTATTCCCGTTCTTAGGATTCCTTAAACGAGAGATGATAGCTTTAGCAACACATTTATCATGGCAATCAGAATTCATACTTTTACCACAAAAAACACAAGGTGCATCGATGAATATCAAAAGTACTTAACGGTTTAGCATTCGTTACATCACTATTTCTATTACATTTGTCCGACGCAATATCTATAGTGGAGGCAACGTGAGTCTTATTCATAGTCCTAGGGTGTTCTTCTACTTTAGCATTCTTGATTGATCTTTTCTTAGGTCGCAACTTCCTATTCTTCGATTGAGTGCTCCTAGGTTGTGAAGTGCGGACGTTTGGAAAAGGCTCAACTATTCTGCTTTCAAGTAGAAGGAAGCACGTTAGCTACTTGTGATTTGGCAATAGAGATTCTAGGTTCATGAGTACTAAGTGTTACTGGGGCTAATCTCTTAATGATGGTTGGCGGAAGTTGTTCATACTTTCCTAACATTTCTCTTAACTTGAGGATAGTGTGAATCGATCTTGATTTTCAGACCGAACATTTCCAAAAAATGCATAACTTCTTTAGTGTGTGCAAGATAATGATCAAGTTCATTTGATGCTTCATCACGAGTCTTTTGAGTAAATCAAATATGACACCATATTCCTTTTAACTTTTACAAGTTCTTGTTCATATTTTGAGATTTGACACTTAAAGACACGTTTTGATCATCCAGTTGCTCAATTTTAGGATCAGAAGATTTTGCACGCAATCGAGCGATTTTGTGTTGAAAAACTTGTTGTTGATCGTGAATATCTTTTTGACACCAATTAAGACGACCAATTGCATTTGAAAGTTCGTTTGACAATCGTTTGTTTTCAACTTTTAAGGACTCGATCTGAAGCACATTATAAGTGTTCTCAACATTTATCCACGAATCAACAAGATCAGCAGAGGTATGATCAAATGCATATGACAAAGAATTCAATAACACAACATTATGGACATCAGCACCGATGACATCTTCCAAGAGTCGATCAACATCTTTTCTCAACAGTTTCTTTTACGTTTAGTATTAGAAATAGATGTTTCGTTTTCTCAAAACGACCTTCATCCTCAAGTTCCTTATGAAAATCCTTTTCCCAGGCTAATGCACAACTTTTCAAATTTTTAACATTAGGTAAAAGATTTTTCTGAAAAATGTCTCTTTGTTCTCGTGCTAGAGGCGATTGAAAATGATCAATTTTGATTTCGTAAGCGATATTCTATCTCATGTTGTAAAATTTTGAGGTCAGCCATGAAAATGTCAAAGTATCTAAGAATTTTTCGATTTTCCGGTTTTGAGTTTACTTCACTGATGGAAGGTAAAGGACCATAAATTTGTGCATAATCTGGTTGGGGATTAACATTAGAAGACTCAGGTGTTTTGATGATAACCCTTGGTGTGTTAGAAGAATCCGCTGGTGTGACGAAAGTGACCGCTTTTGAATAGTTAAAAGGTTTGTTGTAAACAACTTTTTCTAATTTCGACTCTCGTCTTCTCGTGATCTAATTCCTCTTGACGATGATATTCAACAACATTCATAATGAATTATCAACTTTATATTCGACCTGGAAACTTCGATTTGGTTTGAATGCTTTTGTTGAAAGCTTAGGTTTGTAATCCGCAAGATTCGGTCCATATCCATTTGGATTGGGTTTTAAAGTAAACTTTTCAATGGCTGTGACCGACTCGCCATGTTTGTAAACAACAGTTTTAAACTCTTTAAGTTTGTTTTGCAAGCCGATGATTTCTTCAAGATGATCATCTATTCGTTTCGTTGAATGCTTTTTGTATGCAGAGAACTGCTTTTGACAAGTTAACAACTCATTTTAGCTTTTTGATTTTCCAAGGTGAGAGCGTTAATTTGCTTTTTATGTTCATGTTTCAGTTGTTCTATTTCATTAAACAAAGCATTCTTCAAGCGGCTAGATCACGCATCTGTCTTTCTAAATATTTTTCGTTTTGATAAGATTTGGCAAAGGGTGCTTCAAAACCGTTTTCACGTTTTTCTTGAGTTTTGAAAAAGTTGAGTTGCTTTTGTAAACATTCAAAATCCTTGGTTAACAGTGCATTTCAAGTCCGATTAATGGCATGACATTTTTCCACTATGGTTTGTTGGTCTTGTATTAAACGAGCAAAATGCTGATGAGGCAAAAGTTCGGCGTGTTCAACGTGAGTCTCAACATGATCATTAATGAGATCCTCAAGTATAACCACCGAGTCAATTTGATTATCAAGGGAAACCGTTTGGTCATCTTGATCGTCAAATATAACTACGGGTCTAGTTGAAAATCGTCGGAATGAGATGTGGACGGCGCATTTTGAACATTCCGAGCCTTGCCGGATCGATGTTGGCGGAGATAGAGATCGAGATAAATATGGTTTGTTCGGTACTGAGACAAGCCATCAGTGTCATACACGGGCCTGTGTCACTCATGTGTAACTCATGCATATTAGCCATCAACATAACAGCTGCATTGGCCCGCAAGTCCTCCATATCATCATCGAAGTGCATTTGCCATAAAGCTCGTTCTTTGTGCGTGAGAGATCCACCACTTCATCCTTAAGAGCCAAAAGAAGAGCCTCTTTAAAATAAGCACTGCCCCTAGTCCTTGGCTTTGGGCATGCATTAGCCAGTGTCCCTTCTCATTGCAGTTGTAGCATCGAAGACCATTCAACCCATTCGAGCATTTCTGCTCCACCACGGAGCTCGATTGTTATTCCTACCCACAAAGATTAAACCCTTGACCACCGCCCATCCGACGACCATAACCACGATTCTGAACTTCAACTCGTCCATTGTTCACAACACCTTGATTCCTTGTATTAGATGAGGAACGAATACGGTTGTTGGATTTGTTGGTATAACGGCTAAAGGCATTAGCAATCAAAGTAAATCCTTGTTGCAATTGCGAACGGATCGAGATTCCTCATTAGCTTGACTTGAGCATTGTTGTTGTTGTATGGAACCAATTGAGTTTGTTGAGATGGAGGTTGTGAAGGATCATGTGGTGTGATTGTAGCAGTTGGTTGAGTTTTTGGTTGAGGAGAATAACTGTTTTGAGCATATAAGGCAAGTTGTTGATTTTCCGGATGTGTCGACGGAGCAATTTGAGCACGGAGAATCCTTTCCCTATCAACTTCCTTTTCATGAGGCTTCAAGTAATCGTACAACAATCCGTAGGTATATTGATGCATGTTTTTTGACGGAGAAAAATGACATACTTCTCCCATTCAGGACCAAGACTACTTAGGAACTTAGTATTCACCGCAATTCTTGGCATGATGATGTTGTGTTTATCCAAATCATTGATGATGTCTGAAAAATGGTGATGATAAGACTCTAGTGTCTCTCCGTGTTCAATCATGAAGTGTTCATAAGCCAAGTAAATTTTGGATTCCAAATCTTCCCGATTGAGTACAGATCCTTCCATAAGAAGACGAATATGATCCCACATTTTCTTTGCAATCTTTTGAGCATCAACACTACGAAGAATTAGGTTTGGTAATCCTAGGAGGATATATTCCATTGCAAGCTCATCTGCTTCATAGTGTAGAAGTTCTTGAGGATTCAAGTCTGCAACAAGAGCAATGTTCGTTTGTTCATCTCTTGGTGGAATGGCATTTGGATCTCCGGGTACAATGACAGTAGGCATCTCAAATGGACCTTCCAAGATAACCTTCTTTAAGAACTTTCCATGTGGCTTCTTTAGATCACAAAACCTAAAGAACCTTATCACCCATTGATCGTAGTTTCCTGGAGTGAGCATTGGAGGTCTATCAAGTGATCCGACCTCATGAATTGATTGTTGGTTGCTTAAAGTTTCAAACATCTTTGCAAACCAAGTGGGTTCCTTCATAGTGATCCTTGATGGATGTTGATTAAAGTCATTTGTGTACGGTTGAGCTTGAAGACTTGGTGGTGGTTGAACCATTTGAGGTTGTGGATTTGCAGAAGTTGTGGAGTATGTTGTTGGTTAAATTGTTGTTGATAAATTGCTTGTTGTTGATTCCATTATTGATGTTGTGGAGTTAGTTGTTGTTGTCGTTGAGGATAAGTGTAAGGGAAATAGTTAGAGTATGGTGGTTGTGACATGTTGATAAACTTGTGTTGGTAAAAATGGATCTTTGTAGTCGAATGAACCTTTGTTGTTGAAGTGTCCTTAGGCGAGAAAGACAAGAACCAAGTAGCACTTATGCGTAAAAACACCAAAGTTACGCGTAACAATAAGGAGTTACGCGTAGGATTTAGCTTACGCGTAAGTAGGAAAAAGCACTAAAGTTAGGCGTAGACAAAAGTTAGGCGTAGAAAGTTAGGCGTAGGATTTTTTTATGCGTAAGACTAGGCTTAGGCGTAAGAAAGATCTTAGGCGTAGGATTTCTACGCGTAAGCTTATGCTTATGCGTAATTTTAGGGTTTTTGCTCAAATGATCTTTTACACTATCACAGTGCAAAAGATATCCAAAGTCGACGTATTTTCAGACTTATCCAAGTAAGAAAACACGGAATAAACCACGAAAATGAAGATCAAACCAAGGAGGCACTTACGCGTAGGATTAGGGTTTTACTACGCGTAAGATTGCTCGTAATTTTGATTTTGCCCAAAAGTGTTTCTAAACCAGTTTTTGTGTGATAAAATAGCTTCAATAACACCAAAAGACACAAAAGTGTGAAACTTGATGAACCAAAACCTCTAAAACGGTTACGAGTAGGATGAAACCCTTGTTCAAAAACTAGATTAAAACAACGATCCACGCATAAAGTTTGAAACTTTTGCCAAAACAAGTATTTTAACACCTTAAAACTTGAAAGTACAAGAATCTTGGATTAAAAAGTGTAAAAAACAAGTTTTTAAGCGAAGCAAAGAATAGGTTATGTTTACGCGTAAGACCCAAAACCAAAATCTTCAAAACAAAAGTGTACACCCAACTATTTGGCGATTGATACCACTGTTAGGTCACAAGTTTTACCACACAAGCTTATAAGAAAGATAGAGAGGCGATTGAACAAGTATCCAAACACACACACACGTATAGACTTAGACGGTTAGGCGTAGGTATGTGAAAGAGAGAATAACTTGAACAACCAACCTTCAAATGAAGGTTTACAAGGGGTATTTATAGGAGGGAAGCTAGGGCAACACTCCTAGTTCCCTTCCTTTCCTTATTGGGCTTGGGCCTAAGCTCATGGGCCTTCTACATAAGCTTAAGGCTAATAACAAACATAAAGGCCATAATAAGCTAACTATTACATATGAGTAACTAACACTTGAATAAGGTTTAGGAGTGATTCCAACAGTAATCGTTGTCTTTGTTAGAAGGGTGAGAACCTCTAGTTTAGCGCGAACTACAAGGTCTATGACTTTGCTTCACCGATGTCATACTTGATGAGGATTTCTTTTATTATTTAACATACGAGTTTGATGGAAGGCTTGTTACTAGATTCTTAAATCGGCTTATGGGTCCAATAAGAAAGTTTGTCTTCGGCCAGAGAGCCAAGATCAATTATTGAATAGACATCTTTCATTATGAACAGATTCATGAGTGGCGCTTGTTTTTGGCTGACAATGGAATTGAGGAGCCGATTATTACAAACCTGGTATGGTGACCGCCACGTTCCCAACCCAATTTTACCTCGTGGTAGTTGAAACATCCGTACTTCATGTTTGTGCTATGGCTACTTTGGAATATTTTCATGGCTTTTAAATCTACCGAGCTTAGAATTGATTCATGTCAATTTTCTCAGTTGTGTACAAGTTAATTGGGGACTTTATTGCTAGTTGTCCTCACTTGAGTCTCTTAAAATGAATCGTCCTAGTACAAACGAGATGAGACTATGGGATATTGCAAAACTTGGGAATTTGAAGAAGTTACATTTGTCATTAGGTCGTTATAATGTTGTGACGACAATCACAACATCCGATATCTTTCACTTGACAAGATTTCAAAATCTTGAGACCCTTACATTGGATTTGGTGATTAAATTGCAGTAAGAACAATTTCAGTTTTACAACTTATAATTTAACAATGTTATAGAGATGTGTAACAGTAATGAAATTTAATATGTAAAACTTCTTGTAGTTAATACATGAAGCTAATCCTAGGATGAAGGTGCCCTTTGTTTCCCTCGATAACCTTTGTCGTCCGATGTCGATTTTGGGAATAGTGTTATGGTAGCGTTCACCATTGTAATGATTCGGTCATCTCCAAATTTGAAAATCCTGAATACCGAGTAAGTGTATGTCAGTAATGCATATGTATCAAATAAACATTCCTAAATTGCCATGTTTGTGTATCTCAACAATATTTGATTTTTCAGCTGCAAACACTTTTAAAGATCTACCTTTGCAAAAAAATTCCACTGTTGTAGACACAAACACATTCAGCCATGGCCAGCTTCTGCAGACGGTGGTGTTTCGAGCTTTTCCCGTAACGAGCGAAATAACTTTAATAAAGTGTATACTTGTGTGCTCCCGGTCGCTAAAGACAATCAATATCAGGCAAAGCGATAGGAGTCATGATGGGAATGAAAAATAGGCCCGTGAACAACTCCGAGTTGGCTAGGAAGTGTTGAAACTCCACCGAGCTTCCCACACCGTGGTAGATTTCTTTGACTGGTTGTAGTTTAAGTTTGGGTTGAATACCCTTGGATAATTAATGTTGCAAAGTAGTTTTGGTAATTTTGTACGCTAATTGTTTATATGGTTTGCTTAAAATTAGATTGTTCATATGTTGTTGTTTGTGCGTATTGTAGGTGATGAAAGTTTGACATTCGAAAGTCAAACTTTCATTTAGCATTCTAATTTGATTGTAGCAAGTAAAACTCCATTTCCAGTTTACTTTAGTTAGTCAATACTTGAAAATGGTGAATGGGTTAACTGTGAATGAGAGTCGTAATGTCGGGATGAAAACCTTTGGAAGATTAAGTGCAAAAGGCATAATGGTATTTGAAGTTTGATGATAAGGATGGCTAGTGGAATATTCAATAATATATAGAATGCTATTTGACTTTGTAAAGTCAATATTGCAAAACCATTACTCAATATTTGTTTTGGAGTGAATTGATAATTTGATATGTTTTAGAAGTTTGACTTAACAAAGTCAAACTTCTAATGGTTTTACGTAAGTTGGCAACTTGAGGGACCAATTGTGAATTCTAAAGTGATTATTGGGCGGGAGTTTTAAGTATGACAACGACAACCAAGACAAATTCAGGGACCGAGTGTGAAAAAAAAGTAACTATTAGACCGTTGACCGTCTCTTACCGGAGACGATATTAACTAGTGCACACCAAACGATAAACTCATCTGCCACTTTTTCCACACACAAACAATTTTCCAATGGCAGATTTCCCCATTTTAAACGAACTCATGGAGGTTGTTGATTCGCCAAATTTGAATGATCGTATGGCTATCTGGTTTGAAGAAGAGGCTGCCCAAGAAGGGATTATGAGGAAGCTAGTTCTTCGCTGCATTCATCATCTAAGACATTGTGAATCATCGCGCAGGGAGCGATAGAAGAGAATCAAGCTCGGGACCTCGTGGAATTGCGCTGACTCATGTGGATCTAAATGACCAAAATCCGTCGAGGCACATAAACCAACTTGCCCAACTCATACAGATTGTTGGTCAAACAGATGAAAGTATTCGGTTCAACCAAGAGTTTGTTAAGAAAATGGTGAACATAATGCTAATTTTTGGTTTTCCATGGGGTAGATAAAAGCGGTCTTTTGGGTGATAGTTTTGGGAATATAGGTTGCTAAAAAGGGTATGTAAATTAGATTTGATGTAGTTGGTTATGATGTTTAACAGACTTTATTAATGATAAAATATCATTTGGGTTATGTGTTGTTTAATCTGTTCTTGTATTGTGATATTGGGTGTATTTTAGTATAATTAGTATCAACAAAACCAAACATCCCCTTATATTAGCAAAACCAAACAGGCCCTTGTATCAGCAAAACTTTAATCAGTAAAACCAAACACCCCCTTGTATCAGCAAAAGCAAAGGCAATGGTTTAAAAAGATTTGGTGAAAATGCAAATACTTTAGCACTAAATCATAATGTATCAACAAACATCCGCTTGTATCATTTAAACTAAAGCGGCCCTTTTATCGGCATGAAAAAGTTGTTACAAAGAAAACCAAACACCCCCGTATCGTAAAAATTAGAGGCAAAGTGGTTTCAAAACACGGGTTGAAAATGCAAACGCTTTTTAGCAAGAACAACAATGTATTGACAATGGTGTATTGTAACATCTTGAATTTTGACTTACCAAAGTCAAACAAACTTATGAAAGCCAACAAATTGTAACTTACTATTGTGGTATGACTTGGGTAAGTCAAACCTATTAAGAAATGCAAAACGATTTCAAACACAATTACTTAAATAAGAACACAAAATTTTATTCATCGATTTCATGTTCTCAAGAACTACAAATGTTTACTATCATCTAAACATATACTTAGCTAGACCCACAACTCTCCCTATCATCGTTTTCCTTCTTTTCCTTAAGATATTTAAACAAAATTTCCAGATTTTTAATCCTTTCTCCCAAATCGTTAAACTTTGATAACAAGATGTCATCCTCTTCCTTCTCCTTCTTAACACCCAAACCCTTTTCATTTGGGCAGTTTGCTTTCCTCAACGAACTCAACAAAGCCTTTCCCTTATCGTTTTGTGCCATTATTGCTTTTCTTTTTGCTTTGGGTAGAATGTGTGTTGATTGTATTTTAGGGTTCACTCTTGGTCGTAGCCGATACATATATGGTTCAAGGTTGGGTTACATTTTAACCAGGTTGGGTCAAAAAAGTGAATGGTCTATAATACCCTCGAAGGAAATCGGTTTGACTATCCCAATCCTGGTTAAGGGACGATTCTGGCATTTAATGGCCAAGGTTTGGACCTATGGCGATGAAAAGGCCGGGTTTTGTCCCATAACGATGCACCTTGCCAAGTTTAGGGACCAACGGTGTATTTTAGTCAAAAGTTAATCTATTTCAAATGTTTCGGTAACTTCACACACCCAAATAAAATTTCGATTCTCTTTTGGAGTCTTCATTACGGCTTTATATAGTAGAAAAATATACATCTTGTAAAAGATCTTAGAACCAAAATATATTAATATATAGAGTAATATACTAGCAAGGAAGAAAAAAAATACAAGTCATATATATGGTTTTGGCATAAAATAATAAGATAACTCATCAAATTGGTAAGATCGAATTGAGAGCTAATCCTACGATCTTATGGACGACGATCTTATGTGCGATCTTACATCACCAAATCCCTAGAAATCTAGACGAGATTGAAAAGTTAAAGACTCGGTTGAAAAGCGAATTTGAGATGAAGGATCTTGGTGAAGCAAAGATGATTCTCTGCATGGAGATAATCAGACACAAAAAATTGAGGAATCTCCGTTTGACTCAGAAACAATATCTGAGAAGGATTCTAAAGGGTGTTGGCATTGTGTGTTCATGACGAAACATACAAACTTATATTAGTTACTATTTGTGAGACCTAAGGGTCACACACATATAACGCGGAACACCCGAAATATATATATGGATATTCGGTATATGTATAAATATGTATATTGAATATTAAGTTAAGTACGCTAAATTGATCAGTTTATCTATTGAGTTTAATTAAGTAAATAACCAATTAATTATATTGGGTTAGACCAAATGGCCCGGTGGGCCAGTTGGGCTTGGTGGCGGGCCAAACACTCTTTGGGTTATTTAATTGATTTTGTTTGATTTATGGAAAATATTATATATATATATATATATATATATATATATATATATATATATATATATATATATATATATATATATATATATATATATTATAGCACAAGCCATATCAAAACTATATTAAAATAATGTATTTGGGCCATTTGTTTTAATATTGAGCAAATGATTGAAAAAAGTATCATACTTGCCACCATTTCTTTTTGTGGGTAGCGAACAAATTTTTTTGCTTTTGTGGGTACTCTTCTTTCAATTCATCCTTTGGGGCACTATGTGACATTTTTTGCCCTTCGGGAAAAAATTCTATTACCAAGAGGCAAAATGTCCAAAATTTCAGAAAATACCCTAAAAGGATAAATTTGAAAGAAAAGTACTCACAAAAGAAAAAATTTGTTCGCCACCCACGTTAAAAAGTAACAGAAAGTATCATACTTTTTTTAATCATTTGCCTTTTAATATTTGTCCATTCATTACATAATATAGATAAAACAAAAAGGCCCATGGACTTCTTTTGGCCTGGTGTTGTTGGGTGAGAACAAGAGCAAAAGTTAAAAGGCCGTTGGCCTGTTTCGGACGCAGCATGTACAATGATGTGCTTAGGTGGCATTGAGGTGGCTTGAAAGCATGTACAATGACATGGAAATGCCACCTCAATGCCACTTGGCACATATAAATGCCACCTCAATGTCACCTAAGCACATCAATGATGACATGGCACACACATTTCATGAATTTTTTGGAAATTAGTAAAAAAATTTGGAACCTTGCAAGAATCGAACCTTGGTCTACACATCTACAAACAAATACTCCAACCACTGGACCAGCCATATTTTTGTGTTAGGCAATTCAAAACATTCTTAATGACAGCCTATTTTTGAACTAAATATGGCAACTCAGATCAATCAGTTTCAAGAATCCTTAATTGTAGCCATATTCAAAAACAAACTCAATTAATGTGATCAATTTCTTTTTTGAAAATCATAACACAAAAATCACGGATCATTCACACCAAAAGCAAATTCAATAAAGGAGCGTGTAACAATTCAACATCACCATTCACGCTAAAAACCATGGCAACAGAAATATATACCGTGAGTTCCTATGATTAGTTTTTATTATGTTTTTTTTTATTGTTTGAATTTTTTTAATTATCCACGAATTTATCATCAAGAGGTTGTTTTTAGGCATTTTTGGTTCAATATCAATTGCTTCTTTCAATTATAATTCTGCTTTCATGTCGAGATATTATGATCAATCTTTCATATGATTCTTCTTTTATGTCCCACGAGATTAAGAGGTAAATTTTGATTTGAATTTTTTGGTGATACGGACCCTAATTTTTATGTTTCACCAGGCATGTAAAGCGATTTCATTTATCATTGTTAATACAAATAAGCCGCAAAAACGTTTATTTATATTTTACGATCTTCTAATGTTTTGTCGATAACAAACGTAAAATCATTTTAACGAAACAAATAAAATACGTAAATGGTTTGAACTAATAGTTTCTAACATATTCACATTTTCACATAAAACACTAAAACAAGTATAAGTGATTTTATGATTTAATATTACATATGTACAACAACTAGTGTTTACATATTTGGGTAAAATATACACATAACTAGTATGTAGTATATTGGGTAATATAAATGGGTAGAAACTTAAGTATCACAACCCATTGAATATAGTTGGGTACAACCCAAAGCCCATGACCCATGGAGCTTGACCCATAACCCATTGCATGACATCATGCTTATATTATATATAGATAATATCCATAACCCATGGTATTGACCCATACCCATGTGACTAGGTGCATTGCACTCAAGAGATACATTGTATCTAGCTAAAGACCCATGGATCAACCCATGACCCATAACCAAAATACCCATGGGTAAAGAGGAGCGTCCCACGGATCCCTAGCTTTACGCTAGACGGATCCCTTGTGGAAGTGATCCGTGGGATCCGAAACGATATAATTTTCCTCTATAAATAGTGAGCCATTTCTTCATTGTTTCTCACCCATTTCCAACATACTTTCCCCTTGAGTTAAAAACTCTCTAACCTCAGATCAAGAGATCTATGTTTGTAGTTTTGTTTTTGTGTGATCTTCTAGGTTCCTCTTAAAGGCAAGACCACCACCTTTGAAGTCGAGCAAGCTCAAGTCCATGAGTTGCCATACTTCCTCATCATCAAGGCTATTGAAGTCTTCTTGTTGATGATTGTTTTTCTTTTCCCAAGAAGTGTTGAAGACATTTGTGAAAGGTGTCTCAAGTGTCAAGACGAAGATATTAGTGAAGCGTATCTATCGTCCATATCATAAGCACTTGTGGTGGGTGCTTAGAAGTCAAGAATAGAAGCATTAGTGAAGGGTTCTTAGAAGTCAAGACACAAGACATTAGTGAAGGGTGTCTTGAAGATCTAGTTAAAGGCATTAGTGAAAGGTGCCTTAGATGTACATTCGATATGGTGTGTTTCGATGTGTTTCGATGTACAAGAAAGATTAGTACTAGATCCAAGGATATTGATATCCTTGATGATGTTGTAAAAAGGAGTTGATCTCCTTTGGGATTAGTCGTTGGTGTAGTGTTGGGTAGTAGTTCCTCCATTGCAATGGAACTAGGTGCTTAGCCTAGTACCTAATAAAGGGTAGGCGACGTTGTGTAGGTGTGGTTCACCTTGGTGTGAAAGAACTAGGTACTTAGCCTAGTACATGATAAAGGGTAGGCGGCGTTGTATAGGTGTGGTTCACCTTGGGTGAAAGAACCCGTGGTTAGCCTAGCAGGAAAAGGGTAGGCGACGCGTTGTGAAGGCTTCTCCGCCATAAGGAGTTGGTGTAGTGATTACGAACTCTCGAGTAGGTGACTTGGGGAGTGGAGTAGGGCAAGGAAGGTGTCCTTGTAGCCGAACCACTATAAATACTCGCGTTGTGGTTTTGTGCTTCTTACTCTTATCTTTTCATTACATACTTATATATGTTTGTTTATCAACATCCAACACACACATCCAAATAGATTGACATAAGTCGATATAAATATTAAAAAGGAAGTTTTTAATTGGTAAAACTATTCAACCCCCCCTTCTAGCTTTCCACAATCATCATTAATTCCAGGTATGGTTTCAATAGCTTCTACAGGTATGTATATCTTTTGCCCTATTTTTGGTGTTGTTTCTTATATGTTAAACAATCGATGAAAGCTATTTCATTTTGTTTTCATAAATTGAAAGTAATTATCTATTAGAATTTGTATATGATTTTGATTCTTAATACGGACTTTGTTAAAAAGAAAGAGTTCATGACGAGTTTATCATTCTGCATCCTTATGATCCATAGATGAAACGATTTGTTCTCTCATCTTATTTGTTTTCGGAACCTAATTTAATTATAATAATTAGGTTATGATTTTGTCTGTTTAGCGTAATTTGGGTTACATTTTGTGCTTTGTGACTGTGTAGTCTTTATTGAATATGTTTTTGTGTATGTATGAGTTGTTTGTTCTTACAGAGGTCAGTCTTCTTATATAAAAATATCTTATTTTAATGTTATTTTGTTATATGATTAAAAGTGTAAGAGTATATACATGGTGTACATGATTGCAGGTTGTTTTATACAGATCCTGTTGCAATCAATCGCTTGCATTCAATTAGGTTGTTTGGTGTCTTTGTTTCAACCAAGATGCTTTTAGTTCAAATGCAATTATGGGTATAAGTTTGTGCCAGTTATTGAGCTTCATTTTTATTAGTGTAGGGTTCCTATGTCAAATTATCTTGATTAAAAATCTAAACAATATATACATGGTATACATGATTGCGAGTTATTTTATATGGATACTGCTGCACTAAGTCGGTTACTTGATCGATTACAGGAGTGGATCCATTGGATTATACCCCATCACCAAGTAAGGAAGAGGATCACGGTGTTACTATTGAGGTACGTATGATTTACTTTGAATAATCAGTTTGAGAATTGCCCCATCATGTTCTAATCTGATGAGGTCTTGACATTCAGTTTCTAAATAAGGTGCATGCATATCATTTTCTGATTAAGTTCACATGTGTATCACTAAAGTCATGATCACAAAAGGTACGTCTCTTTGGCAGTTACCAATGATAAAAAAACATGTCATTTTGTACAATGAACTGTGTGTGATAAGCTGCTGGTGGTTTCAGAATGTTGGTTGTTCGAAGATTTTACTGGAAATGAGTTGAGGCATGAAGAATCATCAACTAGACGTAAGTTTGATACTGATTTTCGAGAAGTTCAAAAAAAACAACACGGGAAAAGGTTTATCTTTTGAGGAAGCTTAAAATACTTTACACTACTTAATTACTTTTGTTCCCAAAATTGGTGATCTTATTTTCTCTTTTTTCCAAATTTTGTGTTTCAGGTTTAGTAGTTTATTGTCAAGGGTGTCTTCTTCAACTACAACTTACTTCAGGTAATATATTTGCTGCTATACATCATGATTTTTAGAAGAGTATATTTATATTTGTTTACCTACTAATGCTTAATTTGCATTTTCTTGATGATTTTATGATGTGCAATCTTCGTTTTTGTTTCAACACATGGGTTGCTTACTTTGTTTATAAATCGTTTCTTATATCATATTGAGTATGGTACATGTGAAAATTGTGATAAAATGGCTTATTGTGGCGTATTTTGTTGCAATTATTCAACAAACAGAAACAACTGCAAATTACCTAATGTGGTCTAAATACCTCATGTGAGCTGATTCTGAAGTTATATTTGATCTGGTGGATACTAATGAAAATGCAAGTGTGGCGATTTCAAATCGTCTGGGGAAGGTCTTAATGAGGGACTAGATTGGCTTTCCAACAACATTGCTAACAAGGTAACCTTATGAATTGATGATCAAAGTAATAACATTGTTTAGAGCTTGCTTATGAACAGAAACTCTAAAAATCTAAAATTTGATTTCTGTGAGCCTGGTAACCCTATGAATTTATTATCAAAGTGATACCATTGTGGTGTTTCGTACATTCTCACTGATCAACTTGGCCAGGTACCACAACAGATAACATAGCCACAATGATTAAATATGCTGATTAGTTTGGGAATTGAGTTGTTACCAAAATTGTCAGAGAATTGTACGGAGTACTACACAGAAAGCACGATTGCAGACCTTGAAGGTGCAACTCAACTGTGAAATCACGATTGTAATGTGTCTCTCAAAGTAAGGTGAGTTGGTGTGAGTGCTTCACGGTAATACTATTTGTTTTTATGTTTATTCTGTATGTAGTTTTATTAGATGGATAGTGAGGGTTTATAAAGAATCTGACCTTTTTTTATACAGTAATGGTGACACAATGCTCCACTTAGTGGTTAAGGAAGGTAAAAATTATTTTGTTAGTCAGTTGCTTAACTTCATAAAAGATGGAAGTGAAATAGAAAATATGAATTAAGTAAACCATACAACCCTTCAGATCAATATGATCGTCGGCAATAAGCAAACAGCCATTCTTGGTTAATAGGAATAACGAATTGTTTTTTGTGTCAAGGTATATGAGAGACATGCCATTGGCTTTAGGTCACATAGAAAATTATTATGTTTATAAGGATACGAGAGACCCTTGCATGACATGATGCTTTGTGGTTGTTCAATGCTATCATCATATAAATTTTTTCTTCGTGTAAAATGTTAACATGGAATATATTAATAACCTTATTTTTCAACCATCGGCGTAAATTGGAAGGATTTGTAGCATGCAGAGCACTACCTGAGAGAAATAGTGACCCTGTTAGGTATTGTAACACTCATATATACCCCTTAATTTTTTGCATAATTAGGTCAATTCACAAGGATACATACATTCTCAAGCTTTGATGATATGGAAGCTGCTTTGAAGGATGAATTCAAAGAGTATTTGGACACATTCATGTGAAGAATGGTAAGGTTTTGCTTATTCTAAAACGCTCATATTTCAGCTGATGTACTTCAAAATACGTTACTAACTAAAAAACTTTTTAGGCTTAAACAAAGATCTTAAGATGATGTACAAGCCCATTTGCTAATCTAAAGGCATTACATGTTAAATACAGTATACCATTACGGCTACTGATCATAGTAGGAAGATAAATATCGTATTTTATCCTGTCTATGTACTTGCTTAATGTATAGGACTGTATGGATGTTTGTTTTACAAGTTGAGGATCTTCAAGCCCGCACCAGAAAGAATTTTGTTTAGATATTCTCTCCCTCCCTCTCTCTCTCTCACACCCTCTCTCTCTCTCTCTCTGGGGTAATGGGCTGGGTTGCGTAACGGGTTGGTGCATTTAGCGGGTCAAAACAGGTTTGGGTTGGAATGATAACATTTAGCACATATCAATATGGGTTAGATTATGCACACTGAGGCAATTATGGTGCGTGGCATGTTTCCTTTACATTAGAATTTAAATGTTGGGCTCATTTATGTTGCGTACTCTAATTTATTAAAAAAGTTGTATGACTTAATCTAAGATAAAGTAAATTAGTCTTTGTTCTCTATAACTAAATATTGTTTTACATAAACATGGTTGCAGACTTTAATAGAAGATGAACCCGAGAAGTATTAGACAACACTGAGGAAGTTTACAAAAAGGTTCATACTACTAAAGGGCTGAGTTACTCTCATATATTGCCACATCTTAGATTGCTACAGCTTAGGAGTAGTAAATGGTTTAGAGGAGTTCAATTAAGTCATGGCTTACCTCTTAGTTCAGTAATTACTTGCTTTTGTGGTTCATGCCGGAAGGATTCACGAGCATATAATTAGTAAGTGAACTACAATTTCATAAATCCTAATACTATTCTTACTATTTACCAGTATATATCAATATTTTTTATTTGTTTAATCATTTATTTTTTGCATAATAGTATTGTATTTAATGAAGAGTTGTTAAAATCAGTAAAAGAAGGATATGTATATACATTGCTACTTATCACCATCGAGATGCGGTTTATCTGTAAGTTAAGGGTTGGCATTACCCTACCAAATGATTTTTATTGCATGATTTTATGTTTTCCAGATGCTAATATTGCGCGCAGGTCTAACAGTCGAGGCAATCGACACTTAATCCAACAGGTTAGCTCATAAGATTATTAACAACACTTTTTTTGTGATTGATTGATGAAGAATTCACTTACAACTCCTAATTGGTCCATGGTATGCAAATTGTTATCATATCATTAGTGATAATGATTAGCAATTAAGTTGCGGCCATGCGAGGTAGTCGGATTGGGTCTACCGGGTTATGTTAATTTTGGCATATTTTCGGCTACACAAGTTTTGTTATAAAACTAATGCAATTGAAAACCAAAATTTACTTATGTTATTCAAATAACTGCTCAAGCCCATATCACATTAGTCATAAGAAAGAATTAGCAAACATCAAGTAGTAAGAATATTATTTAGCAAGAGTAGCCATAAAGAAAAATAGCAAAGAAGATAAAATTTGCAAACATCAAGTATTATAAATAGTACTATTTAGTTACAACACGCATAAAGAAAAACAGCATAAGTAGCAAGGGATAATATAATAGGTGTTTTCAAGAGTTTAAAAGATTGTGTAATCAATTTGCAGGTTAGCTTCAACTTCGCATTCACCTTTGCTAAAGCTATGTTAGCTTATGTACATCAAAGAGATAATTAAAGTAATTATTTTAGTATATAGAGTCATTGTGGATTTATGAGTTGTCAATAGTCTCACTTAATTTTTATGGGTATTAATGAATATCTTTCTTTTAATGAATTTTCTTTCGATTGTTAGTTGAATTAGCTCCATTTATAAGGTACTCCCACGTATGTTGGTCAGTTGGTGCATTCAATGTTGCAAGAATAAGTTCCACAAGACAAGAAAAAAGAAAACTTTCCGCACAAGGTTCATAACATTGTCTATTTCACGTATGGTGATGTTTTATTTACTTGGTAGAAATATCAATTATGTAACATTTTTATGTTGTTTTCGTTAAAATAATTTATGATGCAAAACACGGGTTTTAAACTATAATATGTGATAAGATGGATCAATGCATTTTTGTTTATCAAGTACAATGAACTATAATGGTAGGAGACTTTCAATCTTTATCTTTGTTTATTGAATATTTGACATATGATAAGTGTGGTTTACATTTCAATTTTTTTAATAGATTGAATATTTATGCCTTGTAAACATAACTAACGCCATGTCAACCTTTATTTAAGAGAACACATCTTAACATGTAATAGAACACATCATAGTTAATATTAAAGTACATGATAAATGTAAAAGGACACATCATAGTTAATATTAAAGTAAACATAATTAAGTACATGATAAATGTAAGAGAACACATCATAGTTGAATATAAGCGTAAGATAGTTAACTGCAATGAAACATGTTGTAGGAGTGATTAAGTGATTTTGAATATAAGCGTTAGATATTTAAGTATAATGAAATGAGTTGTAGGAGTGATTAAGTGATTTTGAATATAAGCGTAAGATATTTAAATGTAATGAAACAAGTTATAGGAGTGATTAAATAAGATTTAGAATATAAGCTTAAGCTATTTAACTGTAATGAAACAGGTTGTAGGAGATGGTAAACACCTAAAATGAAATGAGTTGCAGGAGTGATTAAGTAATTAAGTTATTTTGAATATAAGCGTAAGATATTTAACTGCAATGAAACAGGTTGTAAGAGTGATTAAGTGATTTTGAATATAAGCGTTAGATATTTAACTGTAATGAAACGGGTTGTAGGAGTGATTAAGTGATTTTCAGGAGTAATAAATGATTATTTTGTGCTTTCCTGCAGACATATTCGAGCAAATGTTCAACGCATGGGACTTAAGATTTCTTCATGTGAGGATGATATATTACAGCTCCGCAGATGCTTGATGCTCTTAAGTAACCTGATTATACATTCTTCAGGTAATGAATTCGTAACTTTTGAGACAAGTTTATAACTTTCTAAAAAGTAGTACTATTTCCTTTACCTTATAAAATTGCAGAAACCTACTCTTTAGATTTTCAAGCACACAACTAATTTATGCTTTTCCTATAACATGAACATACTTTTTACTAAATTGCAAATTACTTGATATCACATTTTGTGACTTAAACATTGAAAATACTATTATGACTGTTTTCCTAACTTCTAATAACAATTACTCTCCATCTTAACAAAAGTATCTATTGTCTTATTTGATCACTTGAGCAGAGCGCCTATGTTTTGGTTACAGGTTTGGGTTATCTATTTTGCTATAGTTTTATTAATTTAAAAACCTTTAAATATTAATTATAAACATATCTTATGTGTACACCAAACGTATACATATAAAGATCTGTAGGATTAATGATAGTCAGCGATATCCAAAGAAGATAAGCTCACAAGATATATACGAAATGATCGACTTCACATGTAAACACCTTTAAGTCCACAATTTGTTTATGTGTTAAGTAAACAAAATAGCTGAAGTATTCAATTTCACAATTTCTTTATGTTATTATTTCAAGAAATTTAACTTTTTCAATTTGTTTTATTGTGTTCATATTTTGGCTGGTTATAGGTGTTAAAAGAAAACAAGTACAATGAATATTAACTTGTGAATGAAAATTTGGGCATGCAAGTTAGGGAAAAACCTACTGCAATCAAAGTCTGAGTTCTCCCACCTCCATTTGTAATCTTTTATTTTTTTATTATTATTTTCTTTTTACTTCGAATTCTTCTTTTTATTGTGCGTGTGTTTGTGTGTGACTTTGGTTCAGCTTAAGTATCATAGCTGAGGTTAACTCCAGTACAAATGCTTCATTATTGTATTCGATGTATATTACACAATATGTTTTACAATTTGTTTTCATTATTCGGCATGATTTACCATTTAATTTAGATGTTCTCATACATTTCATTGTTCTTTTTACATATAATACATGAACACTTTTATTTTGTATTCCAACTTTTTTGTCTGCAATTTATTTACGTCCAGTCGTCAAATAAGTAATCTTATATATTGGCCAGCGTCAGGGTTATAAACTAGTGTATATATATATATATATATATATATATATATATAGCTAAAATACAAAAAATAAATAAATAAATAAAATAAAAAATTAAAAAAAGTAACAACAAAAAACAACAACGTTTCGGTATTAGGAAAATAATAATAATAATAATAATAATAATAATAATAATAATAATAATAAATACAATCTCTGAGTGAAAATCATAAGCAAACGTGCAGACAAACACCGAACCAAAATACATGCAAAAAATACAGCAAACGTGCACACAAACACCGAACCAAAATACATGCAAAAAATACCCGCCGTAGCGCGGCGGGCGCAAATACCTTGTTCATCTTATTAGATAAATTAAATACATTTTAAATATAGTTTTCTAATAAAATTAGGATTTTAGTAAATAAATATATAAACTGATTCACTTTTATTTGATAAAACCTAAACCCCTCCCCCCTCCCGTGTTTCTTTACCGTCGACCATATATACGAACACGTTAAATCTGGGGGTAGATGTAATCGCTGATTCAACTACAATAGCAAAAGTTAAAGGCTTGTGTGGTTTCTGCGTTTCTTAGTTTTGCTGGATCAGAAGCACATTCTCTTCCCAAGGTATGTTTTTGTAAATTTTGACGCTTACTGGAATTTCGTTTTATTTATGTTAGTCTTAGGTAGCAAACATATGATGCTTTTTCGTGTTTGGCTTAAACAAACACCGCCTGCGTAAACCACATATTGTGAGGTAAAAGGCCCCTCATGGCCTTGTTGGTGATCATAGTATGACGCACTAAAAAGAAAACGATCAAGCATATAGTCACAACTCGTAACTTAATTCACCAAACATTAAACACTGCATGGTTAAATTCTTAGCTGATGTATCAAGAATAAATGCTCACAACTCGTAGCTTAATTCACCAAACATTTGTGTAGTTTTCAGCAATAGATGATAACGTCACTTCATTGTTTGTTCGTGTATAGGGTTTTGTTTACATCACAAACCACCAACAAACACCACAGTTACAAATGAGCAACAAGTCAGACCGTGAATCACCTTCTGGTCAGCTTTTATATCTTCTTGGTCGTTGTAGCAAAGATAATAATACCCTTGAAGCACTTCGATTATATGATGAAGCTTTGGTAAATAATGTCCCTTTGAATGTTGAGCATTATAATAAGTTATTGTATCTATGTTCAAGTAGTAATAGTGACTTGGGTTTAGAAAGAGGGTTTGAGATTTTTAGTAAAATGGAGAGTAATGTTGTCCCCAATGAGGCTACTTTTACCACTATGGCTAGGTTAGCCGCGTTTAAGGATGACCTGGAAAGGGCTTTTGATTTGTTTAAGAAAATAAAAGAGGAATGTCGGATTTCGCCGAAATTGAGGTCTTGTGTTCCAGCTTTGTCGGGGTTTTGTAAGAAAGGGTTGGCGGATAAAGCGTATGAGGTTGATGAGTATATGATTGAGAATGGGGTTGCGGCGGAGGAAGGGGAGCTTGGGATGTTGTTACGGGTTAGTGTTGATGCGGGAAGGGGGGATAAAGTTTATGAGATGTTCCAGAGGCTGAGAGAGAGTGTGAGGCAAGTGAGTGAAGAGACGGCGAGGTTGGTTGAGGGGTGGTTTAGGTCGGATGTGGCGGAGGGTGTTGGGGTGAAAAGTTGGGATGTTGGGAAGGTTAAGGACGCGGTTGTGAAAGGTGGGGGTGGGTGGCATGGGGAAGGGTGGCTTGGTGAAGGGAAGTGGGAGGTGACGAGGACGGTAATGGATGAGGCGGGTGTTTGTGGATCGTGTGGTGAGAAGCTTGTTAGTGTTGATATTAATCCTTTGGAGACTGAGAAGTTTGCTAGTTCGTTGAGTACTTTGGCTTGTCAAAGGGAGACACGGGCTGATTTTTTTCAGTTCCAGATATGATCATTGTTTTATAGTTCTTTTTATTAAACAGTTTTTTGTATCTGTTTCTAGTGTATTTCAGTCACTTGGCCTTGTTCAGTTGAATTATCTGAAGGGATGTTTGGATGTGCATTTTATAGGTAATTGAGTGATTTTTTATTATGAGAATCACATAATGAGTTGTAGTAAAGTCAGAGGTAGGAAATAAATAGTTTGTAGATGTAGCTTTTGCTGTTTTAAGTTGTGATGATGAGATAATTAGTTGTTTAAGTGTCTGGATTTTGGAATGTTCTGATTATTTAAGATTGGAGTGAAATGGTCGCAAATTAGTTTAAGGTGTACTAGTTAGTCAATTCTGGTATGCCCTTTGATAATCAGTTTTGTTGCAGCTAGTATGAACAGTATGAAGTATAATTAGATAGTATTAATCAGTTTTGGAAAGTGACAGGGCTCTTTTATACTGCTGCAGGAATGGCTTCAAAAGCATGGTCCATTTGATGCAGTTGTGGATGGTGCGAATGTGGGTCATATCAAGCAGAATTATTTTGACTTCAATCAGGTGCAAGTTAGACACAAAAACAAGCTCGTTCGGACTACTTGCATTTTTATAAATACAAGTCACATCACAGATTTATTCAATTATTAATAACTGTAAATTTGTGTGTAGCTCAAATCAGCAGTAAACTCAACACGTAGATTGAGTCCATCAAATAGGTTACCTCTTGTCATTTTACATAGTGACCGCGTGAAAAGTCTGCAGAACTCGAATCAAGAGAATAAAGTGGCATTGCAGCACTGGAAAGTGTCTGGGGCACTTTATGAATCTCCACAAAGATCGAACGATGATTGGTAAATCTTATTCTTTTGAATCACATACACGTAGATAATAGCATGTGCATAGTTACACACACCGGTAAATTTGAGATGAGCCGACCAATGCTTCCTCAGCTTTATGAGCGGTTCATTATAGAATATACGGGCTAGGGTAGAGGTGGCAAAATGAGCGGTTGGGTAATAAATAAAAACCGCTTTTTCTGCAAGTTGGGTATTAAACTGCTTAGAGCACAAGGTATGGGGTGCCATTGGTGTGCCAAATGCATGCCATTCGTGTGCCAACCATACCGGAGCATCGTGTCATCCGTGAGCCAAGCGTTTGAGCCAATGCAATGGCTCAAGCCACATTCTTGTGTTTTTTGTATTGTGAGTGAGTGTGTATTTTTAGTGTGGTATTTTGTACCCAAAAACATGTTAGTGGTGTTTTATGAGGGAGGGTGTTTTAGTTATTGGTATGTTATTGGGAGGTGTATGATGTGGGGCTGATGTGGCATACCAATAAAATGTTATTTGTATCTTCCTCACCTTGTGCTCTTAGTTTTCAGGTTTATTTATTGATTTATATTATAGTCAACCACTCTTTCATATCTGATTACAAAAATTATAATAGCTCATTTTTAACCTGATTGACCTAAGCTGTTTCCTATTTTACCTCATAGAGATAACACATAACAGGGGTTGACCAATTCATAAGTACTTCCGTCGACACTGACACTTAGGCTTAGGCTTCACTAGTGGCCTACTGAGCCCTTAAACCTTGAGGTTTGTTTTTAGCTCGTGGCTTAATTTCTATTGGATTCAGGTCTCATATGCAACTCATAGTGAAATTTTCAAATAAAACTACAAATAAACTACTAGAATTAAACTTATACTTAAGGGTTAAAATTTGGATGATCTTCCAGGTATTGGTTATATGCTGCTATAAGTAGCAAGTGTCTGGTGGTGACAAACGATGAAATGAGAGATCACTTGTTTGAATTGCTAGGCACGAGCTTCTTTCCAAGATGGAAAGAGAAGCACCAGGTTTGGTTTCCTCATTCTTGTTACTGCAGTATCTGTATAGATTTCGTTTATTGCCCCAAAAAATTACTTCATCGAGGTGTAAAGTTGTCTCAAAAGATTGTTTTATACTTTGTTATAAGTTTTAAGGTGGACCCTAATCTTTGGAATGGATGGACCGACGGACCATTATTATGTTAAACTTTAAAAAGCACTTTTCATGGAATGCTTGTTATGCTTTTTTAGATTATATTTCTCTGTAAAAGTCACAATCCGTCAATACATGGATCATATAATCCATCTCATAAAGGATGTCTTGTTTGACTTAGTACACAGCTTTCTACAAGAGAGAATTTTTGTGTCAAATGTGTGAAATAGCATGCAATGATGATAAAATTAGTCATCTTTTAGTTATGTTGGTTTGCAGGTTAGATTATTAGCAACAAGAGAAGGACGTAAATTTCACATGCCTCCACCATACTCGATTGTCATCCAGGTGAGTTTTAGTTTTGACGTGTGACATAATTCTCAAAGGCCATTGCTTAGTCATAATTTAATATTTTTTTGAGTTGGAAAAGGAATGCTAGTTTTAATTAAACAAAATAACTTTGAGTTGGAAAAGGTTTTAGATCGACACCCAAGAGTGTGTGTCGACCAAATTTAAGCAAGAAACACACAAACTATTTTTAGGTTTTAGCTTAATGAGTACAAGAGATAAATTACAAACACCCTTGGTTTTGTATTTATACCCAAACTAACTTGGTGAACAAGTTTGAGTTGTAGATGGGTTGGGTTTGGGTCCTTGTGGCAGATCGGTTTGGCATCCAGGGATTCGGAACCTTCCCAATATTTACAACTTAGTCGTTTTCCAATTACATTTAACGACCGTTAGTCCATTACACTTAATTACTTAATGTCCGTTATGTTATTTCGTTTAATTAATAAATAAATATAACTATTACATTTAAATATTAACTTTAATTCTCAACGCATGAAAGTGTGCAATAAAGTGGTCTCGAGTTCGAACCTAACACGTCTATTAATTTATTGTCCATTAAACCAAGCTCCCTTGGACATATCTTAATAGAGTGATCACATCGGTTAGCGTCTAGCAACACACGATGCCTCTAGTGCAACTCGAGCAAGGCTCTGGAAAACCTTTTAATGATTTCTCATTATTATTATCCTTTTGTTTCTAATACCATGTTAAATAAAGATATGGAATTAAGTCATTCTTTATTCAACTAGTCCGTTTCTCGTTATAAGTGATTGCGCAAGATTACCAAATCTTACGAACATATTCAGGTGGAGATATTTGGCGTGGCGCATAAAGCATCTTGTCATCACCACTACTGAGGCCCAGGTATAAAACTTCATATAAATTTGTAGGAACAAATTCTATCTTGACTACGAGACTAACCCACAAACTTTGCAACACTTTAGGAAACAACCCTTATGACTACCAGTTACGTATAGCGTTAAGTTGTTCCACAGAAGTGCACTACATTCATGACTCTTATATGGTATATCAAGTCTGAGGATAACTATTCATGATTTACTTAATAACAATATCCATAAAGTAAATTCATGTAGTTGGGATAAGTCCTATATTCAATTAATTGAATATCATCTGAAATTGGTATGCTTTCTCATCAATATACTTTTAAGTATATTCTACCAAATCACTCAGATTTGTCTTAATTTAACGATACTCCCATATCATTAATTGACAACGAACGATTTAGAATAAATAAATTTATTCACGGATTAAACATGCAAATATACGATACAATATATTATAAAATCAAACATACCAAGTATTTGATTTATTATAACAATTGTTTAACATCCCTTATCCAAATACCAAATAGATCAATGCATGAAAATTCCAGTTGATGATTTATGCCTCAAGTAATGACAATCATACTTGTTGACAAGGCATAAATTAACCAACTTGATCTATCGTAATTTTGAGAATACTTATTTCAAGAATTCAATTAGTGAAGTTCTTGTATGTGTGCATTCATCAATCCACATAATAATTCATAAAGTGTGTGACATCCTCTATCACCATTTTTATGACAATTTAAACTTTCAAACATTTTAAAGTTTAAAGTATTCTTTTAATGTATAATGCAATTGCTATCTTAGTAGCACAACTAGTTCACATGGCCATTAACAAGGATGAAATCCTACCATGACTAGTATTGAGTGTCATCTCAATTAAACCAGCATCATTGTAAACAACAATATGCTCATTAAAACTCCATAAACTTTAATATCTTATTGTGTAATGTTTGATGTCTTACAAACTTTCAAGTTTGTAGCTGATGACAATTTGCACAACAATTAACATATTGTTCATCCAGAGAATCTAGGAGCAATTCCAGGCTGAGGATGTAATTCTATTAGAATAATCATTACACAAATTATCTAATAACTTTTAGTTAGATATCAATGTTGTCAAATCACTTCTTATTCAAGAATGATACAACAATTTTAATATACACAACATGATGTACATGATGAATTTACAAGTCAAACTTAGATTTCATTCATGTTCTATCTTATCAAAAGATATTTATCAATTTCCCAAATGATATATCATGTTTTATTAGAATCATTTATTTTACTGCACATGTTTATTAATAATAAACATATATTCCAAGGTTGTATGTTTTAATTCTTAAATCTTATAAGTGAAGTTTCATTCCAATCTAAGACTTAACATTTAGCTTACAAGGAATGTTACTTTATATATGTTATACAACATATAAGATTTAAAGCCTTAACATAATACTCCCACTAGCTTTTAAGAATACTTAAAATTTATCTTATTTCAATTATAAATCGAAACTAGGATGTAATAATTAAACATAAGAATAATTTCATAGATGCATGCATTTATCCATTCATGAATTATTGCACTTCGTACACTTCCAAAGATTATATGAATTCAAAAAACCTTTCGATTACTTACCGTCCTCGCTCAAGTAATTTTTCAAGAAAGAGTTTTGATATTCCATTGTCATATTTCATATTAATGAAAACAAGTATGACCATTATCATCTTTATATATTTAATGTGTCTAGAAAATAATATTCAATCATAATTAATTGCTTAAGTATGATTAATAATCTTGTCATAAAACATGCATTAAATATGTGTACAATATTGTCTATATGATTTCTACATAGAAATTCAAACCACTAGGGTTTTTCATCTCTTTGAAGAAACTCATTTCCATTCTCTAGTCTAACTATTAAGATAAACCAAATTTCCAAAATTGATTATCTTTATGTACAGCATCTTTAACATTCATAGTATGAGTAATTTACCCAATTCAATATTTGGTAATCCATCATAATGGTTATCAGGTTTACTATAATCATGTAACTCATATTTCTCTACATATAAATCAAATATCTGAGATATCCTTGCAGATCTATGAATGAAAATTCCATCATCATGAGGTCTATCATTTACATGTCTAACCTCATCATGATATTTACTAGTGTATTTAAGAAGATTATGTATCTTGTAATTTTATCTTTCAAGATAAAAAAAACTCCCACTTGCCTTTTGAAATATATAGACTATCTATATATACTTAGCAATTAGAGCAAAACTACATTGTTCTCTTTTTGGGACATTACAAATACACATTGATAATTCCTGACTTTAGTTTGTTAATAACCTATTCATAAGTAGTTTAACAAATTCAGAATTTTCAATTTTAAAACTTAATGTGATTCATCACATTCCATAATGAAATGGTGTTTTATCAATCTTGTAGGTTGGAGTCATATTGAGTATATTCAATCTATACTCAATTTTCTAACCTTGTTACTTTTTAAGAAAGAAGTTATGGTTATCTTGAATCAAACAAATCAAATAGAGTTTGATTCTCCTAACTGAACATACTATCAACTTGTGGTATTCATTAGAATTAATATTGTAAGACAATCTAACAATATATAAGATAAACATATTCCTTTTGGCTTACCTATTTACCAAGTAAGTCAACTTAATGGTATAATAGACTTTCCAAGCCAATTGCATGCTTTATAACACAAGTACTTTTTAACCAAGTCACTTCATATCCATGTCTCATCAAGAAAACATAAACTGTTATAATCCCATTATACGTTATAAATCATTGATCAACTCAATGACTTCTTGTATATGTCTTAATTAAAAAACATAACAAGTTAACGTCTTACTTTATTATAAGTCTTAAAAGACTTTATGTTTATGTCTCTACAATGAATCATAAACATGTTTAACTAAAGTAATTATGAACTCAACTCTTGGTTTCAATAGTAATTTCAAGTTAATTTATTTACTTCACAATAATGTAGGACTACATTATTTTTCATTTATGTCATTCCAAAAGACATAAATAAACAAATTGAAGTAGTATTAGATTACTTCATTTATGTCATTCTAATAATACATAAATATCTAATTTGAAGTAGTCTTATATATCATTTTTACACATGTTCTAAATACTTGTCTAATTTAGAAACTGCAAATATGTCCATGCAAAGTCTGACTTCACATAGAGATTTACTTTGTTGTTGCAATCTCGCCAAGTTCTCACATGACGTAAATTGCAACACCAAGTGTTTTTTGAATTAGATATGTACAAGTTATATTAGAATGTTAGTCTCTTACCTTGCAGTCAAAAGAATCCTTTAAATCATATATCTATATGTTGTACCATGCACACAATATAGATTTCTCTCACGTGTACATGGAACAACGTCATGTAGCAGATAAACAACACGACATATGTTTGTTTATGTGACTAATATGATTGTGTCATTGATATTAGCATAACTAGTAGATGTAGAACCACTTCATTGTCTAATAAGGAAACGTACATGACTATCCTTGAAAGGGTAAAAGCCATAAAATAACAACCTACTTTCTCTAATTTGCCGAGTTGAAACACTTACTTTTTTATTACCTTACTTCACCAACGTACTTTCATTTTTTATCTGACTTCACCCATATGACTAAAATAAACTTGCGTCGTTAGTCCTTTATACTAACGGCCGTTAGCAAATAACTTAAAATTTGGTTTCTTACGTTTTCGTCGGTTTTACGCGTTTTAGATCCGTTTTACCGATTTAGTCGTTTTACCCGTTTTCGCCCGTTTTTACATGTTTAGTCCGTTTTTACACGTTTTCGTCTGTTTTTTGCACGCTTTCGTCCTTTTTACACGTTTTCGTCCGTTTCTTCATGTTTTTCTTCATTTTCGCACGTTTTCATCGGTTTTTAAACGTTTCCGTCCGTTTTTATATGTTTTAGTCCGTATTTGCACGTTTTCGTCTGTTTTTACACATTTTCTTTGTTTGTACACGCATAAAACCGTTTACGCGTTTTAGTCCATTTTATCGTAAAAGCGGCTTTTATCGTTCAAAAGCGACGAATGTGTTGATTCGATACATAAGCAGGGCAACTTTAAGACGTTAAAGCAGACAGCGATAAAATGGTTTTATACATGTAAAAGCCGAGTAGCGATGTAAAAGCAGATTTTTATACATGCAAAATTGAGCGTGCAAAATGCTTCTGCGAAAACTAAAAATAATGTGCAAAATGGACGAAATATGCAAAATGCAAAAACAAGCTCAAGCAGCACGAAATATGCAAATGGGGCTTGCAAAAGCGGTCGTGAACAAACAAAGCGTGTAAACAGGTAAAAGTTTTCGTGCAGAACATGTGCGCATAAAAGCGTGCAAAAGCGGGACCAGCGTCGATCGTGCGCGTGTTATCACGTGCAAAAGCGTAAAAAGCAGGCAGCGTCGAAGCAGGATGCTTGCAAAAGCGGTTAAAACTTGTAAAAACTAAAAGCGTTCGCGAAAAAACATGTAAAGCGGTTTCATCGGTGTGCAAAAGCAAACAACGTGTGAAATCGGACGGCGTGTAAAACGGCAGCGTAAAGCGTGAAAACCAAATTTTAAGTTATTTGCTAACTGTCGTTAGTATAAAGGACTAACGATGCAAGTTTATTTTAGTCATATGGTTGAAGTCAGATCAAAATTGAAAGTACGTTGGTGAAGTAAGGTAATAAAAAAGTAAGTGTTTCAACTCGGCAAATTAGAGAAAGTAGGTTGTTATTTTATGGCTTTTACCCTCCTTGAAAACATAAGTGTCTACAAGTGGAAAGTAATTATCTTAAGACATTCTAGAGATAATCTGGGTTACTACCAAGATGACAAAGCTTGTAACTCCCACTGAATTAGAGATCATAACATTAATTCCTTATTGATAATAAGAACATAATACTCCCACTGGATTTGACAACATTGTAAGTGTTTCATTAACCATTGAAAGAAAATAGTGTTCTATTTACTTCCCTACACTTTTGAGAAAGTCCATACATAACAATTACTTATGTACTAAAAGAGTGTATTCTACTATGTAGATGATGAACTATCCATCAATGCTATTAACTTGAAAATTTGGGCATCGCAGTTTCTTTTTAATAGTTCTACTATTCCAACAATTGTAAGTAGTACATTTAAATGGTCAAAACAAAACAACTAGATAAAATATGCTAGTTTGTCTTTTACCAATTATACAGTAATTAGTCTAGCTTCTAATTTTAATAACTCAGAAATATGCAATTTTCTTAACTATTAAAATTTGCTTACGAGTTATGTATTTAGAATTTAGACAATTCTAATTGTCATATCATACATTTCTTCATTCATGGAAAGAAATAGGATTGAATCTCACTCTTTCTTATGAAAAGAGGACTAGGTTTATTCTTTTAGCAAAGTTTACTCTACCAAAAACCCTTACAGGTGTAGATCTATTTACCAATACATGAATAACCTATGTTTACGGTTTAATGTTGCATCAATACATTCAAAGAATTTTCAAAATTCAATTTTAGTATTTTCGATAATTAAACTTTTCAAGAAAATAAAATACCCAAGGTAATATTCATATAACCATAGAATTTTCTCGAAAACTAGGATCCAAATTATCATAGGTCCATTACATCAGTTGATCTGCTAGTAACGAAAGCATATAATTACGTGTCGTGAACAATAATTGGCAAACAATTTCCAATTCCTAGATCATTATGGGATTTATATTTTCCAACGCTATTGCAAATATAAACATGTTTCATCCCATCTTATGCCTTGAGTCCAGTTCTCACTTCTTACTCAACTTAAGTGTCTAACTTAAAGAACTGCAAATATGTCCATGTAAGGTCTGACTTTACATAGAGATTTACTTCTCCATCACAATCTAGCCAAATATTGTCATAACGTAAATTGCAACTTCAAGTGTTCCTTTTAATTAGATGGCACATAACTTAATTTAAAAGGGTACTAGTTTTGATTTTATGTGGTCAAATCAAATATGTACAAAGATGTCATGCATTCATCTTGTAGCATAATTTTAATAAAAAACTTTTTATTACCAATTCATAAAGATCAAATTATCAAAGTTTTGATTGAGGTATTGGGTTCACCAATCAAGGCATTTAGCGTTAATTATAAGCCCATTATACGTACTTTTGCATAAGTGTAAACACTTAGTGTTTGGTAATTACCACCAAAGTAGGCATGGAATTAAAACTAATTAGCCCTTAAGATGAGTTTGTACATTTATGGCTTACTTAGTAGCTCCAATTTGACTCACAAGCAAGCGGAGAGTTTGGTTTGTGAAGCAATAACCTCCCTCTTTAGGGTCACAATATTAATCGCTCCCCTCCAATACTTCCCACACAGTCCGTCAAATTGGGTGAGCCGTTGGACCATTTGTACCAAAATCATCAATCAATTAAACTATTAAAAACTTAACTCTTTAAAACGAATGAAATTTCACCATTGTTTAGTCCATTATTATTTTCTATTCAAAATTACCCTTTGCTTAAAGCTATGCACATAATAAACAAACAAGTAAACAAATAAAAAATAAACAACTAAAAACAATGTGCACATAATAAACAATTTAATACGTGTAAACAAGTAGCCACATGCAACTTATTCGATAAAAACCTATTAATAATCAATGTCTAGGTTAATTAATGTATATATTAATTAGGGCTTTCACTCTCTCAATTGAAAGTGAACCACATACATCGACGAATCGATTGCGTAAACCCATAATTAATAATATACCAAATTGCACATAATTGATTCATTAATGTATATAATTGAAGTTATCCCCAATTCAAGATTTATCATAAATATACATGTGTATAAAACTTAACAATTAATATTAGCATAACCAATCTTAACAATTAAATATATATCGACAATAATCCATGCCAAACATGCACGTTTTCATGGATTTAACATAGCAATTTATTCACGTTGTCATAAGATCGCAAACAATTCCATGTCACATAACAATTTATTCATGAATTTATCACGTAACAAATATATTAATTCTAGGTTTCGATATTGATAACAAAGCAATTATAATAAACCCTAAAACAATTTTTAAAACAATCGACTAAAAAAATTAGGGTTTCGACCCATAAAAAAAATTAATTCGATCCATAAAAAAATTTAAAACCAAATTAGGGCAAAAACCCTAACCCTAAAATTAGGGTTTACATAATCATAACCAAAACCCTAGAATAATCATATCAAACAACATACAATATTCGTTTTTTACGTGTTTAGTAATTAATTACTCATTAAACCAAGCTCTGATACCACTGTTGGAATTATATAACATGACTAATCATAAATATAAACAATAAACATCAAGTACACATGCGGAAGCGTATAGGAAAGATTAACAAATAATTAATTAACATAAACAAGAATATACGTACCTTTCTTGATTCTAACCGAACAAGAATCAAATCCACAAAACTAGCAATTGGATGAACCCTAATTAGGGTTTATAAGGTTATGTGAATTACCCCTTACCGATTTTGTAATTCAATCCAAGAATACTAACAATAATGTGTTAGTACCACTTTCTTGTACATACGTACTATACTGAATTAAAGGAATGCTAGTTTTAATTAAAAAAAATAACTTTGAGTTGGAAAAGGTTTTAGATCGACACCCAAGAGTGTGTGTCGACCGAATTTAAGCAAGAAACACACAAACTATTTTTTTGGTTTTAGCTTAATGAGTACAAGAGATAAATTACAAACACCATTGGTTTTGTATTTATACCCAAACTAACTTGGTGAACAAGTTTGAGTTGTAGATGGGTTGGGTTTGGGTCCTTGTGGCCGATCGGTTTGGCATCCCACAAGGGATTCCGGAACCTTCCCAATATTTACAACTTAGTCCTTTTCCAATTACATTTAACGACCGTTAGTCCATTACACTTAATTACTTAATGTCCGTTATGTTATTTCGTTTAATTAATAAATAAATATAACTATTACATTTAATTATTAACTTTAATTCTCATACGCAAAGTGTGCAATCCCGTGGTCTCGAGTTCGATCCTAACACACGTCTATTAATTTATTGTCCATTAAACCAACAGCTTATAGTTAGTCAAATTACTTATATACCCTTCACAATATAGTGGATTGTCATGCAAAAATTGAAAATATATGTAAATTTCATTTCAACTATTTTTATTGTAGCCACCCGTAAATTTCCAAGCCATTAGTCTGATGTGAAAACGAAATAGTTGTTTATCTTGATTTAATTAAACGATCTTATACATTTTCACGCTGGAATTTTTACTTTTATTTGAAATATGCAACCACGGGTAGCGTTGATAGAACAATACAAATAAACTTCCCGATATTTACTGATAGCTAAATCAGCCTCACAAGAAATTTTCTTGTCTTCGAGCATAGACGTACCCTTTTCGGTAAATTATGGCTAAAGTCAAATAAATATTTTTCTGTGTTGGAATTAATATTTTTATTTTTATTTTTACCTTTATAAAAACATGCTCAAAATTATATATTACACGTTTCGTCAAAAGCGTCAAACCGGGACACCGCGACACACACTTAAGCTCAAACGGGACACGAAATACATCAAGAAAAATTCAAAACTATTTTCCTTCTAAAGTTTTGGTTTTGCCGCCCTTGACAACCCACCCATGTCACATGTTTCTCTTAATCCTTGTGATAAAGCTACTTTGCATATTGTTACATGGTTAAATGAACTTAAACCAAACAACATGCTATTAACCAATGTCTTTTTGGGCCATGCAAGATCTCATTTTCCTGCTTATAACCGAATGTCATTAAAGCATACATTCACTTCAAAATTTCCTTTCAAATTTTCACTAAAAACTAATACTCTTTGCTTAAGTGGTGCTTGGGAAATTTGGCTAAGCTTTGGTGCTAATTTTGGGTAAAGCTTGGAAGCAATTTTGGGTTATAAACATTGTCCTTGGTCTCTTTCTTGCTCGATCCATCCTCAAGATCACTGTAAGGTCTTTTTTTAAAAAAGAAAACTATTTTTCTTGCACTTGAGCTTAAATGTTCCTAAAACATGTTCCTGAAAGTCTATATACTACTCGACATGCATGCAAAAGTGACTAAGATTATGAGGTTAAGCTTGTGTGGTAACAATCAAGTTGTGCAACATTAATAAGCAAAACAAAAATAAGCTATAGCTTATTTAATAAAAATTGACACATATAAAAATATATGAGCTTATTAGACAATTTTAACATCATACATCTAAACATAAATATAAGACTTGGCTCAATTGGACAAAGTGCTTATTTGTTTATTTTTAGCTTATGAAATTAATACATAACTTATTATCGTAAAAATCGACTCGTTAAATGGACCGGGTTCCTTTTCTCTCCTAGTCGACCCATGTTGGGCCGAGACAAGCTCAAGAGGGGCGTTTGAATTGCTTATTTCGTTTGGCTTATTGATAAGTACTTATTTATACTTTGAAGCTTCTTAACAAGAGTTACCAACTTGCGTTGTCCAAGCTAAACCCATTTCAAAAACAAAGAAGATAATACATGCTCACTGTTACACATATGTATAAAATGAAATCACTAACTTTAATATATATATATATATATATATATATATATATATATATATATATATATATATATATATATATATATATATATATATATATAGGGGAGAGTTAACGTGAGATCAATCTTAAAGTTGTAAAAATAAGATCAAGTCTAAAAAATCTTTAAAACATTTATAAATAACAATTTTAGCAATAATACACATAAAAATAATATTTTAATACAAATGAACATTTTATCAACTAATAACCAAATGATACATGAGTTTTGATTAGTGATACACATTACACTAATAAATATTCCAAAACCTGATACACATACAAAAACCTGATACACATTACACTTCTAATCAAAGTGTATCACCTAGGTTTCGTAAATTTTAAAAAGAAATCTATCGAAACTTTAACAATTTTAGTTGTAGTTAATAAAAAATTAAATTTTGTTGTAAGGAGAGTGTCGTTTGTCAAATTTTAGTTGGATCTCATTTTAACAACTTTAAGCTTGATAAGTACTTATTTATACTTTGAAGCTTCTTAACAAGAGTTACCAACTTGTGTTGTCCAAGCTAAACCCATTTCAAAAACAAAGAAGATAATACATGCTCACTGTTACACATATGTATAAAATGAAATCACTAACTTTAATATATATATATATATATATATATATATATATATATATATATATATATATATATATATATATATATATAAACTTATTTGGTAATAATACACAAAAGATAGATTGGTCTAATGGTTAGGAAGTTGGGAGTATAAGCTCGAGGACTGGGGTTTGATTCATGCTGCCATCCTTTTTACCATTTAATCTTTTTGAAACTCTTGTCACCCTTAGCACTTGAACCATTTAAAAATTTACTAACACACCCTCTTAATAGTAGCATATTACTAGACCTCTTTTACTTAGTTATACTATATTTTTATCTATTATATTTTGACAAGGGATACTTTGCGTCACCAAATTATAGATGGAAAACTAAAAATTACGGACGGGTCATACCCGATTTTGTTAAAATTTCTATACTTAGTTCATCTTCATAAATATGACTAATAGTACAAAAACTAGATAATATAATATTAACTACAAGAAATACAACATAAAATTTTTCTAACATATTACCCAATAATTTAATATAGTACATATAAACACATATAAATACTTATTGTACACTATAAACATTTATATTATAAATTCTTGACGTAAATATTTATTATTTACCAAAGACGTAAAACATCGCAAACACTTTACTTGTGAATATTTTTCCGTACTTAGTCATTCGGTTGCTTTCAAACCGAGGACTTATTCGTCAAGACCATTTTCACATATTTATATACGTAAGCACTTTTCCAAGAGCCAAAACTTACAAGCATTTCGAAACTTATTTAAACTTAACCGTTGCCACACAAGCAATAATAAACACAAACTCTCAAGAATACTTAAACCATTTTCGATACATTAAATCATGGATAAAAACTATAAACTAAAGTATTGCCATACTACTATAGGTCGCGTGACGGTACTTCGTGCTCCTACTACTTGATTTTACACTATTCGGATTTTGTTTGCTAAGGTGAGTTCATAGCCCCACTTTTACTCTTTTAACTGTTTTTATAAACTCTTTGGGGGAGATACATGCTATAAACTAGAACACGAGTCTTTTCTTAAAATGTATGCTTGCATGCTTATTATTATTATAGCCTAAGTTGCCAGCCAAAAGTCCCTTTCATCATGAACCATTAATCACTTGCGAGTGAACGCAAATATCGTGGATAGTACAATGGGAATTGACGACCCGACTTCGGTTATCGGAAATAATCGGGGTGCACTATATTTGGTATCTCTATGTAATTGGCTATTACATCTTGGGGGGAAATTTTATTTACTTACACCAGTAATTAGGTGTATGCAGTTAGTATTGGTTTCATGAGCTTAGTGCATAATAATAATATCTGTTTTCTATGGTAATTGTCTTCGAAGCAATTATCATCTTTAACTTGTGTTCAACTATTTACTAAACCTATGAATATCACTCAACCGTTGTGTTGATTTTTTTAAGCATGTTTATCTCAGGTATTAAAAAGGCGATAGCTAACCCTGGAAGCGCTTGGGCATTGGCATGGCATGGTCATAGATGACTCGATTTGAATGGGGACCACATTTTATTAATGGGCCATTTTTCATAACAATTCAACTTTGTAAACTTTGTTTTACTACAATAAATGAAATATTTTACAAAAAGCATTTATTTTCACTTTGTGTTATGATCCATTGAGTAGCATCCCAAAACCTTTTCTTCCGCTGCCAAACCATTTTTGGGGTGTTACTGATTGGTATCGAGCCTTGGTTATAGAGAACTAGGAAATTTTCAAAACCTAGACTATAACCACTTTTTTAAAAACTTAATCCTATGGCCAGGCACATGCCACTTTGCCAAGTGAATGCCTCACTTATGACTCGTTGAAGTCATCTTTGATAAGATATGTGTTTTATTACTGAGAACTTAGTCTCACTATTAGCTATGATTGCCTTACTTATATGTATGTTTACGTACCACTACGCTACGCCTTCTCCCCCACATAAATAAAATATTTGTTAAATCTTTCATAACAAACTTTAAAGACATTAGGACATGTTAGCAGTATAACTAAGCTAAGCATTGCAAGATTCATTGAACCTCGGGTGAATATAGCTTGATCACCTATATTCAACCAGGGATAGTGGGACATAGCCTGATCACCTATGTCCGACTCAGAGGTGAATGTTGCAATACTGAAAGTAGTTATAATAGTGTTATGTCCAGTTGACCTCCTGATTGACTTCTAAAAAGAGTAAAATTTTCATCATAAGAGTTATAAAAGTTTACTCCTATACATCATACACTGACGTCACAACATTTTCTCACTACGATACTTCTTCTCCTAAGTGGAACGCCTTTCTCATTACAATACTACACACTCTAAACTGACCATTTTGCACTACTACCCTACACCTCCGCGTCTACATCTTACTAGCAACGTGCATGGAGATTTGCCTGGCAGATGATGCACACTACCACTTCGCGCGAGGACATCACAGTGATCCATGTTGAAATAGACCACTTTACGCCACCACTCCGCGCCCGTCGTGCCTACGTTATGTATGAGATTTGCTTAGCAGATAATACATAACCCGCGAAATATTGCATGATGCGAGTTAATAATTATATTTTAGATTTGTTTAGTAGATTATGCGCGACTAACTAAATTTTATTTACCGCACAACATTACTTTATGTTTATATTATATTTTTGGATCGCTACAATACCATGTCTTCTTTTTCCCATCCCGTTGACTTATCGTCTTCATTACGGAATCATTAAACCTCTATTATTGGATCGTTGCAACCCATGTATCCATCACCCCATCCTATTATCATCCTCTTAGACGTTGAGATCAAATTGATCTCGTCATCCACTGCGGTAACAATGTCATCTCTTCCCCAAAACTCGTACCCAATCGACGAACCGGATTACATCTCCAGCCGTTCTAGGAACATCACACCTCGACATCTACAAAGGGAACCCTCGCTAGAACATAAATAATAAACGAACGAATAAAAGATCTAAAATGCGTACCAAGAAGTTAATTTGCGACTCAAGACACCTTTCTGGGAACAAATCCCTAATCTTTCACTCATCCTTTTGAAATACCAACGGTCTGTCCTACTACCCTCTTATGAAATAGTAAACTTTATCGTTATCTGACGAAAACTACTTTCAACTATTTTTTTTCGATCACTTCACGGTCATTTTCCAAAAAAGTCTTATTACTGTGCCATTGAACCAAATTTTTTTGACTTTACTAACACTTTATAAACAATGACCTTACAAATACTTTGCAAACTATTTTCCTACAATGTGATAAACCGATTCGTTACCTTACTAATATTTTATAAAATAGCAAGAAATTTCGCTAAGCAATTGGTAAACCATATTCATCCTGCAAGTTTTATTACAATCTTACGAACTATTTTACTCTTCGGTGAGCTACTCTAACCACTGTCTAATTTAAAAACCATAAAACCGCGTTACTCTTACCTCACAAGAGTTTACTGGCTATTTTGTTACCACCCTATAAACCACCTTGATATTAAATCACAAATTGAACTACGAAAATTTATACTATTTGACAAACAATCAATTGTTTTCTTATAAGCTATTTTACAAATCATTTCACGAGTTATTTTACAACCCAAATTGTTGTCTTACCAAAATATCAAAAAGTTAACTACGATTTCACTACTACTCTATAAATAATAAATAAATCGTTTTCTATTACCTTGTAAGCTGTTTTAACAATTACCTTACCGAGTGTTGCTTTAATACCAAACCGCAAACTACGATTTATCATAATAGAAATATTTTCTTCTCACTCAATAAAGTAATTTTACAAACCTTTTTATGAACTTTACTGCAATTTTCTTACAAACTATTTACTCCTCTTAAAAAAAAAAAAAAAAAAAAAATGTCTTATTTTGTAACTTAATCAAACCTTCAGAGTAAATCAAACACTTTGTTTTGAAACCATAAATAATAAGCATATTAATGAGAAATGCTAAGAAACATAACTAATTCATCATATACAAAAGCTAAGGTATTTGAAATTATTTTGAGAAACAACTTTTGAATTCACATGTAAACCTCCAACTTGAAACCGAATCCATGTTGTCGCTTAAAACTTTATTTAACAAGTTCTCATCACAAAGGCTGAAATTCAACAACTTTCTTTACATACATCTAGTTCCCTCTTAAAATTTTAAAGACTATATTTTTTTTTATACCGTTCAAATTCGAGAGGATGGTGACAACCTACCGACAAGCATTACCTTAACAATTAAATTCTGCCCATAAACGTTTAAAACTTATGGAAACATACATGCCCAACCACATCTTCTTCAATGACGTTTTCAAACTTCGAGGACTTTCCTTTAAATGACAATTGTACTAACAATAAAACGCGTGGTGACATTTTTCTAAAAAGATTTATTCTAACAAGTCAAAAATTTTCTGGTCAAACCTTACCAAAGCTTCTTATGCTAAGAAATATCAAACATCGACATTTGCAAAATTGTTTTATTTGCTTCACGTGTAAAAACCGGTTTTATAGGATCCTTTCGAGGATGCAAATCTCTTACCCAAATTCTCATCCCAAAGAAATTGTGCCTCTTCAAATATCATTTTTATTCGAATAAAATTTATCCACATCACGTTTGCGAACAAAACTAGAAAAGTTCAAAAATTTCCCTTTGTCACATAACGACTAACACAAACTTAACCTCGAGGACGAGGTTCCCATAAGGGGTAGGTACTGTAGCCACCCGTAAATTTCCAAGCCATTAGTCTCATGTGAAAACGAAATAGTTGTTTATCTTGATTTAATTAAACGATCTTAGACATTTTCACGCTGGAATTTTTACTTTTATTTGAAATATGCAACCACGGGTAGCGTTGATAAGCGAACGATACAAATAAACTTCCCGATATTTACTGATAGCTAAACCAGCCTCACAAGAAATTTTCTTGTCTTACGAGCCGCACGCGTACCCACACTCAGTAAATTATGGCTAAAGTCAAATAAATATTTTTCTGTGTTGGAATTAGTATTTTTATTTTTATTTTTACCTTTATAAAAACATGCTCAAAATTATATATTACACGTTTCGTCAAAAGCGTCAAACCGGGACACCGCGACACACACTTAAGCTCAAACGGGACACGAAATATATCAAGAAAAATTCAAAACTATTTTCCTTCTAAAGTTTTGGTTTTGCCGCCCTTAACAACCCACCCATGTCACATGTTTCTCTTAATCATTGTGATAAAGCTACTTTGCATATTGTTACATGGTTAAATGAACTTAAAGCAAACAACATGCTATTAACCAATGTCTTTTTGGGCCGTGCAAGATCTCATTTTCCTGCTTATAACCGAATGTCACCAAAGCACACATTCACTTCAAAATTTCCTTTCAAATTTTCACTAAAAACTAATACTCTTTGCTTAAGTGGTGCTTGGGAAATTTGGCTAAGCTTTGGTGCTAATTTTGGGTAAAGCTTGGAAGCAATTTTGGGTTATAAACATTGTCCTTGGTCTCTTTCTTGCTCGATCCATCCTCAAGATCACTGTAAGGTCTTTTCAAAACAAAAAAAAACTATTTTTCTTGCACTTGAGCTTAAATGTGTGCATTGGATTTTCATGGCATATCGTTAATATATTCAAGTTTGGAAAGCTAAAACATGTTCTTGAAAGTCTATATACTACTCGACATGCATGCAAAAGTGACTAAGATTATGTGGTTAAGCTTGTGTGGTAACAATCAAGTTGTGCAACATTAATAAGCAAAACAAAAATAAGCTATAGCTTATTTAATAAAAATCGACACATATAAAAATATATGAGCTTATTAGACAATTTTAACATCATACATCTAAACATAAATATAAGACTTGGCTCAATTGGACAAAGTGCTTATTTGTTTATTTTTAGCTTATGAAATTAATACATAACTTATTATCGTAAAAACCGACTCGTTAAATGGACCGGGTTCCTTTTCTCTCCTAGTCGACCCATGTTGGGCCGAGACAAGCTCAAGAGGGGCGTTTGAATTGCTTATTTCGTTTGGCTTATTGATAAGTACTTATTTATACTTTGAAGCTTCTTAACAAGAGTTACCAACTTGCGTTGTCCAAGCTAAACCCATTTCAAAAACAAAGAAGATAATACATGCTCACTGTTACACATATGTATAAAATGAAATCACTAACTTTAATATATATATATATATATATATATATATATATATATGTATGTATGTATGTATGTATATATATATAAATGATTTGGTAATAATACACAAAAGATAGATTGGTCTAATGGTTAGGAAGTTGGGAGTATAAGCTCGAGGTGGGGTGGGGTTTGATTCATGCTGCCAACCTTTTTACCATTTAATCTTTTTGAAACTCTTGCCACACTTAGCACTTGAACCATTTAAAAATTTACTAACACGCCCTCTTAATAGTAGCATATTACTGGACCTCTTTTACTTAGTTATACTATATTTTTATCTATTATATTTTGACAAGGGATACTGTGACACACGGTAAATTTTCACCAAAATTTAACCGATAATTTGTAATTTATTATTGCTAAGCATAAGTCATTAAGCATGCATAAGCTTTTCCTGATCATTTGAGTAGTTAACTCGCATCTGATAAATAATTTCACGCTTTTGCATTAATATCATTTTATGAATATTTCATTTCATTTTGTCTTATGATTAAATTGTAAGGCGAGAGGTTATCGTTTACTTGAGTGGCCGAACTGCAGCAGCGTGCCGACACTATGATAAGGGCTTGCTAAAACAAACGACAAAAGTCTGTGATATGGAATATTACAAATAAAAAAAATCAAAAATAATTGAACAGCGTAACACGAGATACTACGTTATCAAAGTTATCAAACAATGATACTTCGGTCACAATTTAATATCACGAGACACAAAATATTTAACACACTATCATAAAACTTATATAATACTCAAACCCAACTAAAATATAAGTATAACACCGATACATACATGTACACAAATAAATCATAAGTGTAAAACTTATACATACATATTCACAAATAACACAATGAGTATAATACCTATATACTTACACATTTGATATAAGTGAAAATATTAAATAAACTTTGAGAGATGCACACTTTGTCCTCTTTCCCCCATGACAAGTACAAAGAAGAGAAATGAAGATATCAAATCTTCATCTTCAACCTCCCTCTATCTCTAGACCTGCGCTCACCTAGATCGAATCTTCCAAAGAGGGAAAACCCAACATGTTATCCCATCATATCTTCCTCTATCTTACCCAAAACCAAGTAAGTTTTTGTCCTTCAAATCTCCTCTTTGATGCGCCGATTATGATTCGAATAAGCCAAGAAGAAGCAAGATAAAATCATCCAAGAAAAACATATCTTCCATTGTATCTACCTTGAGCCTAGGTCCAAGATATGCTAGGATTTGGAAGGTAACTAAATTTGGCTTCAATCCAAATACCCAAGAGGAGAGAGTGAATCGAAAATTACTTGGGTTCTCCTCTTTATTCGTCGAGACAACCCCAAGAGGTATCACACCTTCAATCTCACCACGATAAATAGAAGTTTAAGAATATTGAAGGATCTTACTGGGGTTTTGATTTAGACCGACTGGGATTTTGGTGGAGATAGGTGCTCGGGTTGGCTTCGACTTCATCGTCATCATGCCCTAATTGTAAGCCTTTGTCTTAACTCTACTTTGTAAAAATTCATGACTTGTTTAATCAAGAGTTGTCGATCTTTGTTATGTAAGTATGGTTGTCTTGGTTGGAATTGTTTCGGTCGAAAAGTATGAACCAAAGATTTTGAAAGTTAAGAATTGGTAAAGTCTACTAGTAAACATTGTATTGAATCTGGAAATCGGATGTTGGACGTGACACTTGGTTTATCTTTGTTTCAACAAACTTGCGTAAGTAGTGTTAAGTCGAGTATCTTGTAACAAGTTATCTTGTGGCAATCGGTTGTGTACTTGTCGTTATCCTTAGTGCTAAATTGTTCGGCTCGACTGTGAACCCACATTTCTACTCGTGGTACTTACCAGTCGACACTCATGATGTTCATATTTCGTTAATATAAGTCTTGCCGTGTTTAATTCTTTTAATTTCTTCATGACGAAAATAATATGTCATTTGGGTGTGGTGATGGTTTTTCTGTCGAGAAGTATGAAACAAGAAAAATAGAGAAGTCATGTTCTATAAAAATATTTACTAATAACAATTAGTACAAAATCTGGAAACTTATGTTAATCACGATGCCTTGGTGTAGTACTCGAAGTAGTGGGAAATTCTTGGTAACTTGTAATCTTTGGTAAATAAATTGGGTGTTGGAAATTGATTTGGTTACCTGCCCTTGTCGAAGTAAAGGCTGTGAAGAGGTAAACATAGCCAAAACTTTGTTCCTGCTTAAGATCATCACCTAAACGTTAGTCCGCTCAGTGTGTCGTTAGATTTTGTGAGGAAAAACTTCGTTTTAGTAATCCTTGAGTTTGAGTCATGGAACTTGTAATAAATTAGTCCTTGTGGTCATTCACGTCAAATCTGAAAATAAGGTATTGAGTCTTGATAATTTGTATAAACTCATGTTTAAGAAATGCGGCCAATCTAAATCGTTATTTGTTTATGTCAAGTGGTTGTTTGACTCGACTAGAAACCCATTTCGATGCTAGTGATCCTTTTGATCGACCTCCGTGCTATTCATTGTGTCGATAAGAGTCGATGCGTTAAAGAAACCCACACTAAGTCATGACCTCGTGTTAGCTTGAGAAACCGACTTCGTTACCATAAGTACCACGTGTCTCGGACTTGACTATGAGTTTTGTGTTAAATGCATTGTGTGTGCACGGGGAAAAGCCAAGTCGAGAATACAATTTACCAAAATAAATATGATTAACCTATAATTTGTCACGATCCGAATTAGTATTATAGGTTGTCGAGGTGAAATCGGGTTGAGTAGCACTCGACTAGCACAAGATTTCACCACATTTTTACTCTAACTTTCAATAACATGTTGGCCTTGAGCATTATCCGAGGCGTTATGGACACTTGTTATGTCAGTTCCCTCCTACGTTTGGTCGTCCTCAACAAGTTTGGCGCAAGCAATGTGTTTACCGAATGTTGATTAGTATCTTGACATCGGTTACGGGCCACATCCTAACTTATTGCCTATGTTACAAAAGAGTTTGTCTATTTTATGGGCCTCGGCCCATATCCGGTACCTTGTCACTAACGACCACGGGCGCGACCTATGGCGGCTCGAGGTGTTCATTGGATGATCTAACTACCTCACAAAATAAAACGTATAATGTGTAACTGGAAGTCCAAGCTAACCCGTCTCCGTCTATTCTTTTCCTCCATCTCGTGGCACATCGTCATGATGTCAAGTTTATAAAAGTCTCAATGCAATTAGACAAGTGTAAAGCTTCATTTACGTGAAACACATAACTAACCATGTAAGGTACATAATAAAATTTGTACAACGAGATGTCCGTCGATATGTTCAAAAGACATAGTTAGGACAAGTAAACTAGTAGACGTAAATGTTACAAACAAATATTGATAAATAAATAGAGACCATCAAGTCATTTTATCATTTAATCAACTCTATAGTCTTCAAATTTAACTTACATATTTTCTAAATATAATTAGCAAATATTGATTTCGATACTACTATCGTGTGTCAACTTAAATAAGTAGATACACATTTGATACTTACTAAAAGAATAACGTAAATGTTTTCAACCCAACTCTTGGATTATAATATTGTAATAGTGCCAACGTGAAAAGTATATATACATTCATATACTTACTAGTAAAACATTTTAATCATTTTTTTACAAAACAAAACTTTGATTATAATACAATTATGAAACAATATAGATTGAACCATTTTAAGTAAGCGATACTTAAAATAATGAACTAAAGCATTGCCATCCTTATCTAGGTCGCGTGTCGGTGCCGCTTCACAACAATCACTAAATCCCACTTTTGGATTGCATATTTGCTAAGGTGAGTTTTCATAGCCCCTCTTTTACTTGATAAACTGTTTTATACATTTTGGGGTGAGAAATATGCAAAACCTTTTAATGGACCAAACTACTACATGATTACTATTACGTGGTTTAGCCTAAGCCCTTATGTCCCTAGAGAATGCCCTTTTTCATGAACCGTCAATTCCCCTTTGGGAAACGCGAATGTTATAAATAGATCTATTGAGGGTGACTCCTCCGTTCGGTTGGCCATGCTTAGGTCAAGGCGAAACGTATACCATGTCGGAACCGAGTGTTGGGGGACAAAACATTCGCTATGGGCCCCTGTATTGTATGACATCTTTTAGCATCTTTTGGCGTCGTAGTATCGGTTGCATGAACTTAGAGCTAACGTAATAGACTTTCTTCCATATATCATTATATCCTTGATAATGATTATATGTCTTTGCTTATGGTCCAAACTTACTATTTTAATCTAAACCTATGAACTCACCAGCTTTTAGCTGACCTTTTCAGCATATTTTCTCAGGTGTTTATTTGTGATCATGGATGCAAGGCAAGAGGTGGTAAATGGTCGTAGTAATTCTTAAAGAAGAATTTTACACATAAATGATGTTTTCAAATTGGGACCACTGAACTTATGGGTTATGCCCATTTTATCTAAACAATGTTGAAAGATAATGTTTTAAAAACCATTCTATGAAATCAAACGGAGTATGTATTCCGTTCTTTAATACTTGTGTTGTGATTTACCAATTCGTAGCTCGGATAACCCGTATATGCCATTAAACCAAATTTGGGGTGTTACAGATTGGCATCCGAGCCTAGGTTATAGAGAACTAGGTACATATAAACCCTAAACTATAACTACTTTTTACAAAAACATCACTCTACGACCGCCAATTACCGCTTGCCTTACTTGCCATACTACTTAGAGTTCATTTAGACATGACTGCATGATTTATTGTCTATTTACTATCCCATAACTATTATAAGTATACTTTACATATACTTACACATATGCACCGTCTTGTCACAGACCATGCCTTCCCTCACTGAAGTGGATGCGATGACATAACAGAAGGTTTGTCACTGCTGAGAGCATCCCGCCCCTTCTCAACTCACCTCGACCTTTGGAAACCCGTGCAGGGTAGTGTATCAAGTTCACCGGGAGGGTACTACCCACACTCCACTGCTCACTTCCAAATCATCACTCTTGTCGATACTATACCTACCAGTTCCACTACTCCTACACTCTCACCAAGACACCAAAGAGACTCACTCCTCGGTTGGGAGATACACGCTAGCAAGAGAATCTGTCTCTGCATCATCACCATCATTTTACGGTACACCACCCTCTAGTTTGTTGAAGTTGGGGAAACTTCGGGCGACCCTGCTAGACCACCAACTCTCGACACAGTTATGGCGCGCATAACACGCCATGAAGAACAAATAGAAGAGATGTCGGATCATGCAGGGGATACTACGAAGAAAGGATTGGAGGGATCGAAGAAGTGGTAGGAGAACTACAAGCACTTGGCGAAACACTCAAGGAATGCTATAACGATGTTGGGGCGCAATAGAGGGAACCCGCGAGAAGTTAAACGAAGTAATTGCCCGTCTTGAAGACCACATTGAAAGGAGTGCTCTGCAGCAAACTCCGGAGACACTCGAGGCGTCTCACGAGAGATTGAAAGTAGGCTAACACGGTTGGAGACCGTAGCTACAATAGCATAAGCGAGACAGGGTATCTGGAGGGTGTTGTAGAATATCAAAGACGTACTATGGAAAGTAGGACAAATGAGGTCAACAACAAATTTGCCAGAATTGAGGCCCAACTCAGGGAATTAGAAGAATGGAAGGCAACTCAACGAAGTCAACTCGGGACAGCATCGGGGAATGCTTAAATTTCACTTTGCAATTGTGTTAGACGTTGTAATGAGTGATTTCAATAAAAACGCTCGTAGTAGTTTTGTTGTATGACAAGCTAGAGCGAGTCAATGAACACATGTTATGTATCGGCCCTATGAGCCATTAATCTCCTTAGTATGTAATCAAGTTTATTGTGACGAACGACTATGCATAATAAACAACGACTTGTGGATTATAACCTTCTGTTAAAACCCGCTTCAACTAGTCTCTACTTTCTTAATGTCATCTTGATAGACTAAGATTACGCGATATTCAGTCAATACAACCTGGAAATTACTTGATTGAGAAGTAATATGCATTGTAACTCTATTTCCACCATGGTCCTCACACTCATAAAAAACTCATTGTTGTCATTTCTTGTGGTTGGAGGAAAATGTTTCGATAAGCGAGAACATGAACACAACCACCATTGAGAAATCGTTAGCGAGCAAGTATTTGCAAAATTGCTAACTACCAAACCAATCACAAAATCAACAACCTTATCGAGGGAGCAGAGAAGAAATTGTTGGTAAGGCGCCTACAACACGAAATTTCTCTTACCAAGAATTCGGAAATACACACCACCGGCATTTGAGGGGACTGAAGGAGCTAGAAGTTTGGCAAAATGGCTAGAAAGGATAGAGATAATTTTCCGCGAACAGTCAGCGGACAATTTGTAAAGTCAAGTATGCTACTTGCATCTTTCGACACCAAGCCCTCACATGGTGGGACATTTATGTCCGATTAGTGGGAATAGACACCGCTTACTCACTTGAGTGGGACACCACGAAGAAAATGATGATTACAGATCTTGCTCAAGAAATGAGCTGCGAATGATGGAAAGAAACTCTCGTGGACTAACCATGATAGGAAATGACCTCGAGGGGTACACCAATCGCTTTCGCGAACTAGCCCAACTATGTCCTAACATAATAGGACCTGAGGAAAAGAGACTCGAAGCATACTCACGGGGATGTCCTCGAAACTTCGGAAGAACGTTGTTGCATTCGCGCGTCACTCAAGAAGCTCTGGTGCGACTACGGATTGACAAAGTCACGCCTCAAGGCAAAGCAATAGATGTGGTAGCAAGAGGAACTGGGAATATGATGGTGAGAAAGATCAAATGCAACAATCAAGCAAGCGTCAATGGGCGGTGAGGTTAGGACTACTAAAAACAAGCGAGAAGTAAGGTATGTCGGGACAAAACCCAAGTGTAATATATGCCCATATTACCACTATGGAAAATGCCCTATACCTTGTGGGATTTGTAAAAGAATTGGGCATGAGATAGAAGACTGTAAACAACTCTATAGGGAAACAATGACATGTCATGAATGTGGAAAGAAAGACCACATCAAAAGCATGTGCCCAAATAGGGAGGGTAAGAGTGAAGGCGTGCAAGTCAAAACAATTTCCGAAGAAAGTGTGAAGAATTGTTCAAGCTCCCAACGGACACCATGGAAGAAACTAAGTTAGCTAGAGATGCTGGTTGAAATAAAGCTTAGTTTAAACTTCCAAGTCGTAATATTGAGAATCTACTTTAAGCATTTCTCTATGTAACCCTAATGAACTAAGCCTTTCCTTACAATGTATCAATTGCCCTTATCGTGTTGTCTTAATACATGTCCTCTCCATGATCACTTTCACCAAAACATTGAGGATATCAACTATCTTGTCACAATGAAAACAATTCCCTGAAGATAAGAGAAAGTCATCTTGTGTGTTTGACTAATCTCTCTGTCAAATTAGTATCACCCAACGAGATGTTTTAGAAAATCCACATTCCAAAAATTTCGAAGGTATTATTATCAATACCGATAAGACCAACTCAAACTATTACTTCACCAAAATCACGGATTCAACGCTCCATCCTTAACCAAGTCGCCATTGTTTCACACATCTTGGTCAAACGAGCTATAGGCCATGTTGACAGAATTGGCCGGCCTAGCAAAATCTTATAAACTATCACACCAAAACTTCGCACTTGAACTCTTACAACATTTCTGCTGACCAAAGAAAGAGTACACCAAGATTTAAATTATACCGAACAACACGTCACCGGTCCCCAATTATACATAGCCTGATCACCTATGTATAATTCGGGAGGGGTAACGTACACGGACATGGTTAAATTCTTGAAATTCTTACCCGGTCATGTTAAAGGAAGTGCTTAACTCACTATCACGAGATAGAAAAGTTCGTGCTCTTACCTCACGTCGACACCCCACCTTAAAATGCCATACACGCTGTTGTACCACCCGAGAATAAAAAAAAATCTTCTACTAAGGAAACGAATGTGGAACATTTGAACCTTCGACAATGACTTAGCACCATGTAGGACGTAGGAACCAGAAACGGCACCTCGGATATGCATCCATAATTACCCTACCATCCATCTTGAGCAAAGATCGTCATATACCATAGGTCAACCCGAAACTTCCACACACATGACGCAAGGAAAAATCATGTGGTGCACCTGTTTTAGACATACTTGGGTATGACAGAGACTCTACCGTTTAAGGAAGACGCTTTACACCAGAGCTGAAAGTTATCCTGATCCAAAAAGGAAAAATAATGGTATAGAATACTCAATACCCAAGGACCCATGAGAAACACCACGCAGTGCACAAATTAGAATCGGAACCTAACATGATCACGCTAGGAAAACCTAGAATGTTATCCTTACTACATCAAGGGAGTACAATGTACACCGACCACCATGTCCTACGGAGTGTACGGGAACAAAAGGGGAGTTGACCATGTGGTGACGCCAACAATTGTAGTCGCAGCGTGAGTTCAATTACAACATTCGTATTCACACAAGGCAAAACTGTCATAATCACATATACTTCAAGCCCGCCTAACAAACAAACCCTTTTAAATCCAGAACACTTCAAGTGGTATCACTTCACGGAGGAACCTACGACATGAAACTCTTACGACATAACTGAAGGCGAGATGGAACTTGTGAAAGATGAAGGAAACCTTATTTCCAAGAACCAACGTTGAAACCCACGTCATGAAAGGGTTTGTAATCTCATTATGTGGGAACCTCATTAAGGCCAGGAGTTATGCTCATTTAGTGTCCGGAAAAGATGCACCTTGATCCATAGAGCTATTATGAGTATCGAACACAAGGGTTAATATTTGACCTGTGCTAAATCATACTTAGCATGTTTGAAAGGAAGAATTCAAAACAACGAGCCGTCAAACCAACCGGTACAAACCGAAAATTCAGGATAGAAATGGGAATGCTTAACAATGGACTCTAGTACCAAGTCACCAAAGAACCCTATCGATTTTGACTTTAATTTGATACTAAAGGGTCATCTCACCAAGTCCATCTATCTCCACCAAACGGAGAGAATGACAACTGGACAAACTTCATGAATTGCTCGAAGCAAAGCACTACAAGTCATAGCTCTTCAATTCTCTTCATTCCAAATAGCGACAGCCATTCACCTTAAACCTTCGAGGACCACTCCCAAAATTCTAAGAAATTCAATGAGAAATGAGTACCATTTGCGTCTTTTCGACTACTAGACTGAATGGAAGGACCATTCAAGCTATAGAAGTTATACTTCAAGCGCGAAAATGTGTTTAAGGTGAATGGGGTGGCAAGTTGCCTCAATCGAAGTCACTTACAACAACATGCCACCTCATAAGGCCTTTGTATGGTCCAAGCGCAAAATCAATCGTGTTTAGAATAGAGAGCGGCAAAGAACCAATCCAGTGGTTCCATGCGGCTATCAAGAACCATTGATAGTAGTGTGCGGACCAAAAGACTGAATGCAAACAGTCGATTAGCAAAGCCAATAAATATAGGGCTAAAGGTCACTTAAGGTTCAAGTCGGCAAGAAAGTTAGATTGAAGTTCCGTCTCCGGAAAACGTAACCCAACGGGAACTTAAAAAGGGAAAAACCTAAATTCGTAAGATTAATCAAATCCTCTCCAAGATCGAGCTGTAGTTACCAACGAATTACCATCGAGACTAAACGTAGTGCACAAGTAGTCTGGTGCGAACAACTCGGAGAACCACCCTTCATACTAGGAATTTGAAACACCATAGGAAGGCGTAATCCGTCCCCGGAAATATAAGCTAAATCATCGTTACTTTAGATCCGTCAAAATTTTCACGAGAATCGGAGGCGTAGCCTACCAACCCAAATTTCCACAAGAACTCAACTCCTTGCATAACGTGTTTCACATATGAAACTCTAACAATTGCCTTTCGGACGAAACTCCGCCATTTCGAGTGAAAGAAATCCAAAAATCGACAAAAAGGCTTAAATTTTGTCAAGGAACGAACGAAATCTGAGTCAAGAAATCAAACGGCTTAAACAAAGCCGCATTCCTATCGTAAAAACTCCTTGGAAGTCTCAAGGAGGTCCGAAATGCACGTTGGAACATAAAGACCAATTCGAGCGTAAATACCCACACCTTTTCTCTACAGCAAAATAATTCTAACGGAAAACCGAGGGGCGGTTTTCCCTTCTAAGCGGGGATATGACACACGGTAAATTTTCACCAAAATGTAACCGATAATTTGTAATTTATTATTGCTAAGCATAAGTCATTAAGCATGCATAAGCTTTGCCTGATCATTTGAGTAGTTAACTCGCATACAGTAAATAATTTCACCGCTTTTGCATTAATATCATTTTATGAATATTTCATTTCATTTTGTCTTATGATTAAATTGTAAGACGAGAGGTTATCTCGTTTACTTCAGTGACCGACCTTTGCAGCGTCGACACTATGATAAGGACTTGCTAAAACAAACGACAAAAGTCTGTGATATGGAATATTACAAAAAAAAATCAAAAATAATTGAACCGTAACAACTTTGAGATACTACGTTATCAAAGTTATCAAACAATGATACTTCGGTCACAATTTAATATCACGAGACACAAAATATTTAACACACTATCATAAAACTTATATAATACTCAAACCCAACTAAAATATAAGTATAACACGGTACATACATGTACACAAATAAATCATAAGTGTAAAACTTATACATACATATTCACAAATAACACAATGAGTATAATACCTATATACTTACACATTTGATATAAGTGAAAATATTAAATAAACTTTGAGAGATGCACACTTTGTCCTCTTTTCCCCACGACAAGTACAAGGCAGAGAGAAATGAAGATATCAAATCTTCATCTTCAACCTCCCTCTATCTCTAGACCTGCGCTCACCTAGATCAAATCTTCCAAATAGAGAAAACCCAACATGTTATCCATCATATCTTTCTCTATCTTACCCAAAACCAAGTAAGTTTTGTCCTTAAAATCTCCTCTTTGATGCGGTTATGATTGAATAAGCCAAGAAGAAGCAAGATAAAATCATCCAAGAAAAACATATCTTCCATTGTATCTACCTTGAGCCTAGGTCCAAGATATGCTAGGATTTGGAAGGTAACTAAATTTGGCTTCAATCAAATACCCAGGAGAGAGTGAATCGAAAATTACTTGGGTTCTCCTCTTTTATTCCCGTCGAGACAACCCCAAGAGGTATCACACCTCCAATCTCACCACGATAAATAGAAGTTTAAGAATATTGAAGGATCTTCTTGGGGTTTTGATTTAGCCGACCGGGATTTTGGTGGAGATAGGTGCTCGGGTTGGCTTCGACTTCATCGTCATCATGCCCTAATTGTAAGCCTTTGTCTTAACTCTACTTTGTAAAAATTCATGACTTGTTTAATCAAGAGTTGTCGATCTTTGTTATGTAAGTATGGTTGTCTTGGTTGGAATTGTTTGTTGAAAAGTATGAACCAAAGATTTTGAAAGTTAAGAATTGGTAAAGTCTACTAGTAAACATTGTATTGAATCTGGAAATCGGATGTTGGGCTGACACTTGGTTTATCTTTGTTTCAACAAACTTGCGTAAGTAGTGTTAAGTCGAGTATCTTGTAACAAGTTATCTTGTGGCAATCGGTTGTGTACTTGTCGTTATCCTTAGTGCTAAATTGTTCGATCGTGAACCCACATTTCTACTCGTGGGACTTACCAGTCGACACTCATGATGTTCATATTTCGTTAATATAAGTCTTGCCGTGTTTAATTCTTTTAATTTCTTCATGACGAAAATAATATGTCATTTGGGTGTGGTGATGGTTTTTACATAGAATTATGAAACAAGAAAAATAGAGAAGTCATGTTTTATAAAAATATTTACTAATAACAATTAGTACAAAATCTGGAAACTTATGTTAATCACGATGCCTTGGTAGTACTACTCGAAGTAGTGAGAAATTCTTGGTAACTTGTAATCTTTGGTAAATAAATTGGTTGTTGGAAATTGATTTGGTCACTTGTCCTTGTCGAGTAAAAGCCTGGAAGAGGTAAACATAGCCAAAACTTTGTTCTGCTTAAGATCATCACCTAAGCGTTAGTCCGCTTAGTGTGTCGTTAGATTTTGGCGGAAAACTTACGTTTTAGTAATCCTTGAGTTTGAGTCATGGAACTTGTAATAAATTAGTCCTTGTGGTCATTCACGTCAAATCTGAAAATAAGGTATTGAGTCTTGATAATTTGTATAAACTCATGTTTGAAATCGGCCAATCTAAATCGTTATTTGTTTGTGTCAAGTGGTTGTTTGACTCGACTAGAAACCCATTTCGATGCTAGTGATCCTTTTCAGTCGACCTCCGTGTTATTCATTGTGTCGATAAAGTCGTGCGTTAAAGAAACCCACACTAAGTCATGACCTCGTGTTAGCGGAACGACCGTTACCATAAGTACCTGTCGTCTCGGACTTCGACTATGAGTTTTGTGTTAAATCATTTGTGTGCCGGGGAAAAGCCAAGTCGAGAATACAATTTACCAAAATAAATATGATTAACCTATAATTTGTCACGATCCGAATTAGTATTATAGGTTGTCGAGGTGAAATCGGGTTGAGTAGCACTTTCGACTAGCGATTTCACCACATTTTTACTCTAACTTTCAATAACATGTTGGCCTTGAGCATTATTCGAGGCGTTATGGACACTTGTTATGTCAGTTCCCTCCTACGTTTGGTCTCCTCCTCAACAAGTTTAAACGATGTGTAGGTGGCCAGTTAGGTATCTTGACATCGGGTTACGGGCGCATCCCAACTTATTGTCTATGTTACAAAAAGTTTGTCTATTTTATGGGCCTCGGCCCATATCCATTTTGTAACGACCGGGCGCGACCTATGGCGGCTCGAGGTGTTCGTGGATGATCTAACTACCTCACAAAATAAAACGTATAATGTGTAACTGGAAGTCCAAGCTAACCCGTCTCCGTCCATTCTTTTCCTCCATCTCGTGGCACATCGTCATGATGTCAAGTTTATAAAAGTCTCAATGCAATTAGACAAGTGTAAAGCTTCATTTACGTGAAACACATAACTAACCATGTAAGGTACATAATAAAATTTGTACAACGAGATGTCCGTCGATATGTTCAAAAGACATAGTCGAGGACAAACTAGTAGACGTAAATGTTACAAACAAATATTGATAAATAAATAGAGACCATCAAGTCATTTTATCATTTAATCAACTCTATAGTCTTCAAATTTAACTTACATATTTTCTAAATATAATTAGCAAATATTGATTTCGATACTACTATCGTGTGTCAACTTAAATAAGTAGATACACATTTGATACTTACTAAAAGAATAACGTAAATGTTTTCAACCCAACTCTTGGATTATAATATTGTAATAGTGCCAACGTGAAAAGTATATATACATTCATATACTTACTAGTAAAACATTTTAATCATTTTTACAAAACAAAACTTTGATTATAATACAATTATGAAACAATATAGATTGAACCATTTTAAGTAAGCGATACTTAAAATAATGAACTAAAGCATTGCCCTCCTTATCTAGGTGCGTGTGGTGCCGCTTCACAACAATCACTAAATCCCACTTTTGGATTGCATATTTGCTAAGGTGAGTTTTCATAGCCCCTCTTTTACTTGATAAATTGTTTTATACATTTTGGGGTGAGAAATATGCAAAACCTTTTAATGGACCAAACTACTACATGATTACTATTACGTGGTTTAGCCTAAGCCCTTATGTCCTTAGAGAATGCCCTTTTTCATGAACCGTCAATTCCCCTTTGGGAAACGAATGTTATAAATAGATCTATTGAGGGTGACTCCTCCGTTCGGTTGGCCATGCTTAGGTCAAGTAAACGTATACCATGTCGGAACAAGTGTTGGGGGACAAAAACATGCTATGGGCTCTGTATATGACATCTTTTAGCATCTGAGAAACTGTCGTAGTATCGGTTGCATGAACTTAGAGCTAACGTAATAGACTTTCTTCCATATATCATTATATCCTTGATAATGATTATATGTCTTTGCTTATGGTCCAAACTTACTATTTTAATCTAAACCTATGAACTCACCAGCTTTTAGCTGACCTTTTAACATATTTTCTCGGTGTTTATTTGTGATCATGGATGCAAGGCAAGAGGTGGTAAATGGTCGTAGTAATTCCTAAAGAAGAATTTTACACATAAATGATGTTTTCAAATTGGGACCACTGAACTTATGGGTTATGCCCATTTTATCTAAACAATGTTGAAAGATAATGTTTTAAAAACCATTCTATGAAATCAAACGGATTATGTATTCCGTTCTTTAATACTTGTGTTGTGATTTACCAATTCCGTAACGCTCCCAGATAACCCGTATGCTTCCGCTATACCAAATTTGGGGGTGTTACAGATACTTTGCGTCACCAAATTATAGATGGAAAACTAAAAATTACGGACGGGTCATACCTGATTTTGTTAAAATATCTATACTTAGTTCATCTTCATAAATATGACTAATAGTACAAAAACTAGATAATATAATATTAACTACAAGAAATACAACATAAACTTTTTCTAACATATTACCCAATAATTTAATATAGTACATATAAACACATATAAATACTTATCGTACACTATAAACATTTATATTATAAATTATTGACGTAAATATTTATTATTTACCAAAGACGTAAAACATCGCAAACACTTTACTTGTGAATATTTTTCCGTACTTAGTCATTCAGTTGCTTTCAAACCAATGACTTATTCGTCAAGACCATTTTCACATATTTATATACGTAAGCACTTTTCCAAGAGCCAAAACTTACAAGCGTTTCGAAACTTATTTAAACTTAACCGTTGCCACACAAGCAATAATAAACACAAACTCTCAAGAATACTTAAACCATTTTCGATACATTAAATCATGGATAAAAACTATAAACTAAAGTATTGCCATACTACTATAGGTCGCGTGACGGTACTTCGTGCTCCTACTACTTGATTTTACACTATTCAGATTCTATTTGCTAAGGTGAGTTCATTGCCCCACTTTTACTCTTTTAACTGTTTTTATAAACTCTTTGGGGGAGATACATGCTATAAACTAGAACACAAGTCTTTTCTTAAAATGTATGCTTGCATGCTTATTATTATTATAGCCTAAGTTACCAGCCAAAAGTCCCCTTCATCATGAACCATTAATCACTTGCGGTGAGCGCAAATATAGTGGATAGTACTTATGGGAATTGACCTACGGCTGGTTATCGGAAATAACGGGGTGCACTATATTTGGTATCTCTATGTAATTGGCTATTACATCTTGGGGGCAATTTTATTTACTTACACCAATAATTAGGTGTATGCAGTTAGTATTGGTTTCATGAGCTTAGTGCATAATAATAATCTCTGTTTTCTATGGTAATTGTCTTCGAAGCAATTATCATCTTTAACTTGTGTTCAACTATTTACTAAACATATGAATATCACTCAACCGTTGTGTTGATCTTTTTAAGCATGTTTATCTCGAGGTATTAAAAAGCGATAGCTAACTTTGGGCGCTTGGGCATTGGCATATGGTCATAGATGACTTTCGATTTCTGAATGGGACCACATTTTATTAATGGGCCATTTTTCAAGCAACAATTCAACTTTGTAAACTTTGTTTTACTACAATAAATGAAATATTTTACGAAAAAACTATTATTTTTCGCTTTGTGTTATGATCCAATTGAGTAGCATCCCAAAAACCTTTTTCTTCCGCTGCAAACCATTTTTGGGGGTGTTACATTTATGCAATTGTACATTAATAAGCTTCAGCTCTAACTAATTCATCATACAACTTTATAAATTTATATACACCTTATAATATAAACTCCATCCTTAACCCCAGTTCTAGCTAAAACCCAATTCACCAAACATACCCTCATGAATAAGCTAAAATAAATAAGCTCCTATGCCTAGGCTTAAACAAACCCCCCATTAATAACATTCCAAAATGTACATCCAAACAACCCATTAACATTTGCCAAAAGAATGAAAACAAATTAAACCCCTTTTTCTCCTAAACCAAAACCCAGATGTAAACCTAAAACCCTCTCAAACAATCTTCGTAAACCCTAAATTCATTTCACATTTCTTAAAAAAAGTAAAAAAATGGAAGAATTTATAAAGAATAATAAAACATTTGCAATCCACTTGTTCTCAGGTGCAGGTGCTCTCACATTAGGCACTGCTGCTACTTACCCTTTTGACACCATCAAAACCCTTATTCAGGTGTCTTTTCATCTTTTGCTTTTTCGAAATGAAATGATGTTTTTATTTCTTTATTGGGTTTTTGTTATGTTTTTTTATATGTTGTTGATACAGGTTGGATCAGGTCCTGATAAACAGTTGAGTGCATCTCAGGTGTTTGATCGAGTTCGCAAATTATCCGGATACTCGGGTATTTTTTATATTAGTTTTTATAACCATATGTTTGGAAATTTCTGCATATGCATGTTGAATCAGTAACTGGTAAGATGAGTGTGCTTTGAATAACAAAGCATTTATGTGTAGTGACTTGTGAACGGCGAAATGTTAATTTAGTGACCCACATGACAAAATGGTATTGTGAATGGTTTGGTACCAAATTAGGAACGGAAACTAGATTGCTGTACTAGTCAATCAACCCTACGATTATCAAGTGCATTAGTAGTTCGTATGTACAACTACATATATTTTGGCACATCTAACTTGGAGTTGAATTCTGTAACACAGGCTTCTTGAATTTAAGGCTTCATTAAAATGGTAGCTTGCACTTTAATATTAATTAACATGATGTGGTCTGACTTCCGAGGAACGACAAAGGGAACTGTAGAGGTTTTGATCATTTAGACGCGTGCATGCCTAATTTGAGGTTCTTAGTAATCGATCTTCAGTGTTGGGAACTACTGCTGAAAATTATGAAACGAGTGTCATAAGTTCATGACTTTGTTGTGTGTATCTTTGTTTATATGTTCTGTGCGCCATATAAACTCTTAAAAATTGAGGATTTTATAACTAAATTGATAGTTTGCAAATAAAGTAGTGCCCAAAATTATGAAATGAGCATAATAAGCATGAACCAGTAGTTCAGTTCATTTATATTTCCTTCCGCCTGAGCTTTATGCTTTGCTCTTGACAGCCATCAAATATGAATCTGACCCTCTTTTTAACATTCATAGAGCATTTTGGTTGAAGTGATTACCCGTTTCATGGTCTGTTTTTTAATTTATTGCAGGGTTGTACAATGGTTTTGGGTGGTTGGCTTTAGCGAGAATATTCGGCGTGGGAGCACGTTTTGGCACTTATGAATTATTGACGGCTTTCTATAAAGGTGGACTGTTCATCTTTTTGGCATTATACTTATTGGTTAGTTTAGTGAATTCTTATTGTTTTTTGATGAAATCTTATACTTGTGAATATTGTAGAATTTTGATCATAGCAATGAATTCCCTGTATGCAGATGGTCGTAAAGACAATTATGTGTACGTCTCAGAGGCTCTGATGGCAGGGCTAGCAGCGGGTGCTGTAGAATCACTCATGAGTTCACCATTTGAGCTTTTTACAATCCGTTCACAAGTCACAGCCGCTTCTCGTGTCCCAAAAGCCACTTCTGGTGTCCCAAAATCTTCCACAGCTTTACAAATATCGTCTGCATCATCTTCAACTGCAAAACTACTACGTGCGTATACTCCAGATGCCAAGGCACTGAATCATTCAGTTGGTCTTTTGTCCACCCTAAACACTAAGCAGTTAAACTTGACTGACTCTTTGAAAGAATATCCGTGGATGATAACTGGGACTGGGAGGGCCCCGCCTGTATATCATGTTAGGAAGCCCATAGACGTCATATCTTTAGAAGGATGGGGTGCCTTGTGGAGGGGTCTCCGACCAGGATTAGTTCGCGATACCATTTTTGGTGGTATGTTTTTTTCAAGCTGGCAATTTCTGCATCGTGCAATGCTGGACTGGAAAGCTGTCGGGATGAATCCAATACCGAGGTCTGTATAGTGTATACACATTCAAAATTCTGATTGTTCTAGTTTAACAGGCGGTATACTTTAATCTTTGTTTGCTGATTTCAGCTCGGATGAGGATGTTGGGCCATTACACCCTTTAGCCGTTAGTCTGGCAGCTGGGATCTCAGGGTCAATTGCTGCAGCCACATCCCATTCTTTTGACACTGCCAAATGTCGATCACAGTGTCTTGTGCTGCCTAAGGTACGATTCTCTTCATGAAAGTTAGAGGTGGCAAAATGGTTGGGTTGGGTTGGGTTGGGTCTTGGGTCTTAGATGGGTATGGGTCTATATGGGTATGGGTCTAGATGGGTCACTTGGAAGGATGGGTCTAGATGGGTATGGATACAAATGGGTAAGAGTCGGTCGGTCGGGTTTTTGGTTTTGCTAGTTTTTGTTTCAATGCATGGAACATAATAATTAATGTAAATAAAGACAAAGTATTCATATCCATTTTTTTACGTTTCGAATTCGGTTTTATCGTTTTAAATCCGTTTTCATCCGTTCCATTCCGTCCATTGGTTGCTTTCGTTCCATTCCTTTCCGTTTGATCTGTTTCCATCCATTCCGTCCAGTTCCATTCCATTTTCATCCATTCCATTCCATTTCATTCCATTCCACTTTTCATTCCATTTGTCCTTTCCATTCCATCCTTCTTCCATTATAGTTCCGTTTCGTTCGTTCCGGTCCGTTTTTGATTTTTCTGTTCCGTTTCATTCCGTTATATTACATTTGTTCCATTCCGATCCGCTTTCATCCATTCCATTCCATTTCCTTTTTCCGTTCCGTTCGGGTCCATTCCATTCCGATCAATTTGATTCCATTCCATCTATTCCATTCAAATCCATTCCATTCCATTTTATCCATTTCATTCCATTCCATTCCATTCCATTCCATTTCCGTTTCGTTTACCGACTGTTTTTAATATTTTCTGCGCATTTTCCTGCGTTTTAAATCAAGTTTTTGTTAATGTTTACCGTTTAGATCCATTTTGGCCGTGTTTCGCGTTTATGGGATTTTACGTTTTGCGCAATAAAATTTATGTTTTGTCAGATTTTAGATTTTCATCATTTTTCCGTTTAGTCCGTTTTAAATGCAGCGGAAAATAAAATCAAAATGGAATGGTGGCGAACTTTCGCTGGCTGGCGATGGCAATGGCATAAAAAACAGACTAACGTCCTGAACGCTTTATCGCTTGGTAAAATGAAAAACGTCTTTATCGCTTTTAATAACGTTCCGCAGTCGCGCAACAATGCTTGTAATCGTCATGGTATCATGGTAAAATCATTCAGGCTTTCAAACGCCAGGCATATCACTCGAAAAACAATCTGGACGAAACATCGCTCTTTCTGTCAGCCAAGTCACTGTCATCGTTCAAATCCATCGTAAAAACATCGCTCGTTTTCGACAATAATGAACGCACTGTCAAATCACTCGGTCAAAATCCGCGAAACGCTCTTTCGCGTTTTTCTTCGAAATAAAAACGGACAACCATCCACTCGAAAAACGTAAAAATCCTCGGAAACGGAATTTTATCCACGCATCTCGTTTCATCATCTTTCGTCGATTTAACATCATCACGCGCAAACAAAAATCACGCTCAGACCAGCGTCGGAAAACATAACCATTTCCAATAAATTCCAAAACTTTCAATCCTCGAAAAACTCCACGGTTTCAATGTTTCGTCCTCAGACTTAAACTCGAACCGAAAATGATAAAATTATGGTGAGTGATTTTTATAATTTTAGTTAACAATCAACTTAAACCAAGTATGAAATATTGTACTAGACCCATGTGGGTATATTATTAGACCCAACTAGACCCATCAATATTAATTAATTAAAATAAATTATACCCAACTAGACTTATCTATTAAAATAAACTAAACCCATTTAGACTCATCTCATTAAAAAATTTTACCCAACTAGACCCAAATTTAACCATTGGGTCTTAAATTGCCACCTCTAATGAAAGTTATCAAAATAAGCATGAATTATGGATCCTACCCACAGCATTGGAGACTACAACAACGGTGATTTATGTGAACAAATATTTTGTAGAACCCAATGAATTATATATATCATATAGGAAATACTTGAAAGTAATTGGCCTTATTAGTCTAAAACTTGACGGTCCTGTTGAGGTTGTTCTACGTATTTGTTATGTAGGTCCTGCTTATTATGCTTAAGAACATAAAAACTTGTGATACAGGCCCTGTATCTCGGATAAAAAGATGTAAGCTGGAATTTTAAAATGGAGAATGGAGTAAATGTTGTAAAAAACACATAGTAACGCATGTTTGACTCATTGGTTGATTTTCATTCCATTACCAAGGCCCAAAATGCATTTTTTTGTAATTCCATCATGGAACGAATGAAATTAAAAATGGAATGGAACAAATTAAGTGATCTCCAGTAACACAAAAGTCTATACATACTTTAGTTATTTAGTTTTTTGTTTAAAAATAACCAGAAAATAAATGATAATGTAATATTATAGTTTTGCTTTCGGCTGTAATAAGACTTGTAACGTTTAGGTGTTTTACTTGTCTACTGAGATTATATAATAGTTATAGTAAATATTGTACAAAAAGTACACACTGTATCTGCATATAAGTTTATAACAAAAATCGCATAAAAAACCATGATGTTCCTACATGTGAACCAAACATGATAGTGGAAGGTGATGACCCATCTTATTTCCATCTTTATTCCATTATTCGGTCCATTTCTTCCTTTTTGACTTTCCATTCCATCCAAGCAAATCGACACTGAAAGAGCGTGAAATTTATTACTGTAGTATTGGTATGTTGAATTGAGGCAACACCAAGATATTTACTCTGCTTTCAAATATAGACTAGAAATCTCCACCGTTACCATATTTCACTTCTAGGTTATGTGTTGCAATTAAACGTAATTAAAACATAAGTTTCTTGCTTTGTGCTATCACATGGTATACACATATTTAGTCCAATAATTATGTTTGATGTTTAAATGCAGTATATTACCATGGAGAGGAAGTTTCTTAGGTGGACTTTGCCAGGAAAGAGGTTCGAGAGATATACAGGTATCCATCCCCGAGATAGAAATATACTTTTTCGTGGCATTTGGTTACGAATGGCTCGCAGTGGAGTCGCATCATTTATTTTTGTAGGTAGTTACTTTTTCGCTATTGATCACCTAGTATCAAAATGAGTCATTCATCATACCAACATAATAAGGGTTTTCCGAGTTCTGCTGAAACCACATGATATGTAATATGCACGTCTTTTGCTTAGAAAAGTCATAAATCTTTGTTGACATGTCCTGAATCGTAACACAAGCCTTGTGCTTAGAAATGAAATTCATTTCTTGCGATGTCTCAAATCCTGTGTAACTTGCCCTGTGATTTCGGGCTAATTAGATATTCGAGAATCTTAATTTGTATGCATCTGTTGGGATTTATCTATTTGAGCTTTATGTACTAGTGTACATGTGTGTTTGAGTCTTATAATTATAGCATTATGTTTATAGTTTAGTTGGGAAGGGATCCGGCGAGAAAAATTAAAATGAGAAGAATAAGAAGAATTTATAGCCACGCATTTCAAATAAAAAAGAGATTTTTAAAGGGAGATGCATTGACTTTTGTAGGTGCATCTAAAATGTACACAAGGTTTTTCTTCTTATCATTCATTTTAATTTTCTATTTGATCATAACTTAGGGTGCAAAGTTGACTCGTGTACTAATGAACAGTCGACCTGGTTTTTGTTTTTTACTCGAATGAATAATATAGAAAGTAGACCAAAACAATGGAACGAGGTATTAAAAGTCACTTTTTTTAAGGCACACAATTCTTGCAATAACATAGTTGAACTCCATAGGCTAATTGCCTTAGCCATATTATCATATTTTTGGATGGCGATTTTTGGTTCCAATGTTTGAGATTTTATATAGCACAAAAAAGCCAAAGAATGCTAAAACGAATAAGTTACATAATCTCCAAGATGGAGATGCAAAAGAACACCTGGAGCCGAAAAAGCCAAAAGATAGTAGATTTAAAAGGCATGCTGCCACATATCGTAAGGTTAGTGATTACCAGATTTCATGATTTTTGTGGTGTAGTGCATAAGTTTACCTGTGAGGTTACCGGAGGTTACGTGTCAGGTTACCAAAGATGGTTCTAAAAAGTTAACGAGTAAAGAGCAATGACTTAAGATTGATTTTCATTTTCATATACAGTAAAAGATAAAGGATGTTTTTATTATTGGAACATCACAACACACATGTGTCTCTCCCTTGAACTGCAGGACCTAATCTATATGATTCATTGTTATGCATGTCTAGGAAAAGTTGTAAATAGTTTAAAATTTGAAACCCAAACCATTAAGCTATTGTAATAGTTGGATATGATAATGGGCACCTATCGAAATCTTAGATACAAAGCGTAAAGAAAATAACTCTTGTGTCATGCACTTTCCAAGCAACACAAGTGGTCATGCACTTTACAAGCCACACAAGTGGTGTTGACTTTTATAGGACTTTTCCTTTGACCTTCTTTGGAGTATTATTAGCCTTATTCGAAAGGTACATGCTTGCTAAAACCATCATTTCTTTTTGCTAGTTTGGTTTTTAACCAATGTAATAATTTAATAAGCCCAACAAAAAAAGTGTTTGTGGGACATCATCATGTGCAGTGCTTTAAAAACACTTATTTTGTACATAAATTCCCCTCTTAAGTCTTTGTATAGCATGCTTTGATATTCAAAGCCTAATATCCGTAAGAGTTGCGATCATGTAGAACGTGGTAGGAAAAAAAATTCACTTTTTACAAAATTTGAAAATTGTCTTACATAATGACACGTGTTTTTCGCATCATGCTATTTTTTTTTCTTCTTCTCAACCAGCCTTTTTCTTCTCATTTTTACAACAATACTTTTCTTTCTCCAAATTATATATCATTCACAACTTCCTTTTCCTTCCCAAATTCAATTTTCAAATCATTCATAATGATAAATCTAGGTTCTGAATTTCGTGTACTAGCATTATAAACCCGTTCAAAAATATGAAGTTTATTAAAATTAAAGTTTTGTTGTCTTTAAGTCAAAACAAAATTACAATGACAATTATTAATTAACAAACCCTAAATTAACATTAGGTAACATCAATTTTATAGTTTTTTTTTGAATGTTTGTATATTACAGTAATATCTTAAATTATAAATTGCATATATATATATTCCTTCAAAAGCAAATAATTGCATATATATCATTTGTACAAGTTTTTGATACACATGTGCAAATGATATATATGCAATTAAGTGAATCATGAAAAAAAAATTGTATTTTTTATGATAAAAAGTAGTTTTTTCTTTTTGAATTATTATGAACAACTTTAAGCAAGAAAGAACCGTTTTTTTTTTTTATTGTGTTCATAAAATATTAAAATGTGATGAATAATGTTTAAATTGTGATAAACAAAACTTTAAATGTGTGATGAACTGCATATATATCATTTGTACAAGTTTTTGATACACATGTGCAAATGATATATATGCAATTATGTGAATTATGAAAAAAATTGTATTTTTTTAATGAAAAAAGTCATTTTTTCTTTTGGAATTTTTATGAACAACTTTTAAAATGGTGGACGAATGTCAGTTTGGTTAGGGTTTTTTATTTATTTATTGTGTTCATAAAATATTAAAATGTGATGAATAATGTTTAAATTGTGATAAACAAAACTTTAAATGTGTAACTGTTCATCACAGAATGGTCATAAAGTAAGTGTTCATCATAAATGTTAATCAACGAAAACTAAGTTTCAAACGCGGTAAGTGTTCATAAAAAATGCCTTAATTTTGTGAGTTTAGAGTTTTTAGGTGTTAATCACAGATATTCTCCTATGAGTGACTATGCCGATCTTTATATGTTTTGGCCACGTGCGTTTCTGCTAAGAAGAATGTTTGGATAAATGATAGACACAAGGGTTAATAAGAGTGTATGGCGATGGCTATGTAGGATTTGGATTGTTTTGTAGTGACAAATCAAATTTGAAGGTGTTATTTGGGAATGTGAGTGTTGTGATTTGGCTTTTTATGTGTCTTTAAGTTGCTTTCTTAAATAGCTTAACAAAATTGTTAGGTTCATCAAGTAATGTTCATAAAAAAATGTTTTAATATTCATCAATACAAAATGATTTGTAGTTTTTTTCTCTAATATGTTCATTATTTTTATTTATTTATTTATTATTATTTTTTAAATCTTTATCAATCTAAATTCATCAATACACAATATTTAGCAATACTTTGGCTATAAGTTCATCCAATGTTCATCAACCATGGTTTGAATGTCTATCAATAAATGTTAATCAATTATACAGTAAAACCTCTATAAATTAATACTCGATAAATTAATAACCTCGATAAAATTAATAATTTGTCCGGTCCCAACTAGGGACCAGTGCAAATTTGAACCCCAATCGATAAAAAAATAAGATAATAATTTTTTTGAAACCCCGTGTATATATATATTGAATTAAAATACTATAAATTAATAATTATAAATAAATTTCATATATATATATATATATATATATATATATAAAGTCCATACATAATTGGAACTTATACGAATTCAATTAATTCAATTAAGGCCATACATAATTGAAATTTGTCTCAACGAAACTAACTATTAACTTATTCAAAAACAATAAACTTAACAAATTCAACTAATTTGTGAACGTAAATTCATAAAATGTTAATTGAAACTTGTTTTTCTAATTTATTTTTCATCTCTAACTAATATACATTGTAACTAGTATGTTGAACTTAGAAATTTAAAGGTCATACGTAAAACCTCTTTAAATTAATAAATTATTAATTTATCGATATAATAATATCTCGCTAAATTAATAAAATATCACAGTCCCAACATCATTAATTTATAGAGGTTTTACTGTAGTTTGAATGTTCATCAGACATGGTTAATAATATTTTGATGTTCATCAATCATGGTATAAATGTTTATTAATCATGGTTCATATCATGTGTTGGAAAATTTAATCTTGATGTTCATTTAATCTAGGTTTGAATGTATATCAATCATGTTTTGAACGTTCATCATATTTGATATCCATTATATTTTGATGTTTAACATATTTTGATGTTTATCATACATGGATGTCCATCATACCTGATGGATAGTAAGTTGAAAAGAAAAATGAGAGAAAAAAAGAAAGAACGAAGAGATACTTGTCAAGAGAGGAGACTTTTTCTATATTTTTTAAAGGATCCCCCTATTTATATGTATACTATTTTATAATGCATTTAGGCCTTCTAAAATTAGAATGCTTAAAAATTCAGACTTTTTTACTTGCTTATTATGGAAAAAGTTTTTCTAACCAAAAATTAAGATAAGGAGCTCCAATCATGAGATGACATGTTTCACTTCTTAACAAACTCAAGCCTAACTTCTAACAAACTCTAAACCTAACTCCTATACTAAAAATTAAGATAAATAACTCAATTATAAAATGACGTAATATGCATTTCTTAAAAATTAAATCTTTTATTTTAAATTAAAATATCTTTTATCTACTTATTTTTTTTATAATCTAATTTCACCATATTTTTTAAAATTTTATTTGCTCAATTCATCCATTTTGATATATTTTATGAGTTTTTAGTTTTTATATTTTTAATGGGTTTATTTTATTTTAATTCAAATTTTTACAACTTTAACCTTTATTTCATTTATTTCAATCAATATAATCTTGATTCGTCAAAATCATATACTTTTTTGGGTAGTGTTTGGCAGTAAGAGATAGCGGTATTTCTATATGCGGGAATAATGATGTCGCGGAAAGCTACGTGAAAGTTACGGGTGCCAACAAACACACAACTAACACATATACATTTGAAGTGTTGTGAAACGAATTCACTAAACGGGTAAGCAAACACATATAACTATACTTATCGCCGTCGCTGTGCGCGGGTACCCGGCTAGTTGTAGTAAATGTGTGTATCTACACAGTATTTAGTTAAACAATGTATGCCTTTACTATATATGTTAAATCATAAGTGTACTTTGTATTACTTTTGTTTTGATATTTAAAAGTATAAGTGGTAAATGGACGGGTCATATCACGTAACGAGTCTAAACTCATCATTTGGGAAGTCAGGTCAAAATGGGTACGGGTCAAATAATATCCGGTTGGGTTGATCTGATCGTTTTCAACATCTTATTATTTTTAGAGTAAATTACGCCATTCGTCCTTGTGATTTGCGTTGATCGCAGGAGTTCGTCCTTTGACAAAAAAAGTTGCACCGTCCATCCTTAAGTGGCAAACGTTATGCGCCATTAGTCCCTCCCTTTAACGGAGCCCACTAACGGTCGTTAAGTCTTGTTAACCTGAGGGTATAATCGTCATTTCAACACCATAAGGACGAACGGTGTAGTTTACACTTTTTGTCCGTTTTTTTACGTTTTCGTCCGTTTTCTTACGTTTCCTTACTTTTAACTCCGTTTTTTACGTTTTCGTCCGTTTTTTTACGTTTATTTACGTTTTCGTCTGTTTTCTTACGTTTTCGTCAATTTTTTTTATGTTTTCATCCGTTTTTTACGCTTTACTCCGTTTTTTTACGTTTTCGTTCGTTTTCATCCGTTTTTATACGTTTTTGTCCTTTTTAATACGTTTTCTTCCATTTTTCTTACGTTTTACTCTGTTTTTTTACGTTTTCATCCATTTTCTTACGTTTTCGTCCATTTTCTTACGTTTTTGTCTGTTTTTTCTTACGATTTACTACATTTTTTTTTTACGTTTTTAAATTGAGTTTTTTTTACATTTTCGTTCATTTTCTTATGTTTTCGTCTATTTTTTTTTATGTTTTCGTCAGTTTTCTTACGTTTTCGTATGTTTTTCGTTTTAAATGCGTTTTTCGTTTTCATCCGTTTTTATACGTTTTAATACGTTTTCTTATGTTTTACTCTTTTTTTCGTTCACGCGTTTTTCGTGTTCGTCCGTTTTCTTACGTTTTCGTCCGTTTTCTTACTTAAAAAACGACAGCGTAAAAAGGCGGCGTAACGGACATAAACGAAAAAGCGACAACGTAAAAATAAGTAAGCGTAAGAATAAGGAAGAAAACATAAAACGGGCGAAGTAACGGGGAAAACGGAGAAGTTAAAGCGTTAGAAAACGTAAAAAAGTAAACGTGAAAACGGAACGAAAGCGTACGAAAACGTGGCGAAAACGGCGTAAAGCGGAAACGATAAAATAATAGGCAGCGTGAAAATGAACGAAAATAACGGCGAAAACGTAAAAGTAAATAAATGAGAGAAAAGCAGGCAAAAAAAAATTGACGAAAACGTAAGAAAATGGATGAAAACGTATAAAAAGAAGAAAACGTAAAAAAACAGAGTAAAACGTAAGAAAAACGGAAGAAAACGTATTAAAACGAACAAAAACATATAAAAACGGATGAAACCGTAAGAAAACGGACGAAAACGTAAAAAAACGGAGTAAAGCGTAAAAAAGCGGATGAAAATATAAAAAAATGGACGAAAACGTAAGAAAACAGACGAAAACGTAAATAAACGTAAGAAAACGGACGAAAACGTAAAAAAACGGAGTTAAAATTAAGAAAACATAAAACGGGGACAGCGTAAAGAAACGGAGGAAAACGTAAAAACGGGACAAAAGTGTAAAAACTACCGTTCGTCCTTGCCCGTTCTTCCTATGGTGTTGAAATGACGATTATACCCTCAGGTTAACAAGACTTAACGACCGTTAGTGGGCTCCGTTAGAGGGAGGGACTAATGGCGCATAACGTTTGCCACTTAAGGATGGACGGTGCAACTTTTTTGGTCAAAAGACGAACTCCTGAGGTCAACGCAAACCACAAGGACGAACGGTGTAATTTACTCTTATTTTTATTATTTTTCTTTCAACATTTTATTTTGTTTTAAGTGACCAATTTTATTTTGACATGCTACACACGTCCTAAACAAGTTAGATAATTGTTATAGAGTTAAGCTTTACATAAAAGGATTTGCTAAACAATGCTTATTGAGTAATGCTTAAGGCAACAATTATTATGAATATGAAAGAAAACTTGGACTTTGTTAATTAAAAATGACATATATTTAAAGTTAATTTTTATGTTAATTTATTATGGATTAAAAACATAACTACTTTAAATATGAAAAAATAAAAAAAAAAAAATAAAAAAAAAATAAAAAATCATTTAGTGTATATTAAACATTGTCAAGTGAAAATTGTTTAGCAAATCCCTTACATACAATAACAAATGAGGACTCACCAAGGATATTTCTTAAACACAACAAAAGTCACCTCTTGATACATATTTACTCGACATGACTTTTTTACTTGGCAAAAGATTGTTGTATTGATAAAGAATCACAAATGATCCGATACACGATAAAAAGATGCAAGATTACATCCTAAAATCTACATGACGTGAAAAACCAACTAAAAGTGAGCTCTTGAGCGTTCTTTGACGTATGTTTAATCAACGAGGTGTTTTGTAATTTAATGTTGTCATGTCCGTTGTTAATTGGATTTGTTGGATGGTTGATATGACTTTCTTATCTAGATGCAACAATCTTGGTTAAATCAAGTATACGTGACAGTGTGACACAAATGTAACCCGGACACATGGATTCTTTTAACTCAACGACTTGACTATACACCTAAGAACTTCGGTTCTTGTTCTTTTCTTCACTTTTTCCTAAGATCTTCCTTAAGCACTTCTCTAACTCATATTACCACTTAACATATAGTTTATTCGTAGACTTAACATTAGGTTTAACTTATAAACATGTAATCTCGCAACTTCCGGGTAAGTTTTGGAGCTTGTGATACATATGACCTATTTTCGTTTCTATATTCAAAGATCTATTAGGATGCCTCAAATCATTTTCATCAAATCAAGTCTTTTGTTCCAAGTATAAACCAAACAAGCTTTTGTTAAACATCATTTTTATGTACATGTCATGTTTCAGTATCAAAGTTGAGATATGACATGTGAATAATACATGTGACACATGCTTGCATCACATGTGACACATGATACCCTAAGCAATCACCCAAAAATTATTTTGATTAAAAAAAATGTAACTTATTAAAAATTGGAATATATGTTCCAATGCTCTGTGACACAAGACAACTAACAAAATAAAGGGCTTTGTAGCAGAAATTGGAAAGTATGCTATAAATTGGACCCTACCAAACAAGCCCATTTTGCTATCTGGGTCCCACTTTTTCCTTCACGGCTTCACGTGAACATCTACACCCAAAAATACGATAAAATCACTCGTTCCATCAAAAGTAAGGTCACATATCGATTTCTTTAATGGACATTGGATAATTACGTCTATAAAAACCATACACCTCATTTTGAAAAACTAATGCCTCATTTTTTTATTAACTTTTGTTTGTCAATCATTACAACATTGGTATGTTGAGATAGAATTTCTTTTAACAAATTTCATTGTTTTGTCTTTGTGAGTATCATTCTAGTTTGATCATTTCGTATCGTATAGAACATTCGGAATATGCTTACTAAAAACTTAGCTTGTACCTTCTCTATAAAATTTTCTCTAGAAATGCGAGTATCTAAATAAAACTAGCAAGATGTCAAGAATTACAACAAAAGTTACGACCAAATCAATCCTTACTAACTACAGTGACTTTAAGTAGTGTTGCAAAAAAAAAAAACCTGCAAGGCCGATTAACCGCCGCCTAAACGTTACTGAGCCACCAACCTTTTCGATTTTTATAAATTAGTCAAACAAATGGGTCAACCGTGGTCAATGACGGTCAACGACAGTTAACGCTGGTCAAACTTGACGGAAACATGCAAATCTTGCCAAAAATACCCAAAACTCGTCGTAAACTAGCTTTAATCACTTATAGTCGCTGTTTATATTTATTACAAGATTATTTTTAAGAAAATTCTTGCCGGAATACCCAAAACCCGCTGAAAATACCCAAAACTTGCCAAAAATGCCAATTCGATGAATCACCGATTAATCCCGCCTAAACTGATTACAAGCTATAAGAAAGTCAACCACCCGACTACCGATTCATAATTTTTGCAACCTCGTACATACGTATACCGACCCTGAACGGACTACAAATCGATAGACTACAAACTTCACATGCATCAATCCTCTTTAGATTCAACAATTAAAGGAAAGCTCCTCCATCCAACCCAAACACACCACATTACCACTTAAGAGGATCACTCAGTAGAAATCATTAAGACGAATGAAAACTCTTATCAGAATTTTGACACTGAAATGTAACCTTAAATATCTTAAATGAAGTAGATGATTGTTGAGTGATCATATCATATCCCAAATGTAATTTAACTAAACTTTGAATATGATACCATGATCGAGTCTTCCTCCGTACAAACTTAAGGGCATGTTTGGTTGGGAGAAATAAAGCCAAAGAAATGGAAATGAGCAAATTTCCCTTGTTTGGTAGGGTAGAGAAATAAAAAAGTGGAGATTTAAAATTCTCAAAGAATTTTGTTAACACATGATCTCAATTCCAGTATTCTTCATCTTTGAGTGGAAAACAAATTCCCAATCACGTGAGCTCCACATGACAAAAAATAAATACATTTTCCAAAAATATTTTTTTTAAAAAAAACAAGTTTTTAAATACATTTTAAAAAATAATTAAAAAATATATATTTTAAAAAGAAAAATAAGTTTTTTAAATAATTATTTTTAAAAATATTTTTAAAAAACAAGTTTTTTTTTAAATAAACACATTTTTAAAAGATAAATTTTTAAAAATAATTTTTTTGTGGAGAAATGGATTAATTTTTTGAAAAATGTTTTTTTTTACATTTAAAAAAAAATTTTAAAAAATTATTTTTAAAAAAAACAAGTTTTTTTTTAAATAAAGACATTTTTAAAAATATTTTTAAAAAAACAAGTTTTTTTTTTTAAGTAAATACATTTTAAAAAAATAAGTTTTTTTTAATATTTTTTTTAAAGAAAGTACATAAATTTTTAAAAAATAAATTTTAAAAAAAGATAATATTTTTTTTAAATATTTTTTTTTAATATTTTTTTTTAAATATATTTTTTAAATATTTTTAAAATTTTATTTAGACAAAATATTATTTAAATAAAAAATTTCATTTCTAGGATTAGTCTGCATTGTTCCTGAACATGAGAATTGAACAAAATTCTACGATTTTATTCTCGGATTACTATATCTACTTCATTTAACTACTTCCGAATTTCTCTCTACCAAACGCACCCTAAGAGTTTAATATCTCACATTAAACAAGATTTAATCATATCTAAGATTTAGCTTAATGTATGCGCGAGTTTGCAGAATTTTCAATCATAATAATCACTATGTATAACATCAAATGCAAAAAGAATCCGAGCAATAGTGGCCACAAACGCCCTCAATTTGAGGGCTTTTGTGCGTTTTTGCATGAACAACTATCTTTTATCACATTTTTATGTTTCATTATTAACACTCATTTGCAAATACATTTCATGTCACCACCAAAAGTTAATTCGATATTAATTTACAAATTGCAACAAAATTTTCAACTGAAAAAAAATATATTTGTAGATAAGCTTTCCACTCTAAAACTTCAATATTCTTTGTCACTACAATATTGTAATTTCTTGATATATAGTTTAATAAAGCTTGATGGCTCGTAATTTCTGTTTAATCTCCTGTCCTAGTTCGGAAAACTAATATCATCGTAATCATCTAATGACATAAAGACTTCATCTAAACACGAAAGTTCCATTCCATCCTCATCGTCATCGTTATCATAATGCTGCTCATACACTCGGCATATTACCCAGTCCTGAAAAATTAAAAAATGAAGAAGTTAACAAATTTTCCAACGCGAACATGCATATTTTTAACGGGTATTATAAAACATGCATTTTCTGATTAAAACAAACTTGTAAAACTTTATACACTTTGATATTTCATACTTTTCATATAAGGCTAAAATGCCTTCAACTGAAAACATGATATCGATCTATAGACCCAAAGTAATACGGACTACGGAGTAGTTAATAATTTGATGCAAGGCAATCATTTTCATAATGTATTATATAAAGCTTTTAAATTTGTCATGTTCATTATCCATAAATCTTTTAAAGGTTTATACCTGGTTTATTTAACACAAATGCTTTCATTTTTTTCATACAAATCAAAAAAGGAAATTTTAAAGAAAAATAAAACTATGAAGAGGTTCACTGTTTTATAAATTTTAATGACATATAAGGATTGAAAATGATTCATTAAGAATGATTAAAAAAAAGGAATAACTTATTCTAACTTATTCTTGTACCTATGTATAATTATTAATGTTTCAAAGATAAAAGGGTATACTTTACTGAAAAAGATAAAAGCATATATTGTTAAAAGAAGTAAATACGAATACAAAACTTGAGTCGATCAATATTTTTTTGTTGAAAATTATGCAATGATTATACAATTTCAAAAAATAAGAAGTTGATGATGGCTTACAATCTTAGAATTGTCTCTTCTTCTTGATCTGGATGAATTAGCACCATCACAAAACCTAAATTCTTGCATTATCCAATCAGTTTTTATACCTTCAGGAGCTTCACCAATATGAAACACATAATATTTTTTCACACCAATTTTTTTGTTACCATTTGAACTCATTATTTGTTCATCACCACCACAAGATTGCCAGTACCCGTTCGCCGTTACTCGATTCTGTGATCTTCTGCTGAAATAATACCATTTCTTCCCTTCCACCAAAGCTTTGCCTACAACATAAAACCATGCATGCACAAATATTGATCATTCATATACACACATATAGTTTAATGGATTGTTACTCATCTTTAATTAGGTTTTGAAAATTCAGTTATTAGGAACAATAAATTTTTTATTAAAGGAACATTTTATTTGAAATCAGAAATGATCATATAAGCATTTTGAATAAACAATAAAAAAACACTTAATAGAGTTATAGATGTGTTTAGTTGTTGGAAAATGAGAAGTTTCCCAGAAAAGCTTTTTAAAAAACACACATAAAACATAAAACGTGTTCAAAATAAGTTTTTTCTGAAATTTCTCTATTGAAAACAGAAAACCAGTTTCCTGCTAGTATATAACTATGAGGTAAAGAATTTGAATTTAGAGTTCTCCAGTTTTCAAAAGGTTCTTGGAGAAAAAAGAGTTACTCCGTTCTCAAGAAAACTAGAGAAAGAAAACTAAGAAAACTTTTCTACAACTTAACAATGTCTATATATTGTATCAAAACACGATATGCACATAGACGTACTAAAGGCTTTTGGCCTAGCAGTATCTGAGTTGCCGTCAACCATGATGTTGTGAGTTAAAGCCAAGTTTAAAACATGTGTGAGATAATAGATTTTTGTAGGTGTGTGAATAAGTTGGAAAAAATAACGAGAAACACTTGTATAATATTCTCAAAGACACATGCATAGACCATGTATAAGAGATAATTGATGTTACCATCTAAGTCCCATGGATCATGAGGATATAGGTCAAGATCCGGGATGATGTCGGGGTGGTAAGGCAAAAGAGACGCTTTACGTTGAAGGAAATGAACCACAAGCTCTTCGTCAGTTGGACGGAACCGAAAACCAGGTGGGAGATTAACATTCTTGTTGTCACCCATGATCTTTTTATTTCAATGATATTTCTAGAGTTCTTTTATGTGTTTATAATGTGTTATAAAAGGGTTGCTCTAATGTAGGGGATTATATAGTGTTTGGAAATATATTATATAGAGAGAGGGTGTGTGTGTGTTTGATATTACGTGAGATGTAAGTTTCGTATCTGTGATTAAGGCGGCTTAGTAGTTGCAGTGTGAAAACGGAATTAAGGCTTGGAAAGTTAACAACCCATGGGCTCTCTCTTTTGATGTAGAATTGTGTCAACATTTGTATATCGTGCAACAACACTTGTATCATAGTCATCAACACTTGTAATATTGGAGTTGCTTTCATTTCTAATGTGCTCATTGTAGTAGATCATATGTGGGTCACCATCATATAAAAGATAAAGAACCATACCATAGCACCATTAATGGCTTAATTTTTAGCCAAACGTTTAAGAACCACACAATCGTTAAAAACTTATAACAAGTACCTAGAGAAAAGTTCAAGAAAAATTCAGTGTTTGTACAACAAAACAAGTGATCATTGACCCAGTCGATCCAAACTGAAGTTGATTTATTATTGGAGAGTTTTGAGTCGGTGTTTTAAATTTGTGGAATACACCTAAATGTACTGATGTTAAGTAGACTGAGGTTGTGGAAAGTGACAATAGAGGCCTCACTCTTAGGTCATCAACACAAAATGTCTGTAGAGGTGTCGACCTACATTTGGCTCATGCATACCTCCAAAAGCCCCTACCTTAATCCGTCTTGTCTTATGATTAGAACGACTATTGCAACATCTCTAAGACTCGGTGAAACAAGGGATGCACGATGAGTCTTGGACACCCAAGATGCGTCGACTTTTATAACGGTCTTTTTGAAAGACGCGTCTTCAACATAAAAAATAGAAGACTCGGTCGATGCCAGAACCAAGTCGTGGTGGTTGTTTGTGCACAAATAACATTAGTCAAAGATGAAAAAAACAACCGTTTGACATTATTTAAAAAAAATATGTAATAATTTATATAAATCTATCTCTCTAATTACCCTGGTAATGCACATTTTCAAATACAATCTTTATTTATATACTTTAAGTCTGATCTTCTCAACTCAAAAAATGTCTATTAATCTAAGTTTTTAAATTTTTTATAATGTTTTTATTTTATTTAAATTATTAATATAATATTTTTTAATTATTAATAAATTTATATTTTTAGTGTTTAAAAAAGATGAAAATGAAAAAAAATAGTTGGTGATAAAGTTGGTTATCTTATTATTACACTAAGTTAGTGATGAAGTTGGTATAGAGAGAGAATGCTGAGGTGACGCTCAGATGACAATAGTAAATACGGTCTTGGGTTCTCATTATTACATCTAGTCTAAGGTGTCAAGCCTTGTTATATGATCGGCCTGAGCAAGACCTCCATAAAAATAGAGGATGCATGTGTCATTTAATTACATCGGCACATTGAAGTTGGAGTTGTCAACCGAGGACAATTTTGTAAGTGACAAATAAACACGAACACTCTCAATTTAAGCTATAATATATATATATATATATATATATATATATATATAAAATAAATGGAGGTCTTATGAGATGACATGGACACTACTGATCCACGTGAAAACCCCTTCTAATCCACCTAAGCTAAAACCGGACCTTTTCTGCCTATGTGGAATCCTAAATCTAATTCCATGTCATCAAAATCGTCCCAAACAACATCCGGATACCTGCGTGGAAACCTAATAAACTTAAATATAGAATCGATTATGATACTATAGATAGACACGACTAAACCTAAACTTAAAACATATCTATTCCTTAAATATAGTTTGAGAATAATACGTTTTAACCTAATATCATGTCTATAAAAGCTGGCTTAAAAAGCTCCACATTGTCAAACACACAAAATGATTTTGCAGCTCTGAAAAGGTACAAATATGCCTTATTTTTGTTTGCATGTAATCAGTCTTTTTATCCTTGCATGTGTTGGGTCAATTCAGCGCTCTCTTCCCCTGAACTAGATTTGAATATAATATATCCCAAGTACAATGTTGAAAACAACTTCAGAACACACATCACAAAGCTAAACTAAAGAATAAAGTTCAGCTCTAACTTCTTTAGAGTCCTTGAAGACAAGAAAAGTCTTCACTTGAGCTTACTGACATAGTTCAATAACTGAAGACCAAGTCCAAAAGAAGAAGTTCAGTTCAGCAAGGGTAGCAATACCTTGTTGAACGATGTCGAACTCCTATGAAAAGATGCTGAGCAAAAGAACTCCTAGCATCTAGAAGGTTTTAATGCAGAAAAATATACTTTATACAAAAGATATAAAGTAAAATATTCTTGGGAATGACTAGTTTCCAAAGTTGGTATAAAAGTATAAACAATGTACCCAACTGTTCCTTAAAGTAAAACCAAACCTAATACCTGTTCTGTAGCATCCCATCACTCCACTAGATGCTTAACACGTGTACTTTAAGAACCATTTGAAACCCTAATTATCTTTTAGAAAAGAGAATTTTTGTAAAAGAGAAAAGTATCTCTTGCATTTAAGACAACAATGTCTTCAAGAGAGCACTTTACTCCTCGAACCTAACTAGGTCGTTGAACATTCAGTGAGTAAGAATAGTTAGTACTAGGTTTGCTATTCCTCAAGCAAACCTTGTTAAATTCTTTAATTCATTTAAATAAGAATTTTAAATGTTGAAAATTAAACGTCGTGTCTCGTGCTTTAAATTGCTTTACTTATTGTTAATCTTAACTATTTATTAACGTCCATATGTTTGCATGGAATGTTCTTTAACTTAGTGTCGAAAACTAGAAGGGGGGGGGGTTGAATAGTTTTGCCAATTAAAACTTCCTTTTAATCTAATTAGATCGACTTATGTCAATCTATTTAGATGTGTGTGTTGGATGTTGATAAACAAACATATAAAGGTATGTAATGAAAGATAAAAGTAAGAAGCATAAAACCACAACGCGAGTATTTTTAGTGGTTCGGCTACAAGGACACCTTCCTTGCCCTACTCCACTCCCCGAGTCACCTACTCGAGAGTTCGTAAACACTACACCAATCTCCTTATGGCGGAGAAGCCTTCACAATGTCGCCTACCCTTTTTCCGGTGCTAGGCTAACCACCGGGTTCTTTCACTCCAAGGTGAACCACACCTATCACAACGTCGCCTACCCTTTATACGGTGCTAGGCTAACCACCGGGTTATTTCACACCAAGGTGAACCACACCTACACAACGTCGCCTACCCTTTATTAGGTACTAGGCTAAGCACCTAGTTACATTGCAATGGAGGAACTACTACCCAACACTACACCAACGACTAATCCCAAAGGAGATCAACTCCTTTACAACATCATCAAGGATATCAATATCCTTGGATCTTGTACTAATCTATCTTGTACATCGAAACACACCATATCGAATTTACATCTAAGGCACCTTTCACTAATGCCTTTAACTAGATCTTCAAGACACCCTTCACTAATGTCTTGTGTCTTGACTTCTAAGCACCCTTCACTAATGCTTCTAGTCTTGACTTCTAAGCACCTACCACAAGTGCTTATGATATGGACGATAGATACCCTTCACTAATATCTTCGTCTTGACACTTGAGACACCATTCACAAATGTCTTCAACACTTCTTAGAATAGAAAAACAATCATCAACAAGAAGACTTCAGTAGTCTTGATGATGAGGAAGCATGGCAACTCATGGACTTGATCTTGCTTGACTTCAAAGATGGTGATCTTGCCTTTAAGAGGAACCTAGAAGATCACACAAAAACAAAACTACAAACATAGATCTCTTGGATCTGAGGTTACCGAGTTTTTAACTCAGGGAGAAAGTGTGTTAGAAAGGGGTGAGAAACAATGAAGAAATGGCTCACTATTTATAGAGGAAAAATTCTACTGTTCCCCGGATCCCTTCCACAAGGGATCCGTCTAGCTTAAAGCTAGGGATCCGTGGGACGCTCCCTTTTACCCATGGGTATTTTGGTTATGGGTCATGGGTCATGGGTTGATCCATGGGTCTTTAGTTAGATACAATGTATCTCTTGAGTGCAATGCACCTAGTCATACGGGTATGGGTCAAAACCATGGTTTATGGATATTATCCATATATGATAGAAGAATGATGTCATGTAATGGGTTATGGGTCAAGCTCCATGGGTCATGGGCTTTGGGTTGTACCCAACTACATTCAATGTATTTGCCCAATGGGTTATGATACTTAAGTTTCTACCCATTTATATTACCCAATATACTACATACTAGTTATGTGTATATTTTACCCAAATATGTAAACACTAGTTGTTGTACATATGTAATATTAAATCATAAAATCACTTATACTTGTTTTAGTATTTTATGTGAAAATGTGAATATGTTAGAAACTATTAGTTCAAACCATTTACGTATTTTATTTGTTTCGTTAAAATGATTTTACGTTTGTTATCAACAAAACATTAGAAGATCGTAAAATATAAATAAACGTTTTTACGGCTTATTTGTATTAACAATCTCCCCCTTTTTGTTGATGACAAAACATATAATTATTTTAAGGAAAAGCTAAAATTCGTAAAAGTTTGAATTTGTAGTTTTTACTTTCTTCTCCCCCTTTTTGTCGAGACAAAAAGAGCGTCAAAAGGAAACTAACACATTGTTTTTAGGAAAAACATGTGAAAGAAAAAATATAGAGCAAGTAACGGGAAAGGATCTCGTCTTTTACTCCCCCTTGACGAGTCCATCCCTATGTAAGGGCGTCAAGAAAGTAATACTAAGCTAGTTTGTTTGCAAAAGATTTTGTCTAAGTGACGAATGTGCTCCCCCTTGATAATTGCAATTTTGCAAAGGGATGTCAAGAAATATAATCCTAATATTGCAAGTAATTTGCAATGTATTGCTTTGACACAAAGCTCCCCTAGCTTTAGGGTGTCAAAGTCTTCAAGTGTAGATTGAATAACTACAAAACAAAGGTTAGAAAGCAAGTATAATTCACTATTTCCTGCAAATGTGGTCCAAGTTAGAAAAAAATAGTTTTCTGTCTCACGGATCCCACGGTTCCCTCCTAGTAGGGATCCGTCTAGGCAATTTTGAGGGATCCGTATAGCTGATGATCAATTTCAGCAATGGTGATATAACAAGTAATGTTATCACAAAAGTGAGATATGAATACAACGTAATCATATACTCAGAAATATAGCAAGTAGCATGTAATTTTATTTAATAAAACCAGAGTTATGGTATACATGACTCTAAAAACTAAGAAAATAAAGAATACATGACTAGGAATTTCTAGACCAACTATCGCTTGATGCTAGGACACCACTAAAATCTTCTAGCTCAAGTTTTGTTTAGGTTTAATCTCGTCGAAACGTTCGAGGAGATGATAGAACATGAAACGTTGGTCTTCTCGTACTTCATGTATCAAACTTTCAACATGTTGACAATGATAGCAATCTTTGTCATGGCTAGGTAGTGGTGGTGGAAGAAATGAAATGGCTTGATGCGAAGGATCAAGTGAAGCGGTTTGTGGAGCTTCAAACGACGGAGGAATTGATGGAGGCGCATTTGGGAATGGCTCGACCAAGAATGATGGTGGTGGTAGAGAAATGTCAACTTCCATATGGTGGGTGGTTGACTTTGATGATTTCTCATAATCCAAATGGGATTATATGATGGAAACGGCGAAAAAGTAGGCGGAGCTAGTGTTGACTCAACACCTCGATTTTGTATCATTATTCCTCCTAATGAGGAGAATGTTGTCGTGAGCGGATGAGGAGCTGCCTAGGAGGCAAATCCTCTAAATTGTAGAGGTGTGGTGATGATAGTGGAGATGTAAAAGATATAGCTCTAGGAACCAATGGTGATGGTTTAGTGGAGATGATATTGTTTGGCCTAGGAGGTATGGTGGTGTTTGGCATAGGTAGTTTTGTGGGTACTATCCTTTTCGGAATTGGTTTGATTGGTTGAGAAGAGATCCTTGCATTCGTTGGTTTGACCGGAGATGATTCGGTTGAAGAAATTTCGTGTACAACACGAGCATTTTTCTTAGGTGGTTCTTTGGTGGATAAGTTACTACTTGGATTTTTCCTCATGATGAGATAAATTCAATAGGTTTGTAAGGATTTCTAAAGTGCTGAAAGTTAGGATGAAGGTGATGACTATGGAAGTCCTAACAATGTGGTTTATAAAGCAAGAGATTTGGCAAGTACATTTAAGCCTTAATCCACTAGGATTCATTGGAATGTGATGATTAACATGCACAAGAGTCAACTTCAGAGTTGTATTGATCTAGGAACTCATTTAAGATGAGATGGAGTGTTTGAGTTAGAAAGATGAGTTGAAATGATTGTTTTTAGCAAGGTTTGACATAATATGTCATCCGGATCCCACGGTTCCCTCCTCAGAGGGATCCGTCTAGGCTAATCCTAGGGATCCGGATCTCAGCAGCTATGAAAGAGTAGAAATGATGCTTCTAAGGTCTAAGATCTATATCATCTTGAGTGTTTCAGTTCTCCTAAGTGTCTTAAATGAAGGGGTGCTTAAGTACTTGAAGATAATGAGTGATGTAGCTAATGATTGCCTTTTATGGAAGGAATTGGAACTTTTCATGAGTACCTATAAATGAGCAAGGATGACACTAAAGATTTTGAGAGTGTCAAGTGAAGCTAAATGATCCTAGAGATCAGATAGTGACTTAGATTAATCCTTTGGAAAATATCCTAGAGGCTTTAAGATGGAAAAACTAGAATTTGATCAATTTTGACCAATTTTGTCGTAAGGATGATTATGATCGATTTTGCTATAAGAGATTTCCAATGTTTAGATATGAGGGATCATGTGAAAAAATGATGTGTGAGCTTAAGAGCGGAAGAGCAATGGATTAAAATGAAACGATAGATCTACAAGCGTCTTTGAGTGTGATCTCGATGAGTTCATGTGTGAGTGGGAAGGATCTACTTAACTTGATAAGGACTTAATTTGCCTTAAGACACTATGTTTAGCTTAGAGTGAGGTGTTCTAAGGATATGTTTGAAATACAATGCCTGCAATTGCATTTTACGTTTGCGGATCCCACGGTTCCCTAAGTGTAGGGATCCATCTAGCACAAAATTTGGGATCCGTCCATCTGATCAGTGAGAACCTTTACTAAAGGTATGCAATGATCTTGACAATGCATTATATTCCAAGGTTGGTTTAAAGGGGTTCTAACACTAAGATATCAAATGTAAGATGTTTTATTTCATGAAGGAAATAGGATTACATTGATAAAGCACGAGTACAAGAGGATTGATCCTATTTGTAATACTACTAGTTTCCTTGAGTGTTTTCACTAGTAGGATCATCACGTTGTTGATGAGTGTTGGTGGAATCAAGAATGAAGAAAGTCTTCATGAGAGATATGTTTAGCGGTTCCATCCTCTTGTTCACAAGTACGTACAACGGACTTTGAAATTAAGGATGAAAGTGCATCTTTATATGATAGAGGCACGTCAAGAACATTCCATAAGGGATGAGTTTATTCTTGGAGCCTTGAAGATTTACAATTCGCCTTGCGAAAAAGTAGGCGAGATTGTATGGTTGTTGTGTTAGCAAACAATACAATATGTAAGCACAACAAGCGGGAAGGATTTCTCGATTTTCCCTAAGACTCCAAACATTTTCACGTAGGGTGAGTGCAAGGGGCTTGTACTCTTCAGATGTCCGATGTGAAGATAATGTTTGGATCGTTGTAATATGGTCGAGGTTTGCATATTATGCGATGTAAATCTTCGGGGAGGGTATGTGTGAACAATATGGACTATTTTCTTCACGAAAGTTGAAGAGAGAATCAAGAGACCAATCTTCGGTGAAGGCACATTGTCCATGATTTGGAATTCAGAGGATGTGAGCAAAATGCCCAAGGGTTATAGTAAAATTTTGGTTTTTGATATAAAACCAAAGAGATAGAGAGCGATCCTCGTTACGAACGAGTTCAACTTGATGGAAGAATTCCATTATGAACCTTGGACATATCTTCTCGTTGATTTCAAGAAGACATTCTAGTCCTATGGCTCAGATGGAGGTATTGATACATTCTTCGAATTGTAGTGTTAGGATTTGGAAAATCCAGTAGTTAAAGTGTCGGTCACCTCAAGTATATGTAATCGTTAAAAAGCTCGTAGTCGTAGTTATTTAATGTTTAGTAGTATTTAGTTAAGTAACACCGTGGAGGACGGACGGGTCTTTACCCACTGTATGCCTGATCCACAGCCCGTCAGGTGGCATTTTATGTAAGTACTATAAATACTCTCTACGTCCCAAGGTAGAGAGTTGGAGCTCATAATAAGATTTTTCTTTCTCTCACTAAAGTTCCCAAACCTCTAACTCTCTCTCTCTAAAACTCATCTTTTTATGCGCCTACTTTGGTTATGGTTTGATGTGTATGTGAAATCAATATGTTACAAATGGTATCAAGAGCCATGGTTAGATCATCTCTTACATATCTTTGGATTTCTAGTGGTTTTAGGTGGTTTTTGAGTTTGAAAAAGTTTAGTGGTTTTGCATCATTTGGTTGATTTCTAGTGTTAAAGTTTGGATTTTGATTGTACTTTTGTGTTTAGGATCATCATAAGTGTTTAGGTTTTGATTTGGTAAGCTTGAATCACCGTGGTTGAGCTTGTTTTGGATTGAAAAGTGTGTTTTGGAAGTTTTTCATGTTAGCGACTTGGCTCTCGGTGTAACTTTCTTGTTAGCGACTTGCTTCAGAAAAAAGTTAGCGAGTTGTAGTGTTGCTTGGTGGCGATTTGGTCCTAGCGACTTGCCTTTAGAGACAAGCGAAAAAAGTACAGTTAGTGGATTCTCCACTACGAGTAGCGACTTGGTAAGGTAACGACTTGCTTTCAATTTTGCGGTGACTTGTTCTTAAGTTTCTTAGCGACTTGGTGTTAGCGATTTGGACGATGCGAGTTGCTATTTAGCGACTTGATTTCTTAGCGACTTGGTGCATAGCGACTTCTTTATCAAAATTCATAGCGATTTGGAACTTAGCGACTTGTCTTAGCAACTTGGTTTTTAGCGACTTGACTCAAAGATTCTTAGCGACTTGGTTAACTTTTGTTTTGTATCACGGTTTTCTTATTTAGTAAAATCCGTGAAAGAATCTATTTCGGTTTAATCATTGAGTTATAAAATCCCTGTAATCTTTAACATGTCTACCAACGGACCTACAATCATCTCCACGTTGCGAGGATGTTCGCGGATTTGGTTGATACTCGTCCACCCATGCTTGACATAGCGACTCGACTCTTGGGCTCAAAGAATCGGTTGTCTTGTCTTGGAAAGGAAAATGGGGTCAACATTCTCAAATCGATTGATGAAGGACCTTATCAAATTGAGACTACAAGAGACTTAATTGATCTGCTGCGAGATGGAACAATGATCTATGGAATAGACTGACCAAAGACATATGATGAGCTCAATGATAAGGAGAAAAAGAGATTCGATGTTGATATCAGGGCTTCTAACATCATACTTCAAGGTCTTCCAAAGGATATATCTACAAGCTTATCAATCACAACACGAAGCCAAGCGGTGTGGGATAATGTCAAGATGCTTCTTTAAGTTCGAATTAACTATGGAAGACAGAGAATCACAACTCTATGATGAATTTGAGCACTTCAAGATGAAACCGGATGAGAGTGTCTATGAGTATTACGTGAGATTCCACAAGCTTGTTAATGACATGAGGAACATCAGAATGACTATGCCAAACATTCAGATGAACTCAAAGTTTGTGAACAACATGAATCCCGAATGGCATAAGTTTGTCACCTCTGTGAAGCTAACCAAAGGATTGAAAAATACAAACTATGAGCAACTCTATGCCTTCCTTCTTTAGAATGAGAGACATGCTATGTTTGAAAAAAAGGATTCTAGATCGGTTCAAAACCAACCGGGAGAGACAAGCTCATCAAATGATTCAACTACCTTCTACTCAAACATTGGAATTACCACCAAAGCATCTCAAGTTATACCCATGGGTAATGGTAATCACAAACTCATACCCGGTCCTATGTTCAAACAAGGCGATCTTTGATGCACACGTGGGAAACTTCATTAATCAACTGCTCTCACGATTAGTCAAAACATGAACTCTCTTCCACAAACCAACAACAATCCGAAGCGCATCCAATCCACACAATCAAGCCACTTCAGCCGAGAGATGGGAAGGTTATGGTGCAGCCAGTTCAAGAAAGACATTATGAACAAGGAAGAGGTGGAGTCGGTAAAGGATATGTGGCAAATCGAGAATAGGGAAGGAATGGAAAGGTCAAGCAAAGCCAATCAAATGTTACAAGCTGTGGAGGTGAGGGACACATTGCAAGGCGCACATCTAAAAGCGCCCTCGAATCACGAGTACCGAGGGATAAGATGTTGCTTGTTCAAGCTCGGGATAATGGTGCAGCTTTGGATGAAGAAGAGTTGTTGTTTCTTCTTGAGGAAATGCCAAGACATATGATGCGGATGTGGATGGCAGCCAATTCGGGAGATAGGCAACAATCATCAATGCCTTTCAAGTCGTGATTGTGATGCATATGACTCGACGTTGATGATGAACCTCCTGCACAAACCATTTTCATGGCTAGCATTTCTCCAATGGTCCCTCCTAAAGTCTCTTCATCACCACAAGCTGGTCCATCCAAAGACAAGATCATTTAGAGGTATTAAAACTATCGATGATCTTGATGTGCAAAAGATGCATGACAAAGTACAATCAACTGAAACTATTGAGTCAAATATTGAAAATATGGGTAATATCAATGTTGTCCCATATGATCAATATGTGAAACAAAGTGAAAGTGAGATTTCACCAAGTGATGCATCTTACTGCGATCAACGATGACTATGTTTTATGAAAACACTGCATGTGCCCCTGATGATTGTTATCTCGAACTTAATGCCTATAAAGAGCGAGTTGCCATTTATGAACAACGTGCTAAGTTTGAGCTAACTACTCGTGGGCAGGAGTTGGATAACCAAATGCGTACAATTATTAGAAAAAGTAATTTTAGAGAAGAAGTGTTAAAACAAGAGTTAAACTCCTTACAAGAAAAGCTTTCAAAAGCTGCTAAGCAAAAACAAGAACTTCAAGAAAATGTTAAAGTGCTTAAGCAAGAATTTCATGCTAAGGAATCAAAACTTTTGAATGATTTTCCAATCTAAAAACTTTGAAGAACAAGCTTGAAAATAAGTTGTATGTACAAGGGAATACCATTCAGATTGCTCACATGGTCACTAAGCATAGAGTTCTAAGCGATAAGCATAGTGTTCCCATTGTAGATAAACCCAACCACGAGGCGGTAAGATAGCAAAAGCGACTCAAAATGTAATCTATGATGGCAATGAGATTCTTAAACCTAGACGAAACCTAGTTCGTTGAGTGCGAGGAAGATAGAAAATTAGATGATGCATCTAGGGAGAAAATGAATAAGAAGCTAGAAGATCCTGGATGTAAAAAGAATAACATAACGATCAAACCCCATGATTACAAGAAGGAAAATTGGATTTCCTTAAACAAGTTTAAGTCTCAAACGTTGTTAACACCGAACAAGTGTTCGGAAAAGGACTTAGATAAGCAAAAAGCTGAGAATCTTGTTGTTACAAACCCTCCCCTTAGGAAAATGCTGCGGCTGTGTATCCTCCAAATACACCAATGCATTTAGTTCCTAGAACTATTGCCACTAAGAGCAAGACCTTAATCAGTCAATATGTTATTTTCAACTATTTGTCGATTTTGAGAAAACTTGTAAGAAAAGGATCACACCCTTTGGGATAACTGAAGGGGAAAGGGGTTTTGAGCAAACAAAAGAATGCTATTTAGCTGAGGTCATGCCTTTCTTTAAACAACTAAAAGATCATTTTGAGAGTCTTAAAAAGGGGATAGATTCCGATATTAAAGGAATGGAAAAGGAATTTGATGCAATGATAGTTGAGGTTAGTGACTATGGGCGAGCATTAAAATATAATGAGATTGAGAGGAAGAACTTGCATACCTTGAATGAGAATCTTATTTATGAATGTATTACTCAAGATGTGTTTTACAACTTTCTACAATTGCTCCATTAATGCTTCTCAATTTCATGAATTATCTACATTGCTCGAAAGTCTCCCATGATCGTGTCATTGAGCTTGAAAAGATTGAAACTTAATGAGAAAATTGATGAATGATCGATAATTTGGTAAAGCATCTTTCTAAACTAGAAGTTGAACATTTTGATTTACAACTAAAATATCAACATCTTAAAGAAAATGTCAAAACCTCAAATATCAAGACATCCTCGGATGTTCGAGTTTGATCTTGAGTTTTTAAATAAACAAAGCGTGATGACAGATTCGAGCTCATTGTAACACGATCAGAAAGTTGAAAGCCCAAATCTCTCAATTAAAGGGTGAAATGAACAATGTGGCTGGATCCCAAATGCCTCCTCCTTTAGATTCTCGGTACTCTCAAACTTTTCATCTTCAAAACTTAGTTAATGCCTTACAAAAGGAAAGCGAGAGTTTTCTAGAAGAAAATGAAAAAGTTAAGCGACACTTTAAAGAGTTATATGATTCAATGAAAGTCACTCGTGACCAAAACAACGAAAAATAACGTCTTTACGAAAAGAAATTGAGAATCGAGAAGTCGGGGAAAATGGGAAAGCTGCCACTTGGTTTTAATAAGAATGTTGCATCAAAGTCATCCTCGGTACAAATACATGGTATTTGTTAAATACATTCCTCCTCATCTTAGGAATAATGAACCTGCATTTCATGTCTATTGTGCTCACCTTAAGGATAGTCTAGAATGTCTCCGTGAGATTGTTGAAGAGGACTTCATTCATAAACCTCTTGATAGAGAAATTAGGTTTGCTTGCCTCCAGGCCAAACGATCTCAAGAGCTGCCAGAATGTGTAATTGCAACATGTCCTAAATCCTTAGGTGCAAAGGCAAAGGCTGTGATGCCTTGTTCTATGCCTAGTGTCAAGCATTCAAACCATTCTAGGCCCAGTTTTAAGAAAGTGAACATCAATGTGCCTTCTACTTATACAGACCCTTGCACATCTAGTTCAGGAATGCAAAAAGTAGATTAACCAACTAATGTTCCCATAATTCCCCTCTGAATGTCGGTGACATTAAAGCAAGCGGGTCAAAGCCTCCGAGGCAATACAAGGAATGATAGGACCTGCAAGCTAAAATGTGCATTGGAAGAAAGTAGAAGATCACCGTAGGGAGAATTTGAATAAAGCGAATGTGTTGATTCTAGTATTAGCTTTAAGCGTCTTGTAATTAATTGAATTCTACTATTTTGCAAAACATGTAATGATGATTGCGTGGTTTACATTTACTAATCTTGAATGTGGTGTGAATGCTTTCTCTAATGCTGTCAAATGCCCTGTTAAAATTGTTAATTATAAAATTCATGCAAAGAGGCTAAAAGCAAAAGCGAAAGAAAGTTAGAAAGCAGTGAAAACCGGGAAGAACATTTAGCAAGATAGGTTATCAATGGATACCTTTTGGCCATAAGGTAATCAGTTTGCCCTCAATGCTAAGACAATGCCCACTAGAAAATGGATGCCTCTTGGTAGAACTATTCCCTTAAGAAGTGAACATACTTTGAATAGGTCAAATACGGACACAAGCACTACATCTATTTCACGATGATTCCATTGCTTTTATTTCGATGTGGGTGTTCCAATCACATCTACTAACCAAGTGGAACCCATTCTTGCATGGGGATCCCAATTATCGATTATCCATTCTTGTGCGTGTTCAGCTGCGGTCGTTCAAATCGCTACGTGGTACTTGGACTCAGTCATTCCAAGCATATATTTGGAGCCGGTCGCGGCTCATGAACCGTGAGCAAATTCATCGGGGCGGGTTAGATTCGGGCGACCATTTTGGAGCAATTATGGGTTATGGTGATTATGTAGTTGGCAAAAGTGTAATCTCCGGGTATATTATGTGGAAGGTCTTGGTCATAATTTGTTCTCTGTTGGTCAATTCTGTGATTCCGATCTAGAAGTGGCCTTTAGAAAACATACTTGCTCCGTTAGAGAACTTGATGGTGTGGAATTATTAAGAGGTACTCGTGGTTCTAATCTATACACCATCTCTATCGAAGACATGGTGAAGTCTTCTCCAATCGCTTCTTTGTCAAAGGCTTCTAAAACAAAGTCATGGTTATGGCATCGTCGTCTCAATCACTTGAACTTCGGCACCATTAATAACCTTTCCGGAAAGGATCTTGTCGAGGCTTACCTAGATTAAAATATGAAAAAGATCATCTTTGTTCAACTTGCCAATTGGGTAAAAGCACGAAATATGCCCACAAACCAAAACCCACAAATTGATAATGGAAGTTCTTCATACCCTTCATATGGATCTATGCGGACCAATGAGAGTGCAAACGATAAATGGGAAGAAATACATTCTAGTAGTTGTTGATGACTACTCTCGATTTACTTGGGTAAAGTTTTTGATGACAAAGGATGAAACTCGGATGTCATCATCAAACTAATCAAAGCGACTTGAGGTTCGACTCAATTTCGGCAATCTTGTTAGAATTGTTCGAGCAGGACAATGGCACATAGTCATCAAAGAAGTGTTCCACGAACTCCTCAACGAGCGGTGTAGTTGAAAGGCAATCGAACTCTTGTGGAAGCCGCAAGAACGATGCTGATTTACTCAAAGGTTCCAATGTTTCTATGGGTGAAGCCATTGCCAGCTTGCTTGCTACACCCAAAATCGTTCCCTTATACACACCTCTCATGGAAAAACTCCATATGAACTTGTTCATAAACGCAAAACTGATCTCTCCTACCTTCGTGTGTTTGGTGCTTTGTGCTATCCAACGAATGACGGTCAAGACTTAGGTAAATTAAGAGCAAAGGCAGATATTGGAGTTTTGTTGGTTATGCACCAAACAAGAAGGGTTACCGAATCTACAACAAGAGAACCGAAATATCATGGAAACAATTCACGTTACGTTGATGATGGTGAGGTCAAATGGCTCTGGACAATCGATTACGGACCCGCACTTCAAAAGCAGTCCCATTGGTTCATCACTTGTACCAAATTCATCTCCAGCAACTCCATATGTACCTCCATTCGAAGATGATTTAAAGAAATTGTTTGATCCAATGTTTGATGAACACTATGAACCAAATCCTGATGAAATGTCAATTCCATCAGAAGGTGCTCCTATCCTGTGAATGAAGTCAACCCTTAGATCTCAATATCATTAAGTCAAGAAGCGCTGCTGGCGATCACTCTGTCTCATCAACAAATCATCAATCATCAAATGTACATCATGGAATTGTTTACGCATCAATGAAGAAGTTAATCCCTTTGCTACTCCTGAAGATGCTCCATTTGAAAATATCTTTGCTCTGAATCATCATCGAACCTTCTTCATCGAGGAGATATCGACTCGCTACTTAGGTTCCACAACAACAACCACATGAACACCTTAGAAAATGGACACATGATCACCCATTGGACAACTTCATTGGAAACCCCTCTGTCCATATCCACGGAAACAACTTGCAACCGATGCCTTATGGTGCTTCTTCAACTCCGTACTCTCTAAGGTCGAACCAAAAGACATTAAATCCGCCATGAATGAAGGCTAGCGGTTCAATGCCATGCAAGAAGAAATTCATGAGTTTGATCGACTAGATGTATGTGAATTAGTACCTACTCAGTTGTGCTATGATCATTGCTCTAAAATGGATCTTCAAAGTGAAACTTGATGAGCATGGTGATGTCTTAAAGAACAAGGCTCGATTGGTTGCAAAGGATACCGTCAAGAGGAGGGTATTGACTTTGAAGAATCATTTGCTCCGGTTGCTCGTATTGAGGCAATCAGAATCTTCTTGGCTAATCTTTGCTAGTAAGAATATGGTTGTGTATCGGATGGATGTAAAACCGCATTTCGAATGGAGATTTAAAGAGGTGGTTTACGTCGTCGGCCAACGAAGGGTTTGTGAATCAGAGCATCCTACTCATGTCTATCGCTTGAAAAAGGCTCTTTACGGTTTAAAGCAAGCTCCTAGAGCATGGTATGATACGCTATCTAGGTTTCTTCTATCTTAGATTCACAAAGGAAGCGATTGATCCGACATTGTTCACCAGGAAGTCGGGCAAACATTTAATTCATGTTCAAATTTATGTTGATGATATTATCTTTGCCTCGATTGACCCCAATGAATGTGATCGTTTTCAAATGAAATGGGTTCCAAATTTCAAATGTCAATGATGGGACAAATGTCATTTTTCTTGGGATTACAAATTTCACAAAGTCCAGGAGGCATTTTTATAAATCAATCTAAATATGCAAATGAGATTTTAAAGAAATTTGGATTTGTATCATGTGACACCGTTGACACTCCCATGATTGAGCGTACTAAGGCGGATGAGGACCACTCGGGATCATGGTAGATCAAACGAAATATCGTAGCATGATTGGATCCACGATGTACCTCTGACTAGCAGACCGACATTTGTTCATTTGTGTGCATGTGTGCTAGATATCGGGCTAAGCCTACTAAAAAGCACCTTGAAGCGGTTAAACGGGTCTTTCGGTATCTCAAGGAACCATCAATATGGGACTTTGGTACCCGAAGGACACCGGTATGTCACTAACGACCTATGCGGATCGCGATCATGCGGGGATGTCAAGATACACGTCGAAGCGTCGAGGAGGTGCTCGGTTTTTGGGTGATAAGCTTGTGAGTGGTCTTCAAAGAAAATGAGTACTTCTATTTCCTCTAGAGAGGCTGAATACATAGCCATGTCATCTTGTTGTGCTCAAATCCTTTGGATGAGATCCCAATTATCTATGGCTTTGAATTCAACAAAATCCTCGTCTTTGTGATAATAAAAGTGCTATTGCTCTCTCATGCAACAACGTTCAACACTCAAGAGCAAAGCACATTGACATCCGACATCATTTCATCAGGGTGCAAGTGGAAAAGGTGTGGTGGAACTCTATTTTGTGAAGTATAATACCAGTTAGCGAGACATCTTCACCAAAGCTCTTCCTAGAGAACGTTTTGAGTTTATTCTTCCTCGACTTGGCTTGAAAAGCCTTCAACCTGAAACACTCAAACGTCTTCAGGAGGAAGACGAGGAGTAAAGGTCTTTTCTTCATCTATAATTTGTATATATTTATTCAAAAAGCAAAATACAAAATTATAAAACCAACTCAAAGCAAATAGAAAAAATAAACTTTCAAAAAAATTAAAAAATCGAAAATCTCGTAAAATCTCAAAAATATTGTCCTTTCTGTCTTTTCTTTCTTGATTCGATATATATATCTACGGTCTTTGTCTTTGTCAGTCAAAGAGTGACACGGGACTTTAGATGTTGTTCGAATGTTTAATAATAATAATAATAATAATAATTTTTGAGAGAAAGTAAAACAATGGTTTATTGTCATTTCAGGCAGTAACCCGTTTTTCAAAGAAAGAACAGAGCCATGCTTTATCTCATGTTTCAATCCTAATGCTCTGATTCTAAAACAAATGCTTAATTTCAAATATTTTTCCTTCTAATGATTCATCTGAAAAATATTTGCAATCTTATGAAAACTCAATTGTTTTGAAAACACTTCGGACTCTATTTTTAAAAATCAAAAGAACTTATCAAGTGTCAAAATCTCAATTCATCAATCAATGACTTTCGTCATTGATTTAGGGGGAGAATGATTTTTCAATCAAATCAAAAGTGTTCTTTTCAAACAATTTGCACTTAAATGAGTAAGGTCTACTCTAAATGTTTTACATAATGTTTCACAATTGGTTCGGACCTTGGTTATTATTATGTTTTCAAAAGATAATTATGCATGCTTAATCAATGGAGTTTAAAGTCTCAAAATCCAATCCTTATCGGTTAAAAGCTTTCATAATCAAGTCACAATTCTCCTTAAAAGCTTTCAAAATCAATTTAAATCTCTAAGAGATCACAAATCTCAAATGATTTGATAATTGTGATCGGGGAGAATTTGTGATTTAAATTGGATTTAAACTGATAATTCGATAAATGGTTTCATAAGTGATTAGCATGTTTGCCTCCCCGTAAGTGACAAGCGATTTCAAATTTTCCATGCACATGTTGAGGGGGAGCATCTATTTTAAACCTCAAATTATTGAAGCGTTGAATTGTCTCTAAGTGCGGGTTTCCTCTAATATGCAAAACTCTTTCAAAATTCGAGGCACATATTGAGAGGGAGCAAACTTGTGAAAACCTCATCCTTCCTCAAAATGTTTTATCTACTCAAATTGATTGGGAAGTGATGATGATCATTTTAGAAAATGTTAATCAAAAGATTGGACCTTTCATTCTTAATCTAACGATTTCAAAGATCTCTTGCCTCCATGTGCTAAACAAATTCTAAATTTTTATGCATATGTTGAGGGGAGCATTTCTAAAATATCAAAACAATTAAGATACAAAATGCTTTGATTCTATATCACAAGTATCTTGATTGATTTTCAAATGGTTTTCAATTGGTTCCAATGGCAGATGAACAATACCAAAAGACCGACCAACTTTACTTTATGTATGGTGATATAAGGATGATAAGTTTAGGTTGAGGTCCCGATCCGAGAGCGGAGGGATCTACCGGGGACTATCCACTAGATAGTGTAGAAGTCCTTAGGTATGATGAAAAAAGAAGAAAAATGAGAAATGGGAAGAGTGTCGACTGAGACAGAGCTAGTATTGGAATAAACCCAACAAGGTTCTAGTTATGAAGTCTCGGTAAGCTTGAAGAAGGGTTGAAGAATGAAAAAGAAATGAATGAGAAAAGGGTGAAAAGAAATAGCCCTCCATTTATTCAACCTTAGGGCGGGTTCAATTCATATGCTACTGGTGGTTACTAAGGTAACATCGGTATTGAAGACAAGACGTCATGGACCCAGTGATGCACTGCACTAACCTTCCCAAGCTACTCAAGTTCCTCTTAAAAGGGCTTGTTTCATTCTCACGGGGAACCGACATCATCTATCGACTTTCTCTTAGAGATTGTTGATATTGAAGAAGGAGACCCTCTCCCTAGTCTCTGGCATAGAACCAAATATGCACAATTGAGTCTAGAGCCACGAGATCATCATATAAATCTCATTAGGACACTTTCAATGAAGACTCTCTGTTTCACACAATTTTGAAAGAGAGATTATATCTTATGAGTCCTACGCATTATCCTTGTGGTATTGCCAGAACATCTAAGTGATATGCATACATATTCACGATGAAGATGGAAAGCCTTCTGGAGCCAAAGTCAAACAAACTCCTGGTAGGTGGCATGTGAGATCTATCCAATAGATCAACCATGTGACAACTGGACATAAACAATGGAGAGATTCAATCTTTTGAATCAATCCTGGTTCAGGTTATGGATTGACGGATACCTTTGAAAAACCTGTCGTTGTGCTTAAAAACTCTTTTATTTAGCACATTGACTGTGTACCTATTTCTCAAAATAAAAGGTTTTTATGATTGATAATTGATTTTCATTAAAACCTTCGTTGTATTGCAAAAACAATTTCTATTAAGCAATACACGATTGTTTTTCAAATCTCTTTTCATCAACCAGTGAATCTCATTTTATTTGGTTCACTCACTCCGTGTTGTCTTCTTTGAGGACGTTCGGTTTGAGAACAGCTAGAGCACTGCGAAACCCCTGTCAAGGAAATTCTTCGAATTATACCGATCACGGCAGTACTTGTACTGATCAACGGGGAACCGTGGGCCGTGTACCTCAATTTATCGAAAGTGATCAAAGACACTTTCGTGCGCTTTATTGCTAACTGTCTTATGCAGGTACACCCCGGCGTTTGCATCGATCAGAATGAAGCGGTCAATCCATAGCCGCATGCTCACACAACACATTCAATTCCAAAAGAAATCATGATTAATGCATCAATGACTCTGATATTATCACTCCAAGCTTCGATTACGCTGCTGCCAATATCATGAATCAACGAAAGCTTCCGCTACTCTGATAAGAATAAATCATGATCCAGAATGTGAGCATATCGGTCCAAAAATCACAACATCACGTTATACCAACACCACAAAGGATGAGTCAAAGATTTTAATGTTTCTGATGATCTCAAAGGCGACTCAAAACTCAGTATCACGTGGATTCGTTAAAGACCTCCACTCAGATTATCCAAACATGCAAAAATGAAGAATCAAAGACTACGTGCTACAGAGCAAAGAACATGAACAAGAATTCAAGAACAATCTCAATGTAATATCTGTTTGTTTTCTATGTAATGTAATGTGTGTTTGAGGTGACCTCCCTTAGGGGGAGAATGTTAGGATTTGGAAAATTCAGTAGTTAAAGTGTCGGTCACCTCAAGTATATGTAATCGTTAGAAAGCTCGTAGTCGTAGTTATTTAATGTTTAGTAGTATTTAGTTATGTAACACCATCGAGGACGGACGGGTCTTTACCCACTGTATGCCTGATCCACAGCCCGTCAGGTGGCGTTTTATGTAAGTACTATAAATACTCTCTACCTCCCAAGGTAGAGAGTTGGAGCTCATAATAAGATTTTTCTTTCTCTCACTAAAGTTCCCAAACCTCTAACTCTCTCTCTCTAAAACTCATCTTTTGTACGCCTACTTTGGTTATGGTTTGATGTGTATGTGAAATCCAATATGTTACATGTAGAGAGGTGTCTACAATACGTCCTTCGTGGAAGTGACGGTTTTCGAGGTTATTGAACCCACGGACATGAATGCTAGGTGTGTTGGGTTCAAGGGAGATGTTTGGAGTGTAGACGCTAGTGAGTGAAAAATCAAACTTATATTCATGCGTCATAGTTGAACCTATAGAAAAGATGAGTTAATAGAAAGTGATGTTTGTGGTCAACCTATGATTATCTAATGTTTTTACTAGATTTTTATTAACAATGGTTTTTAACAACAATGACATTTAACTCACTTATGGTTTTGACATTCTAGTGGAGTATTATTTTTAGAAGAAAAGTGGTTTTTAATTTGCATGAAAAACTGTTCTCCAGTAGGACGGATCCCACGGTTCCTTTTCAAAAGGGATCCGGCTAGTGTATTTTCCAGGATCCGTAGATCTGAAGTTACTGAACCAGATTTTATGATGAAAAGTATAGATTTTTAGATCTCATAGTTTTATACCAAGATATGTGTTTTAACCTACATTTTCTTTTAACATGCATACATGACTTCTAATGTATCACGAGAGAAAGAAATAAAACAAAGAGAAATGATAAACACATTATGATAATAACCTAGATAAACTTAGATTATTAGCAATATTTCATTTCAATGCTAAGGATGATACAAAGGATTGGGTATATAACCCCAATGTAGATTAACAACACAAAGTAAATGTCTCCATATGTGAACTTCATCATAGGGAACACAAGTGCGATGAGTGTTAAGGCGATGAGTACGAGGGCGATGTAAACCATGTTGAAGATGATCCTTCTTGATTTCGGTTGAGACGAAAATGGAGAGGAAGATGAAGTTTTGAATGAGAGAAATTTTTGAAATTGGAAGATTTGAAAAAGTGGGGATAGAGTGATTGACGGTGGGAGTATTTATGGGAAAGGAGGAATTTTTGAGATTCGTGTTTTGTTTTATTGTTAGAGGGATATGATTTTTGGATTAAGTGAGGCAAAACACAAGTTTTATAAACCATGATTTTTAGACGAAAGAGTGACACGTATGTGAGAAAAAGCTTCCTAATGAAGCTACATGTAAAACATGTGTATACACGAAACCTTCTCAAATAAATACCTAAGTAATCACACTTATTTATTAAAGTAATATCATTTAGAGGTAAGTGGAAAGTCATACCTCAAATGCACTTAGGAATGTCTTTACAAATAACACAGCAAATGTCAGAAGACAATTCCAGCTCCTTTATGCTTAAGATACCTTCTTAAGGAAGGTAATATTTATTATCAAGCAAATCCTATGGCTTGATCGATGTAAGCTTTGACTAATCAACATGACAAAGAGGATTAGTGCAATTTAAATAAAAAAGTAAATAAGAAAAATGTTGTTATCAAATTAACATCCAAACATATAGTTTTAAAAGACATGGTGTTTGTTTTTATGAAAAACCTTCTTTGTAGTTTTCAATTAACCATGGACCGTATCAAGTTTTTAAAGTACAATATACTTCAAGAAACTTGGTAACGAAGCTCTGATGCCAATTGTGAAAAACTAGAAGGGGGGGTTGAATAGTTTTGCCAATTAAAACTTCCTTTTAATCTAATTAGATCGACTTATGTCAATCTATTTGGATGTGTGTGTTGTATGTTGATAAACAAACATATAAAGGTATGTAATGAAAGATAAGAGTAAGAAGCACAAAACCACAATGCGAGTATTTATAGTGGTTCGGCTACAAGGACTCCTTCCTTGCCCTACTCCACTCCCCGAGTCACCTACTCGAGAGTTCGTAAACACTACACCAATCTCCTTATGGCGGAGAAGCCTTCACAACGTCGCCTACCCTTTTTCCGGTGCTAGGCTAACCACCGGGTTCTTTCACTCCAAGGTGAACCACACCTATCACAACGTCGCCTACCCTTTATACGGTGCTAGGCTAACCACCGGGTTCTTTCACACCAAGGTGAACCACACCTACACAACGTCGCCTACCCTTTATTAGGTACTAGGCTAAGCACCTAGTTCCATTGCAATGGAGGAACTACTACCCAACACTACACCAACGACTAATCCCAAAGGAGATCAACTCCTTTACAACATCATCAAGGATATCAATATCCTTGGATTTAGTACTAATCTATCTTGTACATCGAAACACACCATATCGAATGTACATCTAAGGCACCTTTCACTAATGCCTTTAACTAGATCTTCAAGACACCCTTCACTAATGTCTTGTGTCTTGACTTCTAAGCACCCATCACTAATGCTTCTAGTCTTTACTTCTAAGCACCTACCACAAGTGCTTATGATATGGACGATAGATACCATTCACTAATATCTTCGTCTTGACACTTGAGACGCCATTCACAAATGTCTTCAACACTTCTTGGAAGAGAAAAACAATCATCAACAAGAAGACTTCAGTAGTCTTGATGATGAGGAAGCATGGCAACTCATGGACTTGATCTTGCTTGACTTCAAAGGTGGTGATCTTGCCTTTAAGAGGAACCTAGAAGATCACACAAAAACAAAACTACAAACATAGATCTCTTGGATCTGAGGTTAGTGAGTTTTTAACTCAGGGAGAAAGTGTGTTAGAAAGGGGTGAGAAACAATGAAGAAATGGCTCACTATTTATAGAGGAAAAATTCTACTGTTCCCCGGATCCCTTCCACAAGGGATCCGTCTAGCTTAAAGCTAGGGATCCGTGGGACGCTCCCTTTTACCCATGGGTATTTTGGTTATGGGTCATGGGTTGATCCATGGGTCTTTAGTTAGATACAATGTATCTCTTGAGTGCAATGCACCTAGTCATACGGGTATGGGTCAAAACCATGGTTTATGGATATTATCCATATATGATAGAAGAATGATGTCATGTAATGGGTTATGGGTCAAGCTCCATGGGTTATGGGCTTTGGGTTGTACCCAACTACATTCAATGTATTTGCCCAATGGGTTATGATACTTAAGTTTCTACCCATTTATATTACCCAATATACTACATACTAGTTATGTGTATATTTTACCCAAATATGTAAACACTAGTTGTTGTACATATGTAATATTAAATCATAAAATCACTTATACTTGTTTTAGTGTTTTATGTGAAAATGTGAATATGTTAGAAACTATTAGTTCAAACCATTTACGTATTTTATTTGTTTCGTTAAAATGATTTTACGTTTGTTATCAACAAAACATTAGAAGATCGTAAAATATAAATAAACGTTTTTACGGCTTATTTGTATTAACAATCTCCCCCTTTTTGTTGATGACAAAACATATAATTATTTTAAGGAAAAGCTAAAATTCGTAAAAGTTTGAATTTGTAGTTTTTACTTTCTTCTCCCCCTTTTTTGTCGAGACAAAAAGAGCTTCAAAAGGAAACTAACACATTGTTTTTAGGAAAAAAATGTGAAAGAAAAAATAGAGAGCAAGTAACGGGAAAGGATCTCGTCTTTTACTCCCCCTTGACGAGTCCATCCCTATGTAAGGTCGTCAAGAAAGTAATACTAAGCTAGTTTGTTTGCAACTAAGTTTGCAAAAGATTTCGTCTAAGTGACGAATGTGCTCCCCCTTGATAATTGCAATTTTGCAAAGGGATGTCAAGAAATGTAATCCTAATATTGCAAGTAATTTGCAATGTATTGCTTTGACACAAAGCTCCCCCTAGCTTTAGGGTGTCAAAGTCTTCAAGTATAGATTGAATAACTACAAAAGAAAGGTTAGAAAGCAAGTATAATTAACAATTTCCTGCAAATGTGGTCCAAGTTAGAAAAAAATAGTTTTCTGTCTCACGGATCCCACGGTTCCGTCCTAGTAGGGATCCGTCTAGGCAATTTTGAGGGATCCGTATAGCTGATGATCAATTTTGAGGATTCCGTCTAGGCAATTTTGAGGCCGCGGAATGATGGTTTGATGCATTTGTCGAAGTTCCACCATAGTATTCATCGAACATTAACTCAAAGAAATTCTCCCATTCTTTTTCATGAGGTTTGTCAGCAAAAGTTGATGGAGCTCTTTGTTGTATGAGTCCTAAACTGATGTGTCCAGAAGTCTGCGGGTTTGGTGCGGGTTCTAATCTGTTTTGATTAGAAGCCATCGGATTAAGCGCGGGTTCTAGAGCGAGTCTCTCAGAAGCCATTTGTGAAAGTTCATCAAAATTCACATTCATTGTCTCCATGATCCTCCTATTTCTTCTGTTATACACCCTGAATGCCCTCGAGTTATCTGAATATCCAATGAAGATTCCAATATCACCTTTTACTTTCAGTTTTCCAAGATCTTCTCTGTCATTCGTAGGATAGCACAAAGCGCCAAACACGTGAAAGTAAGAGATATCAGGTTTTCTGTTGTTCACTATTTCATATGGGGTTTTATTGAATCTTGAATGGATTAGGGATCGGTTCTGAGTGAACAAGCAGTGGCAACATCATCAGCCCATAGAAATAACGGTGCACTAGAATAGAATAGCATTGTGCGAGCAGCTTCCACAAGAGTACAATTTCTTCTTTCAACTACCCCATTCTGCTGAGGAGTTCTAACAACTGATGTCTGATGTGTGATCCCAACATCTTCAAAATAAGCTCTTAACTCCTAATTAGTAAATTCTGTGCCGTTGTCTGTTCTTACAACCCTTACTGGAGTTTGAAGAAGTACTTGAATACGTTTCAGAAAGGTGATGATGATGCATGGTGCTTTGTCTTTTGATCTAAAAAACCTAACCCATGTATATCTTGAATAATCATCGACGATAACAAGAATATACTTTTTCCCATTAATGCTTTCAACTCTCATTGGGCCACATAAGTCCATGTGCAACATATGTAACTTTGCTTCCGAACTAGGTACGGATTTGGGTTTATATGATGCTCTTTTGATTTTTCCTTGTTCGCATGATGGACATAGGTGATCCTTGGTGTATTTGAACTTTGGAAGTCCGTTGACGATGTTGTCTTTGGCCAGTTTGTTGATTGTGTCGAAATTGAGATGGGATAATCGTCAATGCCACAACCAGGACTTTGTTCCAGATGCTCGTGTCATAAGGCATATTGGTGATGAAGAGGCCATTTGGTGAATGTCGATAACATACAAGTTTGTATCACGATTCCCTGTTAAGAGATTAGTGCCATCCAAGTTTCTAACGAAGCAAGCATTATTCCTAAAAGCAACCTCTAAATCTGCTTCACAGAACTGCCCGACTGAAAACAAATTGTGTCCCAACCCTTCAACATAGTAAACCCGAGTGATCAAATAATTTCCAAAAGGTAGATCTCCATAACCCATGATAGCTGCTACATGATCATTTTCGAAACGTACGGTTCCCATGAATTTCCAGATGAAGTTGATCAGCAGCTTCAGATTCCCGGTTATGTGCTTGGAGCAACCCGAGTCGACGATCCAAAGACATATTTCGATAACCTGCCAATAACAGAAGAAGAAGATTTTGGAAACCGTTTTGAATTTGGTTCCTTTGGGTTAGAGGTAAAATCCTGATCACACTCATAGAAGTTATCTACTGGGAAAGCAGGTTCTTCACTCATTCTACCATTCTGGAGTGTGAAAGTTCTACCCGTAGGTTTCCAAATGTCATCCCTAAAGTAAACGCTATGCTTCCTATCAGCAGTGTAAAGCCTAAGTCTTGCAACTAGTCTTCCTACTCGTTTAGCATAAGTTCTTTTAGGAACGTTCTTCTGAACAGGCTTAACAATCTCATTCTTAGAAACACAATCATCATGAACATTAGTTAAAGATTTCTTGCAGGTTAAACAAACAGATTCAACAGATTCATTAAACTTAGCAGATTTCATAGGTTCATTACATTCAGATGAAATGTCTTTCTTATTACAAAGCGGTAAATTCCTAGGGTGTTTTTCTACTTTATTCTCTTTATTCAAGCTACTACTCTTAAAGGCAGGCGAGACTCTATTGTTCCTTGTATTGCTCTTAGGCTTTAGTCTGCTGCTCCTAGAGGTGCTTCCTATTCCTGTAGAAGGTAAGGCACACTCATTAGGATTCACATTTTTATCTAGAGAAGTGGTTTCAGCTATCCTAGTCTCTTTAGAGTGCTTTTCTAAACTTATGTTGTTTGTTCCATATGTTTTAGATGTGGAGGCAGACGCATTAGTGGTACTCATCTTAAAAAGGCCAGGTGCTAAAACTTTTGGTTTCTCTATAACCTCTTTTCCTTTTTCAACATTTTGTTTAGGCAAGGCAGGTGGAGTGACTATTTTTGATAAATCATTTTTCTCATTGACTTTTGGTGGAGGCAGAGAAACAGACATTTTTGGTTTGAAAACCGGTTTGGGAACATTTGCTTTCTCCTCAGTCAATGGTTTTGTAATCTCAGTATCCACTGCCTTTCCTTTTTGACATTCCAGCTGAGCCCTCAAAAGATCATTTTTTGCTTTCATGTCATTGTAGGCACGCTCATACGACAATTTGTCATACCAGCATTCCTCAGTTTTTCGATCAAGTTGTTTAAAATATGAGACATTTTCTTTTTCAAGTTTTTCAAGAGCTTTTTCATATTTTGAAACAATTTCGGAGGTCTCAGACTAGAGACTTTCATGATCTTCAACAGAATATGTTTGTAAAATAATGGACATAATATCAGTAGTCAGAACATCTTCGAAGAGAGAATCATTTAAATTTTCCAAGACTTTGATATGTTCAACACTTTCATTAGCTTGCATTACCAGGGATTTATGGTCCTTGACAAAGTCAGCTGTTTCTTTAAAAAATGCTTGTTCAAAATGAATTACCCTTGAGTTGATGTTATTCAGCTGAGGGGCAATTTCAGTTTCAAAAAACTTTTTATTTTCATTATCAAAACTATTAAACCAGATGTTTATTGTAATATTGGTTTTAGTTTTAACAGTCTCTTGAAGATCCGCAATTTGAGTTTTCACATTTTCTAAATACTTCTCGCATCACTTGTGTTAAAAGGATTGTTTGAAGACATTTGTTCAATGTTCGAAAGAGATTTTGAGACATCAACTGGTTTTGAAACTGGTGTTGACTCTTTGTTTGAAACACTTGGTGTGATGGAAAACTTTGACTTTTCTTTTTGATTAACAAAAGTAATTCCATTAATTTTGTTCCATTTGTTATAATCAATTGGTTTGATTTCCGGATGATTTTGTTTCATTTTTGATCTACTCTCCTCAGATAGTTCTAACGTTTCAAGAGAATCATGAACAATTATGTGTTCATGCAAAGCTTTTCCATTGCTCAAAACATTCTGTTCTTTCTGAGCTTTCTTGAGGAAACAAGGAGGTGTGTTACCAAGAGCCATTTTTTGTGTTGTATGAAAATACGGATTTGTTTGATTAATCAGCATATTGGTTGATTTAGCTGAATGACCCGTTGTAACAAGCAAATTTTCCAATTTTTTGATTTTTTAAGTTTTATCAAGAATTTCATCAAAAAGAGAATCTTCTCGTTTTGAAAAATCAGTTATCAACTGCTTCTTCTCTTTTTCAAGATCAGAAAACATTGCTTTTTGTTTAGAAAGTTGGTTATTTAGATCATAAATTTCCTTGTTTAAAGATTTTATTTTCAAGTTCAAATTCACATCAAGTGTGTCATACTTGATTTGCAATTCTTTTTCTCTTAAAACAGAATTTCAGTAACCAATTTCTAATTCTGATTCTTTGTTTTTTTGAAATTCAAAGGCTTTTGCGTTCTCCTTGTAACTCTCAAGCTCAGCGGTCAATTTAGCATTCGCGGCCTTAACTTCGCGATTGATCGTTTTAACTTTCTCGATTTCAATGCCACAATTATTGATTAATGTTTCAAAATAAGCACGTGTTTCCTCATCAGTCTCAGTATTTTGTGCCACACAGCCTCCACTAGGATCCACATCTGGAGTTTCAGAGTTAGTATTGCTACAACTCGGATTGTCCAGGTATGTATCATAAGTAGGTGCTGGCGTCACAGAATGCTGTTCGTCATGAGTAAACACATCAAATATGACATTGTTATAGCATGAATTAATGATTGGTACCTCAGATACTGCATTGGCTTCATAGACAGGAGGTGCGTCAGAGTCAGTGTCGTACTTAGTCTCCTGAAGATTTGCCATGAAGATGCAGTTCGCATTGATTTCCTCTAGGTCTTCCAAATCATCCATAATAGCCATAAAGTCATGTTCCTCAGCACTCAATTGAAGTCCGGCTTGTTCCTTTTGTACCAACATGATAGCTTTCTGAAGATACGCAAGATCCTTCTTTTTCGGCTTAGTAGGACAATTTCGTGCCATGTGACCCACTCTTTGACAGTTGTAACACTTAACCTGATTACCCTGATTCACTGATGAGTGTCTAAATACTCATCATTTTTGTACTATCTAGATTGCAAAAATATCTGAAAACACTCAGAAACGCATCAAAATGATGAAAATATCACAAACAAGTGTTTTATGTGTTTTAAATGCAAAAATACCAAAATCTGATGAAAAACGTATCAAGTTTGCATAATTGGCAGTTTTAGTCCCCCAAGTTTCAAAAGTTGTCAAAACTAGTCCCTGGTAATTCAAAAACTTGTAAAATGTCATTTAAGGTCCATGGGATTCAAAAGTTGTCAAAATAAACCCTTTAAAGTTTAAAATTTACAAAATGACAACTTTAGTCCTTAAACTTTGAAAAATGTCAAAAATAGTCCTTGGTGAATTTAAAAAATGGAAATTTATCAAAAATAAACCTTGTACTATTAATAAATGACAAAATTGGTCCTTATAGTGAACTTTTTGAAAATTACATATTTGGTCCCTTAAGTTTCAAAAATGACATAAAAGGTCCTTGGACATTTAAAAATGGAAAATAATTATCATTGGTCCTTGTACTATTTATATATGGCAGGTTTGGCCCTTGTGATAAGTTTGGAATGTTAACAGGTTCAGTCCTTTAAGTTTGGCCGAATTGCAAGATTAGTCCTTGTTATTAACTTGAACCAAATGGACCCTTTGTTATTACTTAACCCAAATCCAAAACACAAACCCAGCCAACCCTTTTAATTAACCCAAGCCCAAACCCAGTCCACTAACCCAATGTTTAAAATAAAACCCGCGCCAGCACTGTTCATCTCCTTCAACACCTGTATCCACTCCATTGCTGCCACCTGCTACTACCACCTTTCCACCTCTCCCCACCTTTCCACCTCTCCTACCTCTCACTATCACCCCCCTCCACCTTGCAAACCAACCCACAGTGCATTAAATGCTAATACCTGCTCAAGACTTTTCCCGCCAAATCTCCACTTGTACGGTTATGATAAATTTCAATGATCCAAGGGCTGCAATCAAGTGGGAAAGTCTTAGATGTCGACAAGGAACCTAAAGTATCAATATAAATGGGAAAAGAGCCAAGGAAGAAGACCAAGTAGTATAATTTAGTTTAGTTTAGGTCGTTTTAGTTAATTTTCCATTTCAAGTGTAATTCTAAGCTTTCAAGTACTTTTTTTAGTCATCTCAGTGTATTTATAATCTTTATCAATAAGTAATTTCAAGTTCCAAGTCTTATTTCAGTTGTTCAAATTTTCAAGTGCTCAAATTCTCAAAAATGTTGGAATGTTGTTAAGTAGTTGTTGTTTTGGACTGTTAGGATCACTTAAGCTCCTTATAAAGCTGTTGAAAGCTTTTAGAAACATTAATTCAGTGTTTATCATTGAAACTTAAAAATACTAAAAAATACAAAAAAATTCAGTCATAAATAAAAAATCATGGAGATGGTACAAGAAAGATGGAGCAGAGCTGATTTTGGATTGATGTTGGTTTAGTGCTTCTTGGGAAGCAATAGGATGTGTCCTCAGTTCTCAATTCTCAGTTTTGAGCATAAAAGCCATTTGTAAGCCATTTATTTGAACTTTGCATTTCATAGTTTATGTGTTTAAGGCATGTTAATTCTAGTCTAATACTGTCTCAATATGGTTAATTTCAGTTAATCAATAAGTCAATTGCTTTAAAAACTTGTTTTAGTGTTAAACTCTTTAAAACAGTCAAGTATAGGATTGATTGGATTTGCATGTTTATCTGTGATAGAGGCCATTTGTGCTGTTGTTTATTATTGTACTAAGTCACAATAAGTCCTAATAGCTCAGTCAAGTGTTAAAATTCAGTCCTTGTTCCATTAAAAGTCAAAGTTCCAAATCCTATCTTTTAACAGTTACCTGTCTAGTATTTACAAGCTAAAATCATGCATATTAGTGTAAAAGTTGTTTATATAGCTTAAGTAAGTCTTATAGTAGCTTATTACATCATATTCAGTCCTTAAGATCAATCAAAAGTTCAAATTAGTCAAACTGCTTCATATCTCAAAAAGTCAAAATTTCATGAAATGCAGTTTTTGAATAAAACTTAGAATTTTATTGAGTGTTTAATATTAAGATTTAGTTTATAAGCTTCTAGGATAATAAAATATAGCTGCTTAAGTAAATTATAAAAATATTAGCTCATTCATAATCAGCTTATTAAGTCCTTATTTCATAGCTTCTTTTGAGTGCTTTTCTGAAAATATGCCCTGTTCACAGATCTGATACTCTAGTTCACAAGCTCTCAGAGAGCTTGTTAGTGATCCCTAGCTTAAGTAATTTAGCTTTTTGAGAAGCTCACCTAGCTCTCTCAAAGTTTCAAGTTTAGCTTTTCAAATTCTAGCTTATTTGATAGGTCTGCTAAGAGCTTTTTGATTATTCCATTTCATCTAGTACATTAATTGGTCAGTGTTCACAAGTTTTTCATAAGCTTCTCACAAGCTTATTAGAATAAGCCAATCTTTGTAAATTAGTTTTTTAGATAACTCAGTTGGTTAGCTTGTTAATTCCATCTTTCATTTTCATTTCTTAGCTTATTAAACTGCTTAAAAATTAGCTTGAAAGTGCCTAGTGATCAAAAAGAATTTCTTGTGCAACAAGAAGCTTGTGCTTATTTCAAGCTTGTTTCAGTGCTTATTTCCAAGTAATTGAACTTTTTCAGTAGCCATTTTAGCTTATTTACAGATATCTAGCTTATTTTCATTTCATCTTTTACTTATTCTCTAGCTTATTAGAATTATAGCTTAAGCTTGTGCTTACTCAATCTCTTTGCCTACTGTTGAAAAAATAAGCTCATTCTGAGCTTATTAGTGGACTTCATAAAAAGTGGTAGTTGTAAAAAGTGCTTATCTCTTTGTGTTTAATAAGTTTGTAAAAGAAAATTCCAAAAATAAAAATATTTTGCAAAAAGGGAGAGGCAGGGGTCGAACCTGAGACCTCCACCTTATGAGAGTGATTAGATGTACCTGTATAGCCATGCGCCCTTGGGTCTTGTCTTGGTTATCTCTTACACAATTTAATATATACCCCTTTTTGTCAATTAAGCTTATACGTATAGTTTAGCTTATTTCTAGCTTATTACAATAAGCTTTTTCATGTTTTGTATTTTTCTTATCTTTGTATTAGTATAAAGTAATTTATAAAAAAGTTTCAGATTTTTCCCAATAGTTTTAGTATTTTTAATCATTTAATTAGTGTAAAAACTTATTTAATTAATAATAAAAAATATAAAAGTCTAAAAAATATAAATCTTTTTTCTAAAATTTTCTTTTATCATATAGTACGTAATAAAATTGTTTTTACACTTGTAGGACTTTTATTTCATAAATTTTACGTTTTTGCTTGCGCACTCGCGTAATTTTTAGAAATAACGTACGTTTTCATTTTAAATCTAGTTTTTAGATAATTTGAGTTTACGTTTTAGTTAAAATTGTTTATTTAAGTGATTTTATTTTATAAAATCACAAAAACATCATTGTAAAAATAGTGATAGCGTTTATTTAATATATTTTAACTTTTTAATTCTCTTTAATTTGCATTTAAGCCCTTGTAGTTTATGTACTTTTTATGTAGTTATAATAATTCAAATCCCTCTTCTCTGTTCAAATTCCTCGATCACTTTACGTTTGGTAATCCATTGCATAGCTCGCTGGTTCTGAGCTTATTAGTGGACTTCATAAAAAGTGGTAGTTGTAAAAAGTGCTTATCTCTTTGTGTTTAATAAGTTTGTAAAAGAAAATTTCAAAAATAAAAATATTTTGCAAAAAGGGAGAGGCAGGGGTCGAACCTGAGACCTCCCCCTTATGAGAGTGATTAGATGTACCTGTATAGCCATGCGCCCTTGGGTCTTGTCTTGGTTATCTCTTACACAATTTAATATATACCCCTTTTTGTCAATTAAAGCTTATATGTATAGTTTAGCTTATTTCTAGCTTATTACAATAAGATTTTTCATGTTTTGTATTTTTCTTATCTTTGTATTAGTATAAAGTAATTTATAAAAAAGTTTCAGATTTTTCCCAATAGTTTTAGTATTTTTAATCATTTAATTAGTGTAAAAACTTATTTAATTAATAATAAAAAATATAAAAGTCTAAAAATATAAATCTTTTTTCTAAAATTTTCTTTTGTCATATAGTACGTAATAAAATTGTTTTTACACTTGTAGGACTTTTATTTCATAAATTTTACGTTTTTGCTTGCGCACTTGCGTAATTTTTAGAAATAACGTACGTTTTCATTTTAAATCTAGTTTTTAGATAATTTGAGTTTACGTTTTAGTTAAAATTGTTTATTTAAGTGATTTTATTTTATAAAATCACAAAAACATCATTGTAAAAATAGTGATAGCGTTTATTTAATATATTTTAACTTTTTAATTTCCTTTAATTTGCATTTAAGTCGCTGTAATTTATAGATCTTTTCTTTAGGTATAATTATTCATCAAAATCCTTATTGATCACTATCCTTAGTGATTATTCGACATCTGAAGTTGTTTAAACACCAATTCATCCTCCGTGGGATTTAACGACCCAGGAATCCACTATATTCCTCTGATCTAAATTGCATTTGGTGTTTGAGCTGTTTTAAGTTTATTACGGTTGGCCATTCACAAGTGGCTAGCCTGAGTGATTAAACTTGACGGTTTTGCACCAATCAAATTTTGGCGCTGCTGCCGGGGAGGCTGTAAGCGTGTTTTAAGCATTTCCAGATCCATTCTTGCACATGTACCACCCTTTTTGTAAACAGTTTTTTTTTGAAAAGTTAATCAAAATCAAAAAGTTCATTAACACTTTTCCTAAAGTGTTAACTACACCAAAAATATTTTTTGTTTTTATAAAATGTTTTTCAAAAATACCAAAAATATTCCTCTTTACCCTCTTACCCTTTTGATTCTTCATTTCTTACCCTCTAGAACCATTTGATTCTTTCTATGTCTTATCCTCACCCTCTTGGTTGTCAATGGTGTGGTGGTCCTTATAATGGTGGCAATTGCCCCAGTTGTAGCATGGTGGAATCAGGAAACGGGTCTGTCTATAACCAGGATCCCTATTCCTACCATAACACAACTGATTTATTCCATCAGCTATCACACTGTGAGACTCAGCAGTTTTACTGTTGTGAGTACTGTGGTGGTTCACACTCCAGTTCTGATTGTCAATCGGGAAACACGCTTGTCTATGAGCAGGTTCCTGATAACAATTATGACTACAACACATATGACTCACAGCCACATCAGTTTTACTGTTGTGAGTATTGTGGAGGTCCTCACTGTAGCTCTGATTGTCAAAAAAGGAATCCATTTCCTTGTAACAATTACGACTCTTCGTATCAAGACCAACCTCCACAATACCAAATGATTCAAGCAACCCCTCATGAAACTACGACGACCTTAACTGAAGAGTCTTGAGTTATTAAAAGAACTTAAGGAGGAGTCGGCTATGTCACATGAGAAATCCATGGAAGAATTGTTAGCGGAGGAACGGGCTGCTAAATTAGATTCCCAGATTGCCATTGAAAACACTGTTAGGGAATCAATTAGACTACAAAAAGCATTCAAATCTAGCTCTCAATTCCATTTCATTCCTGATGACGATGATGATGAAGATACCCTTGATATTCTACAATTTTATTCATCAAGTTCATCAGTTGAGATTCCATCCGTGGAAATGCAGGGAGAAAAGAATATGACTGAATCACTAGCAGTAGAAATAATGGAACTTGTAGAATCCATAACTGCTAGTCCTTCTCAACTCCCTCAGTCTGCTTTTATCACACCCGAGGTTCACACTCACTCTCTGAACATGGGGGATGAGTATCTTGACACTGTTTCTGAAAAGGAATCGGACGAATTCATAAAGTCTAGTGTTGAGGACTTTGTCCCAATCCCGAGAGAGTCACAGGGAATTCTTGATCATGTGTGTGATATCCATCCTCCTCTTGTCTTCCAAAATGATCATATTGAGATGTTCTCTGATTCTGATGAGGACTATTCTTTATCTTGTGGAGACATAAGTTATGTGGGGGAATTACCTTCTGAGCTTGTCAGCTTAGGAGAAGAGAATGTTAATCACTTTGTTCCTGAAACGTTCAAAACAACTCTCACTAATCCTCTATTTGAATTCGACTCTGAATTCACTTTAATTTCTGAGAATCCACTCTTTGATACTCAGATTGAGGATAGTGATGAGTCTACAGTGGAACAAGAATTCACAGATTTACATCTTGTGATTGATTCTCTTCACGAGGAGTTCTCTGGTGAACTCTCTCATGTCATATCTCCTCCGGAATATGATCATTTCTATTTTGATCTTGAGGATGATATTGGCTCGGAGGAAGGTATACTCTCTTATAAGAGTTTGCTTATTGATGATACTACCCTCAACCTTCCTCCCGTTATGTCTACATTTGAGGATGAAGAATGGATCTTGATTGTTATCAGAATCTTTCTTCCTTTCCTCAAATATCTTGTGATTTCTCTTCATCTTCACTCCTTCGGGAATGAAGACACTATTTTTGATCCCGGCATTTTCACTTATCATTTTTGAGCCGGTTCTATGTATATCTCATCGGTGTGGAACTTTCACGTACTTCAATGTTTATACAAACATTTTTAAGTGAAAGTCCGATGGAGATTGTCTCTTCCACTTACTTCCCCATGAACCAATTAATGCGGGGTCGAGTCAAGCTAGTGACTCGGGAATCAAAAACATTAGCCTGCACCACATGGGTTTTCACCCATGAGTCCACCCTAGTGTGGGGGAGATACCCCACATGTTGTATATATATATCTCTAAAAAAAAAAAAAAAAAAAAAAAAAGAGAATAATTGTTGTGTTTCTACACTTGGCTAGTAATGTTATCTTTTTACGTTCTAAGTTTCGGCATAACAGCCGGTACTTTGAATATTGAGGACAATATTCATTTCTAAGTGTGGGGGGGAAATTATGGCGAATTTGATCATAAATGTACCCTTTTAGTCCCTTTTTCCCCAAAAATGGCCAAATTTTAAAATTTTTTATTTAGTGGAAGTACTATGTACTAAACACAACAAATGGTAATCAGTCTACCATGTCTAACCCACATAAGGATTGGCTAATCCAGGAGCAAACGGCTCTTGGTAAAGATATCTCAAATCCGTTGATGGCTTGCAATTTGCCCAAAATTGTATGGTGTTCAGCTCACCATATCTTTAATTAGTGAAGAGTTGGCTAGCCCGCAAGTTTATGGCTTGTGGTAAAGGCAGTGGAAAAACCATAATTGGTAATCGACTCACCAAAGATAATATTGATAATTTATCTAAGAGTTGGCTAGTCCAGAAGCAAACGGCTTCTGGTAAAGACAAATCAAAACCGTTGAAAGCTTATGATTTGCTCAAAATCATTTGGTTATCATTGTACCAAGGTTTTTACTTGAACTAAAATAATTGGCTACTCCAGAAGTAATGGCTTTTGGTAAAGAGATAAAATCCATTAATTTTTCATAAAACATTGCTAGGGACTAGCAATATCTTAGTGTGGGGGATTGATGAGTGTCTAAATACTCATCATTTTTGTACTATCTAGATTGCAAAAACATCTGAAAACACTCAGAAACGCATCAAAATGATGAAAATATCACAAACAAGTGTTTTATGTGTTTTAAATGCAAAAATACCAAAATCTGATGAAAAACGTATCAAGTTTGCATAATTGGCAGTTTTAGTCCCCCAAGTTTCAAAATTTGTCAAAACTAGTCCCTGGTAATTCAAAAACTTGTAAAATGTCATTTAAGGTCCATGGGATTCAAAAGTTGTCAAAATAAACCCTTTAAAGTTTAAAATTTACAAAATGACAACTTTAGTCCTTAAACTTTGAAAAATGTCAAAAATAGTCCTTGGTGAATTTAAAAATGGAAATTTATCAAAAATAAACCTTGTACTATTAATAAATGACAAAATTGGTCCTTATAGTGAACTTTTTGAAAATTACATATTTGGTCCCTTAAGTTTCAAAAATGACATAAAAGGTCCTTGGACATTTAAAAATGGAAAATAATTATCATTGGTCCTTGTACTATTTATATATGGCAGGTTTGGCCCTTGTGATAAGTTTGGAATGTTGACAGTTCATCCTTTAAGTTTGGCCGAATTGCAAGATTAGTCCTTGTTATTAACTTGAACCAAATGGACCCTTTGTTATTACTTAACCCAAATCCAAAACACAAACCCAGCCAACCCTTTTAATTAACCCAAGCCCAAACCCAGTCCACTAACCCAATGTTTAAAATAAAACCGCGCCAACTGTTCATCTCCTTCAACACCTGATCCACTCCATTCCACTGCTACTACCACCTTTCCACCTCTCCCACCTTTCCACCTCTCCTACCTCTCACTATCACCCTCCACCTTGCAAACCAACCCACGTGCATTAAATGCTAATACCTGCCAAGACTTTTCCGCCAAATCTCCACTTGTACGGTTATGATAAATTTCAATGATCCAAGGGCTGCAATCAAGTGGGAAAGTCTTAGATGTCGACAAGGAACCTAAAGTATCAATATAAATGGGAAAAGAGCCAAGGAAGAAGACCAAGTAGTATAATTTAGTTTAGTTTAGGTCGTTTTAGTTAATTTTCCATTTCAAGTGTAATTCTAAGCTTTCAAGTACTTTTTTTAGTCATCTCAGTGTATTTATAATCTTTATCAATAAGTAATTTCAAGTTCCAAGTCTTATTTCAGTTGTTCAAATTTTCAAGTGCTCAAATTCTCAAAAATGTTGGAATGTTGTTAAGTAGTTGTTGTTTTGGACTGTTAGGATCACTTAAGCTCCTTATAAAGCTGTTGAAAGCTTTTAGAAACATTAATTCAGTGTTTATCATTGAAACTTAAAAATACTAAAAAAATACAAAAAAATTCAGTCATAAATAAAAAATCATGGAGATGGTACAAGAAAGATGGAGCAGAGCTGATTTTGGATTGATGTTGGTTTAGTGCTTCTTGGGAAGCAATAGGATGTGTCCTCAGTTCTCAATTCTCAGTTTTGAGCATAAAAGCCATTTGTAAGCCATTTATTTGAACTTTGCATTTCATAGTTTATGTGTTTAAGGCATGTTAATTCTAGTCTAATACTGTCTCAATATGGTTAATTTCAGTTAATCAATAAGTCAATTGCTTTAAAAACTTGTTTTAGTGTTAAACTCTTTAAAACAGTCAAGTATAGGATTGATTGGATTTGCATGTTTATCTGTGATAGAGGCCATTTGTGCTGTTGTTTATTATTGTACTAAGTCACAATAAGTCCTAATAGCTCAGTCAAGTGTTAAAATTCAGTCCTTGTTCCATTAAAAGTCAAAGTTCCAAATCCTATCTTTTAACAGCACTGTCTAGTATTTACAAGCTAAAATCATGCATATTAGTGTAAAAGTTGTTTATATAGCTTAAGTAAGTCTTATAGTAGCTTATTACATCATATTCAGTCCTTAAGATCAATCAAAAGTTCAAATTAGTCAAACTGCTTCATATCTCAAAAAGTCAAAATTTCATGAAATGCAGTTTTTTGAATAAAACTTAGAATTTTATTGAGTGTTTAATATTAAGATTTAGTTTATAAGCTTCTAGGATAATAAAATATAGCTGCTTAAGTAAATTATAAAAATATTAGCCCATTCATAATCAGCTTATTAAGTCCTTATTTCATAGCTTCTTTTGAGTGCTTTTCTGTAAATGTGCCCTGTTCACAGATCTGATACTCTAGTTCACAAGCTCTCAGAGAGCTTGTTAGTGATCCCTAGCTTAAGTAATTTAGCTTTTTGAGAAGCTCACCTAGCTCTCTCAAAGTTTCAAGTTTAGCTTTTCAAATTCTAGCTTATTTGATAGGTCTGCTAAGAGCTTTTTGATTATTCCATTTCATCTAGTACATTAATTGGTCAGTGTTCACAAGTTTTTCATAAGCTTCTCACAAGCTTATTAGAATAAGCCAATCTTTGTAAATTAGTTTTTTAGATAACTCAGTTGGTTAGCTTGTTAATTCCATCTTTCATTTTCATTTCTTAGCTTATTAAACTGCTTAAAAATTAGCTTGAAAGTGCCTAGTGATCAAAAAGAATTTCTTGTGCAACAGTAAGCTTGTGCTTATTTCAAGCTTGTTTCAGTGCTTATTTCCAAGTAATTGAACTTTTCAAGAGCCATTTTAGCTTATTTACAGATATCTAGCTTATTTTCATTTCATCTTTTACTTATTCTCTAGCTTATTAGAATTATAGCTTAAGCTTGTGCTTATTCAATCTCTTTGCCTACTGTTGGAAAAATAAGCTCATTCTGAGCTTATTAGTGGACTTCATAAAAAGTGGTAGTTGTAAAAAGTGCTTATCTCTTTGTGTTTAATAAGTTTGTAAAAGAAAATTCCAAAAATAAAAATATTTTGCAAAAAGGGAGAGGCAGGGGTCGAACCTGAGACCTCCCCCTTATGAGAGTGATTAGATGTACCTGTATAGCCATGCGCCCTTGGGTCTTGTCTTGGTTATCTTTTACACAATTTAATATATACCCCTTTTTGTCAATTAAGCTTATACGTATAGTTTAGCTTATTTCTAGCTTATTACAATAAGCTTTTTCATGTTTTGTATTTTTCTTATCTTTGTATTAGTATAAAGTAATTTATAAAAAAGTTTCAGATTTTTCCCAATAGTTTTAGTATTTTTAATCATTTAATTAGTGTAAAAACTTATTTAATTAATAATAAAAAATATAAAAGTCTAAAAATATAAATCTTTTTTCTAAAATTTTCTTTTGTCATATAGTACGTAATAAAATTGTTTTTACACTTTTAGGACTTTTATTTCATAAATTTTACGTTTTTGCTTGCGCACTCGCGTAATTTTTAGAAATAACGTACGTTTTCATTTTAAATCTAGTTTTTAGATAATTTGAGTTTACGTTTTAGTTAAAATTGTTTATTTAAGTGATTTTATTTTATAAAATCACAAAACATCATTGTAAAAATAGTGATAGCGTTTATTTAATATATTTTAACTTTTTAATTTCCTTTAATTTGCATTTAAGTCGCTGTAATTTATAGATCTTTTCTTTAGGTATAATTATTCATCAAAATCCTTATTGATCACTATCCTTAGTGATTATTCGACATCTGAAGTTGTTTAAACACCAATTCATCCTCCGTGGGATTTAACGACCCAGGAATCCACTATATTCCTCTGATCTAAATTGCATTTGGTGTTTGAGCTGTTTTAAGTTTATTACGGTTGGCCATTCACAAGTGGCTAGCCTGAGTGATTAAACTTGACGGTTTTGCACCAATCATTCACATTTCCATAATTCCCAACGACTGGAGCTGCAACATTCCCATTCTGTTTACCCACTGCTCTATTCCCAACATTCTGACCCATCTGATTTCCAACATTCTGACCCAACAGATTACCCTGATACGGAACCGCCTGATTACCCATGTGAAATTCAGTAGCATATCCCTGTTGATTCCCAATAACTCCAACCCTTTGTCCTTGATGACCCATATTCACACCCGGCTGTGCAATTTTCCTATTGCGAGTGTTTGATGAAATCCTTTGGTTGTTGTTAGTTGGTATGGAATAACGACTTCTGAATGCTTTACCCAAAAATGTAAATGCATTTGACAAAGCCTCTTCTTGTTCAATTTCAAGATCAGTGATTCCTTGTTCCTGGTATTGTTGTTACTGTTGTTGTTGAATGACTTGTTGTTCTTGTGGATAGAAGTGTTGTTGAGGAGGGAAAACAGCTTGTGGTTGTGGAATGTATTGTTGCAAGTTGTTGTTAGTGGAAGATGAAGAAGCTGCTTGTTGTGTATTCACTGGAGTTTGAGTCTTTGCAATAAGTGCCAATGGATCATGATTCTTTTCCAATCTTTCTTTCCTGACTTCATTCACTTCAGCTTGGTTTTGTTTCAGAAAATCGTTGAGTTGATCAAAGTTCACTTGATGTAAGTCTTTTGTTTGGTTGACAATAGTGACATATCGTCCCCATTCTTCTGGAAGATTGTTCAAGAACTTGATGTTGCTCACGATAGTTCTGGGTGTCAACTTGTTTCTGATCAGTTCATTCATTAAAGTGCAAAACCTTCCATAGTAGGATTCAATTGATTCTCCTGGAGTAGATGTGAACTTCTCCCATGCAGTTAGCAGCTTGTTCTCCGTGTCTTGTTGACCAACTTCAGTTCCATGACAAAGCCGTCTAACACGTTCCCACATATCGAAAGCAGTTTCAGAACTGTCTACAGCAGCAAATATGTCTCTTGGTAAACCCAGTTGGACAATGTGAATTGCCATGTCATCTGCTTGGACTTGTTTCCGATCCTCTTCAGTGTATTCTGATTCTTTTTTAACACGAACAGATGGTGGGACGGGAGGTGTTGCATCAAGATCTCCAGGGACATGGACTTGTCGAGGCTTGAAGGGTCCATTCGTAATGGATTGAATCATCAATTTTCCATTAGGTTTGGTCTTGATGTAGCGAAGCATACGACTTGTCCATTGAAGATAACCACCTTTTTCCAGCATAGGAGGATGGTTTTCGGCACCGGCTGCATGAATGTCTTGTTGAGTTGCCATTGATGAAGGTATGTTATGATAAAGTTGATGTAGGATCGATTCAACGATAAAGGAGTTGTGTTTGATGAAGATTAAGCTCGGTTGTTGTAGTGAAAATTTGCTCGAAAAACTTAAAAACCTCAATAAATTCTGTTTGGAGCGTTTTTAGGACTTGAAGGTTGACCCTTCGGCGTGCCAATCTCCTCCTTCTCACGGTCGTTTTGATGGGTAGAACGCTGAAAACGGAGTTACGGTTCAAAAGTTATAGCCGTTTGAAGTTTTTGCAGAAAAACTTACTCGTAATCCTTAAGCTTATGCGTAAGCTTTGGTTGCTTAGGCGTAAGTTATGTTCCTTAGGCGTAAGAGTTGAACCTTAGGCGTAGATGGTGACCTTACGCGTAATAATTAATGCTTATGCGTAGAAATATTCTTACGCGTAAGATGTTACTCTTAGGCGTAAACAATATCTTACTCGTAAGTATTAATGCTTATGCGTAAAACACAGTCTTAGGCGTAAGATTTAAATCTTAGGCGTAAAAACTCGCTTACGCGAAAAACAAGAACCGTATCTCTCTAGCTTATCCAAGCTAGTGAGATTTCACAAGTCGAAGTGTTCCACAAACTTATCCAAGTGAGGGAAGTACTGAGTCACCGTTGTTGCACGAAGATTCTTAACCAAATGCTTATGCGTAAAACCTTATGCGTAAAAAAAGGGTTTTGACTTTTTCTTACGCGTAAGTTGAGGGTTTTGACTTTCTGTTCTTACGCGTAAAAAATTCCCAGTGTTTCAAACGATTTCTATTGCACAAATAGCTTGCAAAACACTCAAATACCAAGAAATTTTTTACCTTTATCACCCAAAGTGCCTTGATAGCTTATGCGTAGAAATGAACAACCAAAAACACACGAGTTTAAAACTGAAGAAAAACACGTAAAGCTTCGAACTTTTTTCAAAAACTAGAATCCTTAACACTATAAGAACCTCAAACCATAAGAATCTTGAAGATTTTAGTGCAAAAATTAAAGTTTTAAGCGTGACAATATTGAGAACGAAACTAAGCATAACAACACAAAAAAATTTCAACCAAAAACACTCCTAAACCATTGTTAGGCGATTGATACCAATTGTAGGACCTTGTTTTTACACCAACCTTACGCGTACACACCTTCAACACAAGATGAACACGTAACAAACACACAAACACTATGCGTAAATAAAGAAAGAAAAGATGAGAAAGTTGGTGACTTGATAAAATGTTATGCGTATGAGATGAAAAGAAGAACTTGTTATTCTTGAAAGAAAACACACACACACACACACACTCAAGCACACCCCTCAAATGAGACTTTGAGGGGTATTTATAGTACAAGACAAAACGCCCTAAAGGGCTTTCCATGGGCCTCGTGGTGGACTTGGATTGGATTGGATTACATGAACTTATTCAAGTCTAGCTTAACATAACTTCTAGCCATTTAGCTTAGTTCAATCCACGAGCCCGTTGACTATTCTATCACTATATCTAACACACGTTGCAAAGTTCCTAAAATTGAATGACCATCACTTCTAATAAAAATGTTACGGCTAACACACAGTAACCTTGTATTAGTTTTTAAATGAACTTTGTGGGTGTGTTCCCTGTAAACCCTCACGAGACTTCACTCGTCCACTTGAGACACCAAGTGGTTTAAAAGGCTTGTTGCATACGCTAAATGCAACCGTGATTCCTACGAAAGTGAGTTAGGTTGTTTTTCATTTTTATTTTTTTCTTCTTTTTAGAATTATGTTTGTCGGTATTGTGATTTCAGGGATTGAAGTTTGTTCATGACGCTTAAACGAAGGCACGGTTCTTTTTCATGGGCCTTCTTCTTTTTGGAGCAAATTTCAGGGAAGTTCTCGCTCTAATTTTACCTTTCTCTTCACCTTTATTTTAATGCCTAGTACAAAAGGGACTTTGTACAATTCAAGTGGGGGGACGGGAGTAGAATTATCTCTTGAACTTTATTTCGCCCTCATTTTTCTAGTTTATTTTGAAAAATTATGCCATTTTTAAATTTTGACATGTTTTTCCGAACCTAACTATATTAGACCTTAGTCGAGCACATACAACCCTTAACATTACATGGTGAGATTAGCCTTATCCGTTTCCAATATTTTACCCCGAATCCACCAAATTATGAGTGTGCCGGTAGCTTGTAAACTTTAAAACTTGGCCTTTGCATCATTTCGAGACCATAGACGAGGTGTGTTGAGTTAGCTCGATGTATTTGGACTTTTCAGTTTTAGAAGGCAATATTATAGGGTTATCACCCAAACAGCCTACCATTGTGAGTCTATCGATTAGCCACCTCGACTTTTCGACCCGCATGTGAAACCCTTTTGTTGCACTCACCTTTAGTGCAAGATACCCCTAGATACACCCTTCTGAGCCATTCCTTTTATTTTGTCAACCCAATATATTGTTTCGTTACACCTATACACCTTAGCCTACCATGTAGTCTTTATTTGTGATTGGGAAGTCATCATTTGCCTAAGTTCAAGGTTCGAGTGGAAAGGTTTGGAAATCACGCTTTCATCGACAACATTTATGAAGATCATTGAAGACCCCCCGAATTCCCATTGTTCATCTCAAGTGGGAGGATGTTATGTTATTATGTTATGATTCAAATTTTTTTTTTGTGATTGAGTTATGATATTGTAAAGTGCGATGTTATAAGCACTATAGTATGAGCTTTATTGATTAGTATCGAGGAGGCCACCTCGGTCACATTTGAAGATTGGAGTTGGTAGTTTTGCCAACAGAAGAAGAAAAAGGTGGTGTGCCCATCACGACGTCCTCTAATGACACATCTACCTTGCATTTCATGATCCGGTTTCTAGACTTCTAAACTTGAACTTTGGGCGGACGGTAAGTGGTGATGACTTGGTTATAGATTTAGACTACCTGCTTTGTTTTTCATTTTACACCAATTATATATCCCATGTCTTATCCTACCCTTTAGTCATGAAGCATGTCTAGGTGATGCAGCGAGCAATCTTTGGTGTCCTGGCCATGGATTTGGTCATGTATCATTGATTTTGTCCACTTCGCCGTGACATGTTAGTAATGACGAGTCACCCCTTAACCTTTTTCGTGTCTACCCATATTGCCTTCGAGAATTGTTTAGCCCTTAACTCTAGTGGTAGAGATTTGTGTAACCGCCAAGCTTATGATAGAATACATGCTATGACTGTGCGATTGAGTGATCACCCCGAAATTGACACTTAGAATAGTTGAGAGATTTGAGTGTTTGTTCCCCTTTCGTGAGGTGTTCGGCTTTGTTTTATTCTAGCATAAGGGATTTGTAAACTCATATTTTCCAGGTTTTGGGAGATATCTTTTTAGGAATCTATCTAATAAGGTTTACTTAAGGGCAAGTAGAATTCAAGTGGGGGGATATTTGATAACATCAAATAGTCCTGAATATTAAGTGTCAATTTCCCCCGATAATGCTCGTTATTTATATCATTTATATGGATTTACGCTTGTTTTCTATTGTTTTCCACTTTCAGGTAAATTACGAGCATTGGAGCTAAAGAGACGCGGAAATGGAAACATTACTAAAGATTTATCACAGTATGCCTATTTTGAAGAAGTTACGGTGTAACTCCTCTCTCACATTACGCCATAACTATTGCGTGACCCAGAATACCAACTTATCAAGAGGTTACGGCGTAACTCTTCCCAAAGGTTACAACGTAACTATATTAGGTCAAATGAGGATCCACGCCGCTGATACTTACGCCATAACTACTGCATCACTTACGACGTAACCGTGTTTATTGAAGACTACGGCGTAACCACCTATTAGGTTATGCCGTAACTAGCAGATCTAGTGCATTTACGACGGAATAGAAGGTTACGGCGTAACTCCTATATTGGTTACGCCGTAACCCAGCCTATAAATACCCCACAATTCCAAAGATTTCTAATCATCCCATTCCACACACAACTCTCTTAGAACGTGGGAAAAAGCTCAAGGCAGGTCTAGGGGAGCATACGGAGCTTTTTCCAAGGGAGAAGTCACTCAATTACGATAAGCTTTAGCGTTTTATATTTCTTTTACTTTCAATTCATGTATTTCGTACCTTTGAATATTGAATTGATTTGCATGATTAATATGAGCGGCTAAGCACCATTTGGTGCTAGCCTAGTTATGATTCCTTAATTGTTTTGTTTGCATTTACCTTTACTTCCGTACAATTATTTCTAAGTGTATGCATGCATAGTTCTTTGGTAGTCACTCTTGGTTCGGTAGTTTTGAATGGCTGTAGAGGCCAATTTCCTAGGAGATATGACCAACTGACCCTAGGTGAGCGGACTGAGACGGGAAGGGTAAGATATGACCAACTGACAACCCTTTCTACTTGTGCGATTTGACCAACTGATCACCTATCGTTTGGATGAACTTAAGAACTGGGGGGTGTAGTGTCTAAGTTCCTAACGGCTGGGCACTCACTATTTTGAATCTAGCATGTAGCGGTACTTAATGACTTGGCTTAGGGGACCAGGAACAACAGGACTTATGACAGTGCACCTGATTTCTCCTGTGGTGGCATCTTTGCTGATAGGTTAGGGCGAATTGACCAAATGTTGTCCTCTCAAATTTGACCCCACTTGAAGTAATTGGAAGTAGGTAGACGTAGACATAACTAGCTAGGAGGATTGACTAGGTTAGCACCACTATTCCTCTATTGATTCCCCTTTACCCATTTATCTGCTTTTATTCTGCATTAGTAGTTTAATTAATTAATTCCCTATCGAAACAATTATTCTGTGACACTAGACATAGTAATAATCCAACACACATAGCTCTTGGGACGACCTCGGCTTTACCATTTACTACACTACACGCGACCGGGTACACTGCCCGTTAGTGCATTAGGGTAGACCATAGGTATAGCGAGACACTATAAATATTAAGACCTGGTCAGTAAAACCTGCATCAGATTTATTTGAGGTTGATGTAACTAATTTTTAATAAAAAATGTATGCACAATTGATGTATGCACAATCTTATTAGTCAATCATAAGCAATGGATAATAATGGTTGCGAATTATTATTGGTTTTATGTTTTGTTTCTGGGTAATCATGGTTTTCGACCTTTTGACCGACTAATCTGTTGTAGTCGGCTCATAATTAGGTTTTAATTGATTTTTTCACAACGCTATCAATGTTAATGGTGTTTATTAAATTCATGTAGGCACAATCTTATTATTTAAGCATTAGCGATGTATAGGTTTGTCAATTATGCTTAGCTGTATGTGTCTTTTAATTTCTTTTTTCCTGGAATGCCTTTTGTTATTAAGTTTGTTGAACTAACATATTTACAACCTTATTAAACCTGTAGAAAAAATGATTAATCCTTACCATATGATTCATGACGATAATCCTGTGAAGGATAATTTAAGTTTGAAGGTTAAATGCATTAGCATATGGTTTTCACATGCTGTTTTAAAACCAGATGATCCGTGGGCAATGGAAATTGTGGTTCAAGATGAAGAGGTTTATTTACTCATGTATCATTAAAATTATATACATACATATGACGATCTATTATCAATGTTAAATGTGTCTTAATATTAGCATATTTGATTTTCTATTAATAAAGTACATATGTACAACACGTATATTTCAGGAAGGAAGCAGATTTGATTTTCTATTCTGGAAGGAAGAATCCAGTGCGCAATCAAGAATGTTTGCTTTAGAAGTGTCTATCATTCTAATATTAACAGGCCTTAGTCTTGTATACGCTTATGTTAATTATATTGTAATAGCTAGTCCAACAAAGTCGAATGGGTTATGCCCATTAAGGCCTAACCGGTCATGACATGTTATATATACATGCCTCAAACTTGAGGGGTGTGTGTGTGTGAGTTAGTGCATCTCATTTGGAATAAGAAACCCCTCCCTAGATTTCACCAAGTTCACTTCTCTCTCTAATTTCTCTCTATAAACTCTCTCTATGATTATTTATATGTGTTGTGATATCATTGTGGAGACCTAAAATTGGTATCCGAGCTACATGGTGATCTAGAAGTGTGATTTATGTTTTTTAAATTTGTGTTTTGTTGAGTTTTTTTTACCGAGTTTGTATTCTGTCCCAATACCTCACATTTTTTAATTTTAAAAAAGAGTTCTCATGAATTAATCACTAGAGTAGACGTTTTGTGGTTTGGTTTGTTTTTAGAACAAGTTTGTGCAAAAAGAATCAATGAAAAACATCAAACTTTGTGTTTTTTTGATCCATTTTTACGTTTTTTATAAACTTAGTAACTTTCATAAAAACTTTACTATTTCGCACATAAAACATGAAAGCAGAAATTTTTATTTCTGTCTAGGTGTCTTAGTTAAGGATTTTGCAAAAAGAACATGTGAAAACGTAGAGGGAGGGTGAATACGTTACCGTTTAAAAACTTTGAATCTTTAGTATCAAATCGCTTATGAAGTTTGTTATAATATGAAAGTGTCAATTATCGTTTATAACTAATATAAAGCATAGTAAACCAAGTTGTCACACAAGTATGAACATCAAACCACATCACAAGCAATATTATAGTGCAATCAAAAAAGTAAAGAGATAAAAAAAGTAAAGTGCAAACCGAACACGAGGATTTATAGTGGTTTGGTCACGGATCTCCTCTCCGCCCTACTCCACTCCCCGCGTACCCAACTCGAGAGTTACTTCACTAAATCAACAAACTCCCTTCTTGGCGGAGAAAACCTTAAAATCGTCACTTACACTTTCTCCAGTACAAAGCTAAATACCGGGTTCTATACAATATTTTCGGGTACAACCACTCCTGTTATATTTTAAGGCCCAACATAACAAACCTTGTGTTTTATGGCAAAAACACATAAACTATATAATCTAGTTTGGTGAAAGTGTTGTGATGATGCAATAATGTTTACAATGATGATCCATGACACAAATATCTAATGGATATGAATGACTACTTCTAAATGAACTTCCATTAATAGAAAGCCTTCAAATGAAGAAGATCACAAGTTCCCCAAGCTTGATGTGATAGATCTTCATGTGTGTATGCTTGTGGTGAATGAGGATGGGTAGATCTCCAAGCTTTCCTTAGTTGATCAAAATGTAAAATATGCTTACAATAAAGATGAATGTTAGAAGTATTATGATCATGTGATGATGAGGGTGATTAATGTATGTTACTACATGGTTATCTATAGATCTAAATGATGCAAGAATGTGTCTTAGAAGGGATGAAGAAGTGAGAAAACAATGAGCTCTATTTATAGGCAAAATAGGTAATCTAAAAAATAATATTTTATTAGATTTGATATCTTAGTGTATCTTCTAAGATCTTGCTAATCTAACCAAATATTCACCAAATTTTCTAAAGATCTTAAAGAGATATGATGATGCATGGAATGATGTAAAAATGCATTTTCATTTAGATTAAAATGTTCTAGAAAATAAACTTGTAAAATGTATTATGTAACTAGTTGATAAAATGTCTAGCTACCTTTTATAAAATAAAATATTTAGTTGAGTGCTGGTCAAAATAAGATGTATTTTGTCAAGTGTACGTAAACTTTAGTACTTGTATGAATATTATAGTTAGTTTACTTGTACAACTAAAGGTAAGTATATATTTGTTAGACATTTTACCAAAGATGTATTTGTATAAATACTTGTGAATTCAAAATGTAAAATGAGGTTCGAAATAGAATGGTTAACCTATTCAAATACTTAGTGACTCTAAATGTATTTTAAATATTCTAAATGATTTGTTAAGGGGTTTGATCATAATGCGACATAACAAACATGTACGAACCTGTGTTGTAGCATACGAGGACTTGAGACATCGAGAGGTGTTGAATGTATGTTGGGACAAAATGTGATTACGAGTAACTTGTACATTTTACGTTATATATTACAAGTTACATGTTTGTCATCAATCAAAACAAACGAGACTGTATAGATTAAATATCGTAATATTTGCACTAACAATCTCCCCCTTTTTGATGATGACAAAGATATGTAAACGTAATGGATAGTAAAATGTAAAAGGTTACTTGTATCCGTACTACCTTTACATTACCTTCTCCGTTTACACTCTTCTCCCCCTTTTGTCGAAACAAAAAGGGCGTGTCCTTGGAGTTTAACTTGATTTCTCCCCAAAAAGGCGAGCTTGCATCATCCTTGGTGAAGTTAATTCGTCTACTCCGATCTGTCCCTTGTTTGGTAGCGGATCCATGGATCAAATTAAGAGGCTTAACCTACATCAAGGTTAGTTTTATGCAACAAAAATTATGAGAAATATATGATAAAGAAAATGGATAGCAATGTTAGCCTATTTTCTCCACTTTTTTTTTATCGAAGTACAAAGGCTTGTTGAAAAGTGAGAATGATGATGAATGCGTGCATGTTCCCCCTTGACGGTTGCTCCCCCTTGTTTGAGGTGTCAGGGTATGATTAAAAACCTACAAAACAAATATTAGTGAAAAACTATATTCGTCATTGGACGAGTAAGTGATAGACAACAAAGTGTGTATAAGATGCATTCAATAAATGCTTGACGGAAGCTCCACCTTCCTTTAGGGCGTCAAGATGAACCTAAAATAAGAAAAATAATTGATGCAAACTTCATCCTTAGATGAGTAAGTTATATACAATCGAGTGTATATGATGATGAACCTACAATGAAAAAAATTAGTGAAATATATTTCATCTTTTTGACAAAGAAAAAGAAGATGTATATATGCGATATATAAATGATATAATCAAGGATATCATGAAGTGTAGTCTCCTAATAAGAATTACAATCATAAGAAAAGTGAGAATATAATATGATAAGAGCCTACAAAATAGTGCCTAAAAAGAAGATATGAAGTGAAGTTGGAATATAAAGAGTTAAAGCTAGTGGTGCTAGTGTTGGTGTCGATTTACTAGTAGGATTCATGTGGTGATAACTCGGTAGATGACTCAAGATTTATAAAAGTAAGTTTTCGCTAATCCATGGTGGTGATGATTAGTGAAAGTGGTGATGGAAGGTGGTGGTGATAACGTAGAAAACTATTAAGGAGTTAGAAACTCGTATGTATAGCAAATAATATAAAAATATAGACTCATGCAATCCTTTCGTAATGTCAAGTGACTAAGACTAAGAGGAAGAAAAAATATGAATATACATTGCAATTCAATGGTGCATAAGGGTTATGATTTGAATGATTTATTGATGCTAACAACCTATTGTTTTGAACAAGTTCTTATATGCTTCAAGCCAAGAGTAATTATAATGCGTTCTATCTAAGAATGTTATAATGAAGATACCAAAAAAATGCATAAATATAAGAGTGATAACATGAAGATAAATTCATTCATTGATTGACACGAATTATAAAAATGACGTATTCTAGGTGACAATGGGAGAGATAGTATTAACATAGTTTTGACCGACATGGACGATTATGACATTGAAAAGAAGTGAAGACAATATGTACCAAAAATAAATAAATATTAATAAGTACCTATATGAGGATGAGAATGACATCATATGAGAGAGAGTTGGATAGACCAATGTGCTAAAAAAGTGTTGGGAATGGCAGTTTTGATTAATATATTGTTTGCACTAACAATGACATGCAGGATATGTGTCAAGTGAGAAAAGGATAAGATCCTATGATTGTGTTCTAGATAGTAAAGTTGTAAGGTGCTAGTTTAAGGAAAATCCTAGATTTGTTGATTGTGGAGATGAAGAAGTTTGTAAAACACGTGATGCGTTTTTCACTTGATGAGGTATTGGTTCAAACTTGTGATATAAGGTTAAAAAAGGTTGAACTAGTTGTGGTTTCATGAACCGGTTTTAGCTAAGTGGTGTTTACCTATGTATTGGTATTTTAGGGTGTAAGAGAAATAAAATTTGACAAAAGACAATTATGTGAATGGATGTAACACCCCAAAAATGGTTTGTCTGCAGCGGAAGTAAGTGTTACCGGGGTATTACTCGATTGGTACCATAACACAATGTATAGAACAACAGTTTAACTTGAGAAATCGTATTTTGTAAAGATTTATGTTTACATCTTTCAAAATATATATTATAGAATGTAGGCCCATAAAAGAATTAAAGTGGTCCCCAAGTTATATTAGAGTCTTCTATAACCATGCCATGCCAATGCCCAAGCGCCTCCAAAGTTTAGCTATCGCCTGCAATCCTGAAAATGCATGCTAAAAGTGTCAACACAAAGGTTGGTGAGTTCACAGGTTTTTAATACACAAGTACTTTCCAAAACAGGAAAAATCAATTGGTTGTCAAAGTTTCAAAGGGTCCATTTTGTATGCAGCGTGTTCATGGCATAAAAGTTCCACTACTTAAGCCGATTCAGCCGAACATTGCCCCTACATGCAACATGCTCTAACCTAGCATGAGAACTGATTCTATGCACTCCGATTAGTAGAGTGAGGGGATGGCTCTACCCCTAAATAGCGCTATCCATAAACATCAACGGCTAGTCCCGTACAGTGGGAGGGAGTTAATAAGTAGTGTAGTACCAGGGGACTTTTACAGTCATACATATATATATATATAGGCGCCAAACATAAGCATACATTACGAGTTTGCACAGTATAGCAGAGCATAGCTCAAGAATTGAATCAGTTCAGTAAATCCATAATTTCATGAATGCACAACCAATTTAGTTTTAAGAAATCATAGCATGCTTTTCACCCCAAAACGAGTAAAACAGTAAAACGGGGCTGTGAAACTCACCTTAGTCCGAAGAAATACAAGAATCACAACTAACACGACTGGCATCGAGAAGTGTAACATAGCAGTATCACAAGGTAGCAACGCACAATGATACAAGAGTACCGACACAACGGTACATCATTGGCACAACCTGATAGTATATGGTTTATCTCAAAATGCGTCTCGTAAATAAATAAGTTTTCAAAAGATAAGCGTTTTAGTTTTCGTGGAATACTCGTATTAAGAACTATAAGTGTTTATTGTCGTAATTCGTAAGAAAAGTTTAGTATTATCATTCGTGTGGTGTTTTGAAGATTACAGACTCAAAATACAACTCACGCTAAAGTATAATATATATATCTCATATATATTATAAAGTAAAAGAATAGACAAGATATCTCAGAAAAACGAGTCACAAAAGCATTGACGAGTGAATTATAGGGGAGAAGGTAACGACAAGAAAATATGTCAAGAAGTAAATCAATTGAGCTTTAGCCCGATAATAATCCAACTTAAATCTGGTTCGAGTCCAATGTGTCCAATATTCTTTGTCGGATATTCTAAGTCCATCACGAGTCTAATTATGTCCAAACGATGTCAATCCAATATATATATAGTCCCGAGTCAATATTTGTCCAAAGTCTATTATTGTTAGTCCGACATAATCTAATAAGTTTGTCCAATTTCATCATGTCCGACATTTGTCCAAGGTTAGTCCAATATGATTCAAGTTATAATATGTTTTATGTAAGTCCAATAAATATTAGTATAGTTCAATGATTTTTAGTCCATTATCCGTTTTAGGTTCCATAAGATTTTACAAGTAAATTAAGTAAATTTCTAAATTAGATAACCCGAAAAAAATAAAATACAAGTGTTACATATTTATTTTAGTAGCCCAAGATCAAACTAAACACACCCTATGTGGGCGTGACATGACAACAAATAAACAACGACGACACCCTAGTTTGGGCTGAGACACGCAAAACAAACACCCCTTTGGGGTGGAGTGCGACAGCGGACAAACAAACACCATTGAGGGTCGGTCATAGACTCGACAGTAGAATCGGGTAAACACCCTTGGTGTTGCTGTTGTGGTGACTCAACCTAAGTCAAATAAACAAACCAAACACCCCGGTTTGGACGACATTAACCTAACGCTCCTGCTGGGCTGCTGCTAACCAGGTATACCCCTTGTGGTCTGTTGTTGAACCGAGGCAAACACACCCTATTTGTAAATGTGGGCTTTGGCCACTTAATACTAAACGCGCCCTATACCACAACCAATCTCCAACACATTCACTCAAACATAATACTAATACAGTTGTAAGGTTTTACTACACAAAACAATTTCAGACACACTCCTTTCTTACTGAAATGAAGTAGCAACAAACCTGAAATAAAACAACAAGCACACACTTGAACCGCACAAAACCAAACACCCTTTGGTGTTTTCTTTGTCGAACCGAAAACAACAAACAAACGCACCCTAGGCGGCTTCGGTGTGGGCCGAGACAAATAAACCAAGCGCACCCTCTTGCGTGTTAAACTGAGAGTAAACTATCACAACGACACCCCTTCAGGGATGTCGTGAGCCTAGCCAAACAATCACCACTTGTGGTGGTTCACTCGATAACAAACAAACCAGGCGCCCCTCTTGGGGATGCTTTCATCAAGAACAACCATACAAACCAACCCTATCGGTGTTTCTGTCCAACCGAAACTAGAACCAAACACCTTTCAGGTGTAGTTGGTTATACCCAACTTCAATCAAACACCTTTGTGGGTCGGTTGTGTCATGCAAAAGAAACGCCCCTATGTGGGTTTTATCTCTAGCCGGCAACAAACAAATAAACAAACCTCTTGGTACACAACCAAATCGAATCAAGTACACACCAAATGAATTTTCAAAGAAATCAAAGATAAACAAGACCAAGATCAAAGCCAAGACTAATCAGGTCTAACTGACCCGTAACCCTCAACCCGACCTGACTCGAGGCATACAACCGAAACAGACACCACTTTTACCGAGAGTTTTAGCACACGAAACATGTTTTAAATTCGTTTTTTCACAAATCTTTAATCCACAAAAAATAAAACAACATATTCATAATTGGCTTTATATTCGGTTTAATTAAAATAATTTAACAAGATCGATTCGGTATCAACATACCACAAGGGTAAGCGGGATGAGGGTGGTGGCGATATGGCTGTGATGATGGTGGCTAACCCGAACCAATAATACCCTAACATGACCCTACCATCACCTAAAGCCCGATCTACCTTCGAGCCTTGTTTCTTGCTTTAAAGAGATGGTGGTGATGGCAGAAGAGGCGACGGAGGAAGCTGTGAGGCGGTTGGTGAGAGTGTTTGTGATGCACAGTTTTAGACAGAAAATGGAGAAAAAGATCATAATACGAGTAGATCTTATCAACTAAAATGAAAAGATAGATATGATATACTTGTTATTAAACAATTATAACAGTACACATGTACTAACATGTGATATGTATTATCTGTACATGAATGAGATAAAGTAGAAATTTTTTTATAGCTTTTGTTAACTTGTATTAGATTTAAGGTTATAGCGGGTATATTTTGATCCCGGTAATTACAAATGTTAAACCTTTAAATTACGAAAATCAAAAAATCAGGTAACGTAAAAATATAATGTTCATTAAAATGTTAAAACTTATCGTCATTCTTTATTTTAATATTTAAAATGAATCATGGGTTTATCGAAGTGTTTAAACGTTATTTAAACTATAACAAGTTTAAAGTGATATTAGTAAATTTAATAACCTGAAAAGTTTCGTGAAACTCTTATAAATGGCAAACATTTTATTTGAACGTTAGATAATCGCACGCTAACAAAATAATATAAATTGGTAAATAAAAGTCCAAAAGTTTTATATTTGACATATAAGGATGTTTACTTGAAATAAATATAACGCATGTTGGTGTCGGTGAGCACGTTTATTGGGAATGTGAGTTACGTCACACTAGTTAGTTGTTGTGATCAGTTAAACTGATAACGTTTAATCTTAAAGGAATTAGATGTAGAAAATGGATAAGTATTCGTTCCCTATAATATAATATTAATTTAATACAAGGTGAAATTTACCGGTGGTTACAGTCTCACCCCCTTAAAAGAACTTCGTCTCGAAGTTCAGTGAGTGGTATATGCTAACGATGTATTTGAGTTCATATTTACGTTTCCATGTGAATTCAGTACCGTCTTCGAAGGTTCCATCGAACTTTGACAATAGGAATGCGACTTTACTTAAGTCGTTTGACCTCACGGTCAGTGATCTCGATATGTTACGTTAAAGTTTAGACGTTAATCAATTTGGATCTCTTCCAGAGAAATAGTAAGTGTCTCATCAGTATGTCAATTTTCAGAATGCATTCACGAAGGGCGGCGTGTACACTGCTAAGTTCGGGTGGTAGCTCGAGTCTGTAAGCTGCCAATTTAATTCTAGCAAATATTTTGTTTTTGGAAAGTCTGATGTTGAGATGTTTGGGAAAAGGTGTGAGTATTTGTGGTGAATTATGATCTTCACAACTGAAGAGTCTAATGTGGTAGTGCCAGTTGGAGGGCTGAAAACGCTGGAGAATCAAATATATTGTGGGGCCAGTTGGAGACGTCGTAGGAGTAAGTGTTATATCAATGGTCAGAGGTTGTTCTTACAAGGAGTTCTGGAGTTACAAGCTCAACAATTTCAAAGTCACGGAAAGAACGGTTAGTTTGGCTTGTTGGTTTGAGTGGATAAAATCAGATATATATATATATATATATATATATATATATATATATATATATATAAATATATATATATATATTTATCATCAATTATCCTGCAGACTGCAAGGTCATATATGTCACAAGCATACTTCTGAATGATGCTTTGTCATGGTATAATGTTGTTGCTCAATGTATTAGTATTGAAAATATTCATAAGATTGCTCGGACTAAGTTAGGAAGTTATTAATCAAGAATTATTGCCCTCAAGATGAGGTACAAGAAATGAAGGTGATTTTAGAACCTTGATGTCAGAGATATTAATATCATGACTTATATCCGTTGCTTTCGAGAGTTGGCAGTATTGTGAGTTGTAAGTGAGACAAGTCTCTTTATCTGAGATGGATAGTTGGGTAAGATGTTCGTGATCTCGAAGGATTATATTTTTGTTAGATAGGTTTTCAGACGTAATGTAATAAGACATTTTCGCAGAAGTCGACGTTTTAAAGTTTTCTTAGCATAAGAAAGTTTGATAAGGTTTGACCAGAAATTTCTAATTTCGTAAGAACAAGTATCTTCAAAAAAAAATTTCATCATAAGTATTATCGTTGACGCAAATGAAACTCTAGAGGAAGGTCCTTGAAGGCGAAGCGTCATAGAAGGAAATGTAGTTAAATATGTATAAATCCATATGTTTTAGACGCTAAAGGTTAGAGTACAGTTGTTAATGTTAAGCTCGTTGGTAGTTTATCCTTTAACGACTAACATGGTGTCACCGTCCTCTCGGATTTGATCGCTATAAAAACAAAGAGTCTCAACTTGTTAAAATTTCGGGAGAGAACTTAAATGAATGTAGAGAAAGTTGCTGAACTTCAGCTTTTGTGATGAAAACTTGTTAAATAAAGTTCTTAAATGACCACATGGACTCGGTTCCAAGTTGAAGGTTTACATGTCTATTATATGGGTTCAAAGGTTATTTCTTAAATTCAAATAATTCCAACACCTCAGCTTTTGTAGATAATGAATCAGTTTGTTCCTTAGCAATTTCTCATTGACGTTTATTATTCATTGTTTCATAACAAAGGGTTTGATCTACTCTGAAGATTGGGTTCAATTACAAAAGAAGATATTGGTTATCCTTGTGAGGAAGATATTTTATTATTTGCAAATTAGTGGTAAATCGAAGATTGTGATTTAGTATCGAAGCAACAACTGTGTAATGTGACTTTTAAAATAGCTTATAGGATAATAGAAAGCAATTTATTATTTATAGTATAGTAGTGAAATCGTAGTTAAATTTTGTGATGTTTTGGTAAGATAACAAATCAGGTTATAACATAACTCGTGAAATGATTTGCAAATAATTCATAGAGTAGATAAGAAAACAATTTATAAATTGTCCAATAGTAGGAATATTTGTAGTTCATTTTGTGATTTAGTGGCAAAGCCTGTTCAATAAGTTGTGGTAAACTTGTAGGGTAACTGTAACTTGGTTTACAAAATGTTAGTAAAAGTGTTTGTTGTTTAATGAAATAGAAGCACAGTACCGAATCGATTTATTACAATATAGTAGTCCATGAAGTGATTTTTACAAAAACTTTATAGAAAAATTTGAGAAAGAGTCGTTGTTTATAAAATACCAGAAAGGTCGAAGATTTTGATTCAGTGATGAAGTAGTACAACATTTGGTAGATTGACCGCGAAATAGTTGTCAAGATGATTGATTACAGTTCGTGCGTTAAAAAACGACACAGTTTACTATTTTATAAGGGGGAATAGATGATCAAACTGTTGGTAATCTCTAAGGATAAGTAGAGGATTATGTATCTGTTCCCACAAATAGTAGCTCGAGTTACAGGTTAACTCGTGGTATATTTCTAGGTTATTAAAAGTTCAGTAGTTTGCTCGTTATTTATATTCAACTAGGGTTTCCCTTCGTAGACGTCGTGATGTGTCATTCCTAGAACGGCAAGGAATGTATTCCGACTCATCAATTGAGTACGAGTTTTGGGATAGAGGAGACACTATTACAGCAGTGAGTAAGAAGGCAACCTCGATCTCAACGTCTGAGAAAATGGTAATGGGGCAGAATGGAGATGACATGGTGTTGCAATAACCCAGTAATAGTGATTCAATATATTAAAATTAATGTTTAAATAGTGTGCATCATCTGCCAAGCAAATCTCTATGCACGTTGCTGATAGGAGATGTTTAAATAGTTATGCATCATATTTGTTGGGTATAAAATCTATGTTGAAGGGAGGGGTTAGCAAGTTCAGGGTACAACTCCGGAGGAGAGAGTTAATTACTACTAGCAATTAGTCGATCGGGTCAGTACTTAACGAAAAAGGGTACAACGTTCGTGTTCAGGATCGTAGTGTCAAAAGAAATCCAACTACATGTCGAGATCAAGTCAAGCTCCAAATACGAGTAAACGTCAGTAGTTCCCAATGGGTACGATGGAGGATCACACATCGATTGAGTGTAAAGTACTTATTAATAGGATAACATCGATAGAACAGCATCAGCATGATATCATTGATAAAACAACATAGTAGGATGATATGGATAAAACGACATCAATAAAACGGCGTCGATAAAACGACATCGATAGGAATACATCAATGGAGCATAAGGTATAACACCAATAGTGTGTGAGGTATTGCATCAATAAAGCGTAAGGTAAAACCTTAATCGAGTAGGGTTGATGAAACACCGTCGGTAGAACATTATCGATTCAAAAAATTTAACAACATCGACTGGATAACGTCGATTGAACAATATTGCGTGAACGGCATTGATTCGGAAAATAAACAACAATCGTTCCAAGATAGGGCTTGGGGTAGGGGGTCCATAACAAAACCACAATCAAGGCAAGGATAAAATAAAGTAGCAAATCCAAATCCGCAACAAGACCGAAAATCTCAGTACCAATTAATCCAAAAGCAAATATAGTCAAGATTAATTCCAAAACGCTCCTGTAAGTTCAATGAACTTATTACGGTATTAAACGTGTCGAAATACGCAACTCGAATTCAAATGGTGACCAACCGGGTCTAACTCGACCCTACGTAAAGCATGATTAGATGTTTTCATTAATTCCAAAAGTGATTCACAGTAACATGACCAAGCGGCAATGAAAGACGTTCCGTAAAAGTGAGAAAATGTCACTATGAATAAGTATTGTAATGCCAGTGTGTTGTGTGTAGGGTTAAAATTTTACCATGTCCATGCTCGTTTACACATACTAAATCATTTCATTTTCCCCCAAAACCAAAATAACCATCCCTAGCATTGCAAAGTTCGCCTCAGGGTTGGACATAGGTGATCAGTCTATGCCCTTCTCCTTGATGAATATAGGTGATCAATCTATATTCACATGAACTTTGGAATACTCGGCCCAGTTACACTAGCAATACGTACTTTACTTTTAGAAGTTGTTACGAAAGACTAAACGAGCATTCCATTTATGTAAGGGATAAGGCGTAGCGCTGTGGTACGTAAACATACGTATAAGAAAGCAATCATAGTTCATAGTGAGACTAAGTGGATAGTAATATAATACATATCTCATCAAGTATGACTTCAACAAGTCAAAATCGAGGCATCAGCTTGGCAGGCAGGCATGTATCGGTCATAGGGTTAAGTTTTCGTAAAAGTAGTTATAGTCTAGGTTTAAAAAATACCCAGTTCTCTATAACCGAGGCTCTGATACCAATATGTAACACCCCAAAAATGGTTTGTCTGCAGCGGAAGTAAGTGTTACCGGGGTATTACTCGATTGGTACCATAACACAATGTATAGAACAACAGTTTAACTTGAGAAATCGTATTTTGTAAAGATTTATGTTTACATCTTTCAAAATATATGTTATAGAATGTAGGCCCATAAAATAATTAAAGTGGTCCCCAAGTTATATCAGAGTCTTCTATAACCATGCCATGCCAATGCCCAAGCGCCTCCAAAGTTTAGCTATCGCCTGCAATCCTGAAAATGCATGCTAAAAGTGTCAACACAAAGGTTGGTGAGTTCACAGGTTTTTAATACACAAGTACTTTCCAAAACAGGAAAAATCAATTGGTTTTCAAAGTTTCAAAGGGTCCATTCTGTATGCAGCGTGTTCATGGCATAAAAGTTCCACTACTTAAGCCGATTCAGCCGAACATTGCCCCTATGTGCAACATGCTCTAACCTAGCATGAGAACTGATTCAATGCACTCCGATTAGTAGAGTGAGGGGATGGCTCTACCCTTAAATAGCGCTATCCATAGACATCAACGGCTCGTCCCGTACAGTGGGAGGGAGTTAATAAGTAGTGTAGTACCAGGGGACTTTTACAGTCGTACATATATATATATATAGGCGCCAAACATAAGCATACATACCAGTTTGCACAGTATAGCAGAGCATAGCTCAGTAAATTGAATCAGTTCAGTAAATCCATAATTTCATGAATGCACAACCAATTTAGTTTTAAGAAATCATAGCATGCTTTTCACCCAAAACGAGTAAAACAGTAAAACGGGGCTGTGAAACTCACCTTAGTCCGAAGAAATACAAGAATCACAACTAACACGACTGGCATCGAGAAGTGTAACATAGCAATATCACAAGGTAGCAACGCACAATGATACAAGAGTACCGACACAACGGTACATCATTGGCACAACCTGATAGTATATGGTTTATCTCAAAATGCGTCTCGTAAATAAATAAGTTTTCAAAAGATAAGCGTTTTAGTTTTCGTGGAATACTCGTATTAAGAACTATAAGTGTTTATTGTCGTAATTCGTAAGAAAAGTTTAGTATTATCATTCGTGTGGTGTTTTGAAGATTACAGACTCAAAATACAACTCACGCTAAAGTATAATATATATATCTCACATATATTATAAAGTAAAAGAATAGACAAGATATCTCAGAAAAACGAGTCACAAAAGCATTGACGAGTGAATTATAGGGGAGAAGGTAACGACAAGAAAATATGTCAAGAAGTAAATCAATTGAGCTTTAGCCCGATAATAGTCCAACTTAAATCTGGTTCGAGTCCAATGTGTCCAATATTCTTTGTCGGATATTCTAAGTCCATCACGAGTCTAATTATTTCCAAACGATGTCAATCCAATATATATATAGTCCCGAGTCAATATTTGTCCAAAGTCTATTATTGTTAGTCCGACATAATCTAATAAGTTTGTCCAATTTCATCATGTCCGACATTTGTCCAAGGTTAGTCCAATATGATTCAAGTTATAATATGTTTTATGTAAGTCCAATAAATATTAGTATAGTTCAATGATTTTTAGTCCATTATCCGTTTTAGGTTCCATAAGATTTTACAAGTAAATTAAGTAAATTTCTAAATTAGATAACCCGAAAAAAATAAAATACAAGTGTTACATATTTATTTTAGTAGCCCAAGATCAAACTAAACACACCCTATGTGGGCGTGACATGACAACAAATAAACAACGACGACACCCTAGTTTGGGCTGAGACACGCAAAACAAACACCCCTTTGGGGTGGAGTGCGACAGCGGACAAACAAACACCATTGAGGGTCGGTCATAGACTCGACAGTAGAATCGGGTAAACACCCTTGGTGTTGCTGTTGTGGTGACTCAACCTAAGTCAAATAAACAAACCAAACACCCCGGTTTGGACGACATTAACCTAACGCTCCTGCTGGGCTGCTGCTAACTGTGTATACCCCTTGTGGTCTGTTGTTGAACCGAGGCAAACACACCCTATTTGTAAATGTGGGCTTTGGCCACTTAATACTAAACGCGCCCTATACCACAACCAATCTCCAACACATTCACTCAAACATAATACTAATACAGTTGTAAGGTTTTACTACACAAAACAATTTCAGACACACTCCTTTCTTACTGAAATGAAGTAGCAACAAACCGAAAATAAAACAACAAGCACACACTTGAACCGCACAAAACCAAACACCCTTTGGTGTTTTCTTTGTCGAACCGAAAACAACAAACAAACGCACCCTAGGCGGCTTCGGTGTGGGCCGAGACAAATAAACCAAGCGCACCCTCTTGCGTGTTAAACTGAGAGTAAACTATCACAACGACACCCCTTCGGGGATGTCGTGAGCCTAGCCAAACAATCACCACTTGTGGTGGTTCACTCGAGAACAAACAAACCAGGCGCCCCTCTTGGGGCTGCTTTCATCAAGAACAACCATACTAACCAACCCTATCGGTGTTTCTGTCCAACCGAAACCAGAACCAAACACCTTTCAGGTGTAGTTGGTTATACCCAACTTCAATCAAACACCTTTGTGGGTCGGTTGTGTCATGCAAAAGAAACGCCCCTATGTGGGTTTTATCTCTAGCCGGCAACAAACAAATAAACAAACCTCTTGGTACACAACCAAATCGAATCAAGTACACACCAAATGAATTTTCAAAGAAATCAAAGATAAACAAGACCAAGATCAAACCCAAGATTAATCAGGTCTAACTGACCTGTAACCCTCAACCCGACCTGACTCGAGGCATACAACCGAAACAGACACCACTTTTACCGAGAGTTTTACCACATGAAACATGTTTTAAATTCATTTTTTCACAAATCTTTAATCCACGAAAAATAAAACAACAGATTCATAATTGGCTTTGTATTCGGTTTAATTAAAATAATTTAACAAGATCGATTCGGTATCAACATACCACAAGGGTAAGCGGGATGAGGGTGGTGGCGATATGGCTGTGATGATGGTGGCTAACCCAAACCAATAATACCCTAACATGACCCTACCATCACCTAAAGCCCGATCTACCTTCGAGCCTTGTTTCTTGCGTTAAAGAGGTGGTGGTGATGGCAGAAGAGGCGACGGAGGAAGCTGTGAGGCGGTTGGTGAGAGCGTTTGTGATGCACAGTTTTAGACAGAAAATGGAGAAAAAGATCATAATACGAGTAGATCTTATCAACTAAAATGAAAAGATAGATATGATATACTTGTTATTAAACAATTATAACAGTACACATGTACTAACATGTGATATGTATTATCTGTACATGAATGAGATAAAGTAGAAATTTTTTTATAGCTTTTGTTAACTTGTATTAGATTTAAGGTTATAGCGGGTATATTTTGATCCCGGTAATTACAAATGTTAAACCTTTAAATTACGAAAATCAAAAAAATCAGGTAACGTAAAAATATAATGTTCATTAAAATGTTAAAACTTATCGTCATTCTTTATTTTAATATTTAAAATGAATCATGGGTTTATCGAAGTGTTTAAACGTTATTTAAACTATAACAAGTTTAAAGTGATATTAGTAAATTTAATAACCTGAAAAGTTTCGTGAAACTCTTATAAATGGCAAACATTTTATTTGAACGTTAGATAATCGCACGCTAACAAAATAATATAAATTGGTAAATAAAAGTCCAAAAGTTTTATATTTGACATATAAGGATGTTTACTTGAAATAAATATAACGCATGTTGGTGTCGGTGAGCACGTTTATTGGGAATGTGAGTTACGTCACACTAGTTAGTTGTTGTGATCAGTTAAACTGATAACGTTTAATCTTAAAGGAATTAGATGTAGAAAATGGATAAGTATTCTTTCTCTATAATATAATATTAATTTAATACAAGGTGAAATTTACCGGTGATTACAATGGATTACTTTCCACCTTGATTGGTGGACATCCAACAAAATGTGTAATGTATCAAATAAATAATGACAACAAAGTGTTTAGGAGTTATTTGGGTTAACGAAAGAGGTGAGCTAGTGATGTTTTTATGGATGATGGTTAACATATAATGAACTTCATCCTTAAAGTCATGTACCTCTTATTGATTAATACGAGATGATCGTATGACGAGGCATGTGGTTTCCTCATAGGAGGTGGAGAGGATGATGTAATTAAAGTATTGTTGTAGCTAAATAGTGATGGAGGCAAATTTTGTAAAGCAGAAGTAATAATGAGATTTGGAAAGAGGTCAGTTGAATGATATGAAGATGTAATGCCAAATCACTAAATTTTATATGTTCTAAAACTATATGCAAGTTTAAAGGGTCCCATAAAACATATTACTATCTATGTAGCAATAAGGGGATTGTGCGAAATGAGCATATAAAAGTTAGAACAAAGTGAGATAACAAATAATTTGTTATCAACCCACAAAACAAATTTGTTAGTGACAAAAGATGCTAACATGATAGAGATCAAATGATAACATCTTATATAAGCAAAAACAACACATTCCACTTAGTAGACAAGAAATCACCACACAACAAGGTGGCATCAAGACAAACAATCATATTATGCAAGAATGCGACATTATTCAAGACATTTTATTTTTAGATTGTTTTGTCGTTAGGCTTAGACATTTAAGTATACTTAGCTATAAGTAAGTATGACAATTTATGTGATTATATTGTTAGGATAAAAATACTTCTAAAAGTTTATCATACCAAAATCACTTTGACAAATTATAAGTGCACACGTAGCAAACAAATAGGTGACAAAGACGCAAAAGAAGCAAGACAAGAGATTCATGCAAGCCATGTTTAAATTATAAATAGACTATCTTACGCATAGATTTTAAGGAATGTCAACAAAAGATAATAGCTTTCAAACATGGATACATTCATAACAAAGTTACATATTATGAGTTCGCAAGTAACACATTAGTCATGCGAAACATTATATAGAGGACATAATTGCTTCAACTGTAAATATCATGCAAATCATGTTTACTCTTAACATTAGGTAGCATAAAGCATCACAAAGACAAAACCTTTCTAGGGCTTACACATTTGACAATTAATCAAATAGATATTAAACACCAAGATAACGGCACGACATACGAACAATATAAACAAGAACATGTAATCAATACATGTATGTGTAATGCAAGTGGTTTTAAAAGAAAAGTCCTATCTACTACTTGTTTGATTAGTATTCCTAAGACGAGGCAAACTATCACTATTTTAACACTTACTTTAGGCAAGTATAGGTATACAAATTGTTCAAGTTGGAGAATGAATATGAGACTATTACTAGTGATGCTCAATTAAGGGTAAACACGACCATTTTTACGGGTGATTCAACATACCCAACTTCTTTCCTGGAAGCAATTTCACCGATAGGTCAAATTGAGTTTCTAGTTCAATAGGTTCTCCAGTAGTCATTCTCATGTTTGAAAGATGAGAATTCCTATTTTTGCCTATTAAAGTGTATAAAAGATGATAGTTTACCAATTCTTGGCTTAATGTGACTCAACTAATATGCAATATAACTAAGGTGATGAAGATGTCATAATATACACAAAATTTTTAACAATGTTGTGTTGACTTTTAGAAATAAAACAATAAGTTTCAATCTTGTGTTTGGAATATAAGGTTGCTTAAATTGGATGACATGTTTTGATCATTTACGACCAAGAGATGTGTTTGTGTGTGACAATGGAATAAGAGCATTCTAGAGAATGCTTCTTGGAGTGTTTTCCAACAAGAATCTTAGTAAGGTTACTAACCTCAATAGATCTTGTGTATACTCTAGAGATGTGTATGTTATAACCTTTAGATGTGTTTCAAGGCTTGAACTAGATTATGAGCAAGGTTTTGTTATGATGTACACTTGAAAGGATATAGATACAAATTGTATCTTTCGACAAGTAAGATTATTCAATGTGATAAAGTTATCTGAAAACAGGTATGAAAACATGAAGGTGTAACTAGTTCATAGAACCTTTTTATTCAAGAATATATAGCCAAAGAGGTGTAATGAAATTTCTTGTAACACAATCATTCATATTACAAGGATAGAATGATGCATAGAATATACAATATCCTTTATTTCCTTTTTAACGAGAGAAATACTTAACACATGATTTCTTAGGCATAGTGTCTTCCAAAACATCATATTGTCCTAAATGAAGATTTGAAGCTAGAGTGTTTGAAATGAGAATTTCAACACATGTTTGAATTGGAAGTGGGTATAGAGAATAAACTAGTAAGGTTGAGTAAGATCTAAGGAATCCATAGAAATGTTGGTTGATTCGGATAGTCCTATTCTAAATATACCATGTCTCAAGGTGATTATATTGACTAGATGATGACAAGAGGGTTTCACTCGAGTTCTTATGTATACTTATCAAAATTAATTGTCACTCGGGGTGCGTGAGGTTGTCTTTGAGATTGCATATTAACATATGTTGTTAAAATATTGATTTAAGGTTTAGCAAAACTTATGCATAAGTTTTAACAACAAAGTATTACTAATAATTTGATAACTTGTGAAGGTAGTACTGCTTATACCTAGTGGAAATTGACAAAAATTACCAGGAGCATCATGCTCATTTGAGGTTCTAGCCATAATGAATCATCTAAGTCCTTATAGGTGGGAAAGTATGGTTCAGTTTGTTCAACGTGCATTTGACTCAGTACGATTGTTGGACACAAGGGCTTTTTGAGCAATACACTCAACGAATTCAAATGATGGTAAGGATGGTGGATTGGTGGATCTAGGTGGTAGGTCTTCTAGTGTGTCTAAATAAGGATGTGGTGAACTAGACGTTTGTTGTGCTATGGGAGTACTTAGGTTGATTATTTGTCCATAGATGTTGAACGCAACAAGTATGGATACTAATTCTTATGGTTAATTGGTTGGTACAACTAGTGGGTGAAGTGCTTGAAGTTTTGGACATGTTTGTGAAGCTTAGGGGCTGAGGTATATCATAGAGGTGAACGTGATCGGATGATGGTGAAAGAACAAGTGAACTTAATTGGTAAATGTTCAAGGATGAAGACCTATTGACATTTGCTTTATTCCTATTGATTGGGAGAGTGTTACGACAAGTGCCACCGAAGGTGGCAAAGAGGTATAAGTGCTACAGTGGGTTGTTTGTTTTGGATAAGTGTTCTAGTTTGAGTCATTTTAGGATTAGTTTTTTAACTTGTGATGTTAAAATACTTGGGTGTTGATTTTTTGGATATGACTTTTAATGACTACAATCGTAAGTTACATATACTTTTCGGATGAAATACTTAAGTTTTCAATCCTATCTTGTTGAGATTATAGAGCTTAGATTGCACTCAAGGATAGCAAGACTTGATAATACATCTTTAACATAAGTGTGAGTTATGAATCGATGTAAATCCTTATCGTCTTGGTGGATGACACATTATTTTCATGTAAACAAAGTGAGGCAAAACATGTAGATACAAAAAAATATCTATAGTCATATGTTAGACTTGTGTATGATATCTTTGCAAATAAAGAGTCCGCATTTGTTATTCTTGGTGGCAAGTCATCTGCAAATGGATGAGGAGATATTGGTGGTGTTGCACAAAGTTCGATAGGTACAAGTTTTGGAGACTTTGGTAGTGAAGGTATTTTGGATGGTTATGAAGTAGTCATAATGGTGAGTGGAGCTGAAGTACTTCAGTTTAGAAAGTTCTCTGATAATGATTTAAAACGTACACTTTTAAGGGGTCATTTAAGCCCTTAATTGCTCACTTTTATATCTGTTACTGCTTAATTTCCTTTCTTTTTACTTTTTAGGTCTCTTGAAGGTAAAATGCTGGAATGATGCTTATTTGGACGAAAAGGAGTGAATATGTGAAGAAAATGGCTAAAGTCAAGATCAAGACACTCAAGCTGCTGGAAATGCACCTGACGGCGTCCCAGACAAAGGGGGACGCCGTCCCTGATTTTGTGAAGACACAGTAGCCAAATTGCTATTTTACACCTGACGACGTCAGGCTTTGAAGAGTAAGGATGTCACGAAGACTTTTCATCCCAGACGCCCTAGATCTAGTTTCAGACGACGTCAGAGCTGAAGCTGACGGCGTCACAACCACAACGTGACGTCGTCCCAAAGTTGACTTGGCCAAGACGAAACCCTAATGACGTCGATCCGACGGCGTCACAATTACAAGGTGACACCGTCGCAATTGTAAATCTATATATAGAATTCGATTTTCATACTTTTAATGAGGTAGACTTGTGGAGTAAAAACCTAAAACGATTATAGTCTGGTTTGGACAGTATTTTAGGGTTCTCATACCCTATTTTACATCGAGATAAGTTATTTATTCCCTTGATTTCATTATGTCTTCAATTGAATGTGTGTATGCTTGCATGTTTAACATGTCCGGCTAATTTACTTGTGTGTTTGCTTAGATCTATGAAAGCTAGTTATTAATTATTGATTGGTTGCCTCTTATCTTAATTGTAATTGGCCTAGGAGTGCATGAGGCCATCGTTGTGTTTGTAATGCTTGAGTAATCTTTGTGAACCTTAGTTTATAGTTACTAGCGGAATTGTAGGCTAAACATCCAAAGATAACCTTAGTGTTAAGTTTATGAATCCTAGAGATTTCGTAGTCATTAACCTTAAGGTAGTCTCAAAGAGTTAGGGATAAAAGCACACCCTACGACCTTAGAAAACACAACGCGTTAAGAATAAGGACGTGACAATTCAACCACCAATAAAAGATAACTAGGGAGTAATAGTATCTAGGTAGACAAATCTTTAATCATCATACGAGCACACATCAATAGACATAAACTACCCCATAGATTAGATAATTAGAATAGTAGAGTAATCAATAGAAGTACCACCCCAAATCCAAACCCCGAGATTTTACCTTTAGTTTTCTAAAAAAATATAAAAAAGATAAAAAAAATAATCTTCCTCAACCTCAACCTTAGCGTAGTAAATTTCTCACTAGCATTCCTATTCCCCTAGAGAATGATATCAATCCCCGAGGCTTACCCTAATACTATACTACAATGATTAGGTTCACTGCCTAGGTGGTTGAAAAACTTGCTCAAAGAAAAGGAAGTTTCCTTTGACCCCGAACGCGCGTTGTACGCGTATCAAGTTTTTGCCGCCGCTGCCGAGGAATAGAATAGCTAGTTATGATTCTATTTCATTTAGGTTTCCTTGCTTGATTCCTATCAATTAAGATTTTTTCTTAATTTTTAGCTTCCTCGTAGTCTATCCCCCTTATTCGTGACTTTGTTCGTAAAACCCATCACTCACCATGATTTGCATCTTTTGCCATAGAAACTTTGCACTACCCGCTCCCAATCCCGCCCCCAATCCTCCTCCCAATTCCGAAATAGAAAATGCAATCCCACAAAACCTTTCACCCGTTCACCACTTTGGAAATCACCTAGGGCATAATGAAATAAATTGGCAACATCATAGTACTTTCTATGACTTGGATTCCGATGAGGAGTTTGACTATGGTGAGGCACTTGATAACGGGGAGGTCATCGATGAAGTTAATTTTGAAATGGAAGAAGACCTCTCCCAATGTTTTGACCCTAGGTGTAGAATTGAAGTTAATGGCCCCTTTTACATGTAATTCCCTTGTAAGATAGGATTTGAAAGTTTTGATGCTAACTTGCACTCATTTTTACCTTTAAACTTAATCTCAAGAAATCTATTTAACAAAATTAAGGTAGATGAATTAGCCTATCAAGGGGATAATGTCGTTGATGCGGTCACTTACCTGGATGCGTTTGTTGGAAGTTTTGCCTATGTGGTTGAATTCATGGTCCTATAAGATTTAGGAGAACTCATTGATGGGAGCCTCACTCAAGTGATATTTGGAACAAACTTTAAGAGAATGACTAGGTTGAATGAACGGATGATTGATGGTCTAATCACATTCTCCGATGGAGTTAAAGATTTTGTCTATCAAATGCCCCGTACACATCCTAGGTTCAAACACAAAGATATAGAGGCATGGAATCGGATGGCTCCCATTCCGATACTTAGTGAAAGAGATAAAAAACGGGGACTTAGGCATACTTATGAAAAAAATGAGCGTTACTATAAAAAATGCCTAGAGTTAGGAGATGAGTACAAGAAAAGTGAGAGAACATTGGAATGGCTTAGATATGGACACATAAGCGTGCACGAGACCACGTAGGAGCGCGACTTCGATTCTAGCTACAAGACTCATAAATAAAGAAAAGCGCTTCGTGGGAGGCAACCCATGCTTAATTGTTTGCTTGTTTGTGTGTCATATATCTTTTCATTGATTGTTTATTCTCATATTTGAATTTGTGAAAACGCTTTATTTTGTCTTTAACCTCGTCTTAATTACATATAAAGGTATTTTACAAAAAGGATAAGTGTAGGGAGGATTACACACGTTTTCAAAAGAACGTGAACATGAGAATTACAATTATTGAAAAAGATATATATGTGTGTTTGTTAGAGTCAAATGCTTGTATCGAGTTATAATGGATGTTTTGTAGGAATTTTTCCAGATTCTAAAGATGTAATTTTTCCAGAAAAACGCAGCTGACCAGTTTCTGTCAGGATAACCTGAAGGTGTCAGGATTGCAACCTGACGGCGTCAGGAGGAGTAGAAACAACTCATCTAATTTTCTCTCGTTTTCTGTGCTACTTATAAAATTTTGGAATTTCTTAGGTCTTAATTTTCCAGAAAACCTGTAAAAATCCATTCCACAAGCATTATATCCTAGTTTAGTAGAGTCATATGTAGTTTTACCGTCGATTTTATGCGAAGGTTTCGTCTGTTTTCTTAAAGTGTGCAGGTTTTATTTATCAAGAAGAAGATACATAGTATTGGATGGAGCTTATCACGCATACATTCTTCTTGGAGAAGAATTTAACCACTACTTCACACGGATCCTACCGAGTTAATAAGGGGAGTATTAGTTTCTTTCTCTTTTAATTACCTTCCATTATCATAACTTTGATACTTTCGGGGAACATTGGGGACAATGTTCAGTTTAAGTGTAGGAAGGGAGAATAAAACGGGAACTTTGAAACTATTCTTATCCTTGACTATTTGTCTTGTCCTATTTCATTTGTGTAATAAGCTATGAGAAATATCGGTTATGATAATTTTTGCACCAAATTTAAAATTTTTCATGACATGTAGGAGTGGGTCTTTAGTCTTAATAAAGCATCTAATGGATAGAAAGTTATATGACTAGCACAAAAACCCTTTACCACTCAAATTCTACCCCAAAAATGTGAGGTTTACCCCTAGATCGATAGGAATTAAAGCATTCATCTTTAATGCTTCGAGAGTGTACCGGTAGTATAATAGATTCTAGAACTTGTTTTGTGATGCATCCAGAGATCGCTAGTGAGACTACACTTGTGTAGTTAGGAGTAACTAAATGATAAGAGGCATTAGGATAACCCTTATTTGATACCCGTATTATAATTACTTCTTCCACATCGGTTGAGTAATTTCCCCACACCCTTGCGTTGTACTCATCTTTAGTACACGATACCCCTAGTTAACCCCTCAGAGCCTATCCTTTTCGCGGCTCTCGTGATGTTTCGGTTTTCCGGAATATCAATGAAGAGCATTGTTTACAATCCACCCCCAAATGTACACCCAAATCGCCTTAGCCTACCTTGTATACACTCACTTTTAGTGCATTATTGTTATCATACTAAACCCTTAGTTCAATTATGTAGTTACTTGCATGGTTGCTAAGTCGAGTCATATCCTTTGTACACAGTTTTAGGACGATTGGGACTCATGGGTAAAGTTAAATTTTATGGAGTGACGGGAAAGAACGTTACATTCAAATTCCCTTTATTAATGTAATAATGTACTCCAAGTGTTTTGATCTTTTCAATTCGGGTCAAATTAGTGTTAGAATAATAAAAACTCAAGTGTAGGGATGTGCCTATAAATCCCTTATATTTCGATGTTATCGTAGAGGATGGTAGAGTAAAAGTGTATGCAAAAAAAAAAAATGCTACCATCCTACATTTATCTTTATATTTATGTTTGTTTGTTTCAAGTTATCTAGAGTTTAGAGAGTCGAGTCTTGGCTTAGAACGCAATTCTTTTCATGCTTGTAACAAAAGATTTTTGACTTGCCACCACTAAATCGCCTATCAAACCAAACCCTTTGTTTTCCCTACCGTAAGCCTAACGTTACAACCTGTTAGTGCAAATATTACGATATTTAATCTATACATTCTCATTTTTTTTGTTGATGACAAACATGTAACTTGTAATAAATAACGTAAAATGTATAAGTTACTTGTAATTATATTTTGTCTCAACACCTCTCGACGACTCAAGTACTTGTATGCTACAACACAGGTTCGTACATGTTTGTTATGTTGCGTTATGATCAAACCCCTAACAAACCATTAAACATGTTTAGTTAAATAGTTTATAAAACACTTAAGTAAACATAAGTAAATGTGTTGGGTAAAACCCATGACCCATACCCATTTGACTAGATGCATTGCATCTATTAGATACATTGTATCTAATGAAATACCCATGGACCAACCCATAACCCATGACCCATGACCCAAAACCCATAGGCAAAAGGGAGCGTCCTACGGATCCCTCAAAGTTCCCACAGATACCTGGAATTACAAGGGTCGGATCCCTCCAGAAGGGATCCTTGGGGCAGAACATGGTTTTGGTCTTTTTGCCTATAAATAGCAAGCCAGTTCTTACCATTTCTTCACACCTTCACACATAGTTTCTCTCCACCATTTCTAGGATATTTAGATAATTAGGAAACATGTAAACCACCCACATCTCATATGATCATAATGCTTCTAACTTTCATTTGTTGTAAGCATACTCCCGAAGTGATCCTCTAAAGCAAGCTTAGAGATCTTGTATCCTTACCTACTAAAGTGATCACCCATCACAAGATACAAGCACAAGAAGATCTTCTACAACAAGCTTTGGAAACTTATCATCTTCATTCATAGAAGACTAACTACATCATGCTTTGTGTTCTTGATGTTTAGTTTAGGATTTCATATCCATTAGACACATTGTCTTGGATAATGTCTAGTATCATATTCTTGTATATATGACTAGACTAGATGGTTTATGTGTTTGTGCTATAAAACACAAGGTTTGTTATGTTGGGCCACAAAACATAATGTGTATCATAGATGTGTTATATATCTATGACTAGACTAGACGGTTTATGTGTCTGTGCCATAAAACACAAGGTTTGCTATGTTGGGCCACAAAACATAACGGGTGTCATAGATGTGTCAAAGGCATTAGTGAAGAGTGCCGAAGATCCGTGTTGAAGGCATTAGTGAAAGGTGCTGAAGGATCGTGTGGAAAACTAGAAGGGGGGGGGGGGTTGAATAGTTTTACCAATTTAAAACTTCCTTTTAAATATTTAGATCGACTTATGTCAATCTATTTGGTTGTTTATGTTGGACGTTGATAGATAGATATATAAACGTGTAATGAAAGATAAAGAGTACAAAGCACATCACCACGACACAAGTTATTTATATTGGTTCGGCTACAAGGACACCTTCCTTGCCCTACTTCACTCCCCGAGTCACCTACTCGAGAGTTCGTAAGCACTACACCAATCTCCTTATGGCGGAGAAGCCTTCACAACGTCGCTTAACCTTTTTCCGGTACAAAGCTAAATACCGAGTTCTTTCACACCAAGGCGAACCACACCTAACACAACGTCGCCTACCCTTTATACGGTACTAGGCTAAGCACCTAGTTCCATTATGGAGGAACTACTACCCTTCACGACACAACACCCATTATCAAGGAGATCTACTCCTTGTTACAACACCATCAAGGATATCACCATCCTTGTAAATAAACAAATACTTATATGTATAACGATGCACCTCATCGATTATACGACCTAAGCATTCTTCCCAAATGCTACTTGATTTGATTCTTCGGCATCCTTCACTAATGCCTTTGACACAACGCTTGGCACCCTTCACTAATGCCTTCGTCTTGACACCTTTAGCATTCTTCACTAATGCTTTGACACAGATGATGAGCACCTTTCACTAATGCTTTCATCTTGACACTTTCGGCATTCGTCACTAATGCCTTCAACCCAACATCTATGGAGAAAGATAGATCTATCAACAAGAGAACCTTTGTTGTCTTGATGATGACGAAGCATGGCAACTCATGGACTTGAGCTTGCACGTCTTCAAGATGTGGTGATCTTTCCTTTAAGAGGAACCTAGAAGATCACACAAAAACAAAACAGAAAAGCTACATAGATCTCTTGGATCCGAGGTTAGAGGGTTAGAATACTTGGGGGAAGTATGTGTGTAAAGGGATGAGTAGAAAGGAAGAAATGGCTCTCTATTTATAGAGGAAAAATCCTACTGTTCCCCGGATCCCTACCACAAGGGATCCGGCTAGCACAAAGCTAGGGATCCGTGGTCCGCTCCTCTTTGCCCATGGGTATTTTTGGTTATGGGTCATGGGTTATGGGTTGATCCATGGTTTTCTTTCTAGATACAATGAACTTGGTCAAGTGGTATATATAAAACCATGGGTTATGGGTCAATACCATTTGCTAGTATACAATGAACTTGGTCAAGTGGTATATATAAAACCATGGGTTATGGGTCAATACCATTTGCTAGTATACAATGAACTTGGTCAAGTGGTATATATAAAACCATGGGTTATGGGTCAATACCATTTGCTAGTTTTTACCCATTTAGTATATACTTGTTTTTACCCAACTACATTCAATGTATTTGGTCAATGGGTCAAATACTTAAGTTTCTACCCATTTATATTACCCAATATACTACATACTAGTTATGTGTATATTTACCCAAATATGTAAACACTAGTTGTTGTACATATGTAATACTAAATCATAAAATCACTTATACTTGTTTTAGTGTTTTATGTGAAGATGTGAATATGTTAGGAACTATTAGTTCAAACCATTTACGTATTTTATTTGTTTCGTTAATATGATTTTACGTTTGTTATCGACAAAACATTAGAAGATCGTAAAATATAAATAAACGTTTTTACGGCTTATTTGTATTAACAATCTCCCCTTTTGTTGATGACAAAACATAAAATTATTTTAAGGAAAAGCTAAAATTCGTAAAAGTTTGAATTTGTAGTTTTTACTTTCTTCTCCCCCTTTTTGTCGAAACAAAAAGTGTTTGAAGAAAAGCAACACATTGTTTTTAGGAAAAACATGTGAAAGAAAAAAAAATTAAAGAGCAAGTAACGGGAATAGATCTCGTCTTTACTCCCCCTTGACGAGTCCATCCCTATGTAAGGGCGTCAAGAAAGTAATTCTAATCTAGATCATTTGCAACTAAGTTTGCAAAGAATTTCGTCTAAGAGACGAGTGTGCTCCCCCTAGATGATTGCAACTTTGCAATGGGAAGTCATGAAAAATAAATCTAGTATTGCAAGTAATTTGCAATGTATTGCTTTGACATAGAGCTCCCCCTAGCTTTAGGGTGTCAAATGCTTCAAGTGTAGATTGAATAACTACAAAACAAAGGTTAGAAAACAAGTATAATGCACAATTTCCTGCATATGTGATCCAAGTTAGTAGAAAAATAGTTTTCTGTCTCACGGATCCCACGGTTCCGTCCTAGTAGGGATCCGTCTAGGCAATTTTGAGGGATCCGTATAGCTGAAGATTAAATTCAGCAATGGTGATGTAACAAGTAATGTTATCATCAAAATGAGATATGTATTCAGCCAACAAACATATACTCAATGCAATATGGCAAGTAAAATATCATTCAATAAAACATAAGAGATGATCAACAAATCTCTAAAAACTAAGAGAATGATTTAGCCATATTCTACTAAAACTAATAAGTGACCAAAGCTTAAGAGGCAACAATGTGCTTGAGTCTAGGGATGAGTAGACTTGTTGATTTGGTCCAATCTTTCAAGAAGATGATTAAACATGAAATGCAACTCATTTCGTACTTCTTGAACAAGTCCTTGGGTGATTAGACAATTAGAGCAATTATTGTCTTGATAGGATATTTTAAGGAGGTTCTACAAATGATGATAGAGGTACATTGAGTAATTTAGGATGAGGTTCTACTAGGAATTAGAGTGGTGGTAATGGAAATTCCTTAATATGATCAAGTCCTTGGTGGTTCCTTGTTTCCAACGATGGACTAGTTGGTGATTGGGAAGTTCTCGGTGGTGAATGCTCTAATGAATAGAGATTTGGGTGAGAAAGAGGCTCGGTGAAAGAGTGTAGTCCATGCTCTAGGAATGAAGGTTTAGACGTTTTGCTAGAACTAGGTACGTTTGGTTTATAGATTGATGATCCCTTTTCTAACCTAAAAGGTTTAATGCTAATTATTGCGGTTCTCTTGGCAATTGTTGATTGGGTTTGTTGAGGTGAGATTCTAGCACTTATTATCTCTTACGGATGATGATTCGGTTGAGGAAATTTCGTGTACAACACGAGCAAGTTTCTTGGGTGGTTCTTGGTTGGATGAGTTAGCACTAGGAGCTTTCCTCATGATGAAATGACTAAGGAAAAGGTTTCTAAATGCTAAGAATTATGTTGTGTTCGATGACTAAGGGATTCTAGCAAGATGACTTATAAAGGGAAGGATTTAGCAAGTGCATTCAAGACTTAAGTCTTTAATATCCTTTGGAATGTGATGATTAGCATGCACAAGAGTCAACTTCAGAGTTTTACTGATCTAGGGATTTAATTAGGATGAGGTGGAGTGTTCAAGTTAGCAAGATGAGCTTGAAATGATTGTTCTAGCAAGAGTTGACATAAATCTGTCACCCGGATCCTACGGTTCCCACCAATGGGGGATCCGTCTAGGCTAATTCTAGGGATCCGGCTCTGACTAGGAAAGGATAGAAGTGATGTTTGAAAGGTCTAAAGCCTATACCCTTTTTTTTTAAGTTCTCATAAGTGTCTTTAAATGGAAGGGTACTTAAATGTTCAAGGGCAATGAGTGATGTAGCTAATGATTGCCTTATATGGAAGAAATTAGAACTTTCGTGAGTACCAATGAATGAACAAAGATGACACTAAAATTTTGAGAGTGTCAAATGGAGCTAAATGATCCTAGTGATCAGATAGTGACTTAGGATAATGTATTGGAGAAGATCCTAAAGGTTTTAAGGTGGAAGAACTAGAATTTGATCCATTTGACCAATTTTGAGGTAAGGATGATTATGATCAATTTTGCCATAATTGAAAGATTTCTAAGTCTAGATGTGAGGGATCATGTGAGAAATAATGAGTGATCTAGAGAGCGGAAGAGTAATGAGTTTAGGTGAAACGATAGATCGAAAAGCACTTTGAGTGTGATCCTTAATAAGCTATGAGTGAGTATGAAGCTTACTAAGCTTGAGAAGGACTTAAGAGTTCCTAAGGTATTAAGTTCAGCTAGTGTGAAGTAGTCTAGGAACATGGTTTGAGGTGTAAAGGATTGAGACTCCACTTCTATTTGCTCGGATCCCACGGATCCTTCACTTGAAGGATCCGGCTAGTTACAAACTAGGGATCCGGCATCTGGGACAGTTTTACTTAACAGTGAGCGCTTGTTCTAAGTATCGAACTTAGAGGCTAATGATCTCTACAGTAAGCATACATGTATACAATTAAAACATACTAAGAGCATGTAGAAATAGCACATAAGCAATTAAATGAGATCTAGCTCACAAGTAACACATAGGTTTATCAAACTTAACAACCTCTATTCAAGAAGCTCAAAATAGATTTACGATCTAGATTAGTAAATCATTTGTATTAACAATGGCGTTCAGAGTAGATGATGGTGTTCAAGACAATAGGGTTGTTTTGGCCAACGGAAGCAATGAACTATGTATAGTCATTACGGATGGTGATTAGCATACAATGAACTTCGTCCATGAAGTCATGTAGCTCTTCTCAATCAAAGCAAGATAATCGCTTGATGAGGCAAGTGGTTGTGATTAACTAAAGGAAAAATTAATTTTACAACTTGTTTGGTTAGTAATCCTAAGACAATGCAAAGTATTTCCATTGTAAACTTACTTTAGGAAAACATAGGAGTAAAAATTTCCCAAGTGAGAGAATGAATATGAGACTATTACTAGTGGTGCTCAATTACGGCTAAACACGACCATTTTTACGGGCGATTCCACATACCCAACTTCTATCAAGGAAGCAATTCAACCGTTAGGTCAAATTGAGTTTCTAGTGCAATAAGTTCTCCAATATTCATTCTTAAGTTAGGAAAATTTATATTCCTACAATGGCCTATCGAAGAGTAACAATTATGATACTTTGCTTCGTTTAATATTATACTTGAGACAACTACGGTGACGAAGGTGTCATGTTAAAAATAAGTTTAAAAGTTGTCCATATGGTAAACAACAAAAAAATGGTTGGAAGAGCTAGTTCAACATATGTTGTTGGAAAGCTTTAAGTTTGGACTTTCGGATATGAACAATTATATTTGCGTTGCAAAATAATTTACTTGAGTATATCGGATGAAATAATCAAGTTGTCAATCCTACTATGAAGCTTGGAGAGCGATCATGAAAAGGAAAACGGGAGAGTACATCATCAACACAAGTGTAGGTTATGATCCGATGTACATTCTTGTTGTTTTTAGAAAACGATACAAGAAAATATGAAATCAAGAAATCATATAGGCACATAAAACATTTATGTTGCACACATGACAAACTCAATCAAAAAGCCATTTTAGTGTGTTATATGTTTTAAACATTTTTCAACTTATAAAACTAACATTTTTGACACAACTAAATGTTACCCCAAACACTCTTTCAAGTAGCATATTGATTAGTAGAAAATTACTAGATCGAAAAGCAAGAGAATGAATAGCAAGGTAAGGAAACCAGATATGTTAATCACTCAAACAAGCACAAAAGCTATTTGAGATAAGCAAATAATCAAGTAATGTAAGGAAGACAATTTATCATTTAGCATAGCATACAAAAGTTCTTTTCATCGCTTTGTGTTAAATATAAACATGTATACCAAGCTTGATTAGTTTCTTTTATAAATATGATCAAAACCTTATTTTCAAAGGAGGACACATTGTTATTCAAAAGCGAAAACATCCGTCTCCAATTAGATCAAAAGTTTGCGCAAAATTTATGACCGAAAAATGACTTTCTATTATAAATCAATGATTCTGTAAATTATTGTTTTGAATCAGTTTATGAAATCATTTTTAAATGAAAGTAGACTCAAATACCTTTAAAACGATAGGTGGCACGACTTCTAACGACTTACGGTTAAAAAGTTATGAATTTTTGAAATTCAGACAAAAACTGTCTTCCGTACCACGGATCCCACGGATCCCTTGCTTGAGGGATCCGTCCAGTGTAATCTGAGGGATCCGCGTTATCGACCACTGAAATTACAAAATGTACATTTTGACCCGACGAAAAGGTTTAGTCTTTGTAGACTTTTTAGTGAAGTTATATTACCCATTTTTACCTTTATTCAAGCTTGATTAACAAGATATCTAACAAAACTTCAAAGAAAAAAAATCACTAAAACACTTTTCATATTATGCTTATTATAAGATAGAAGCATATATCACCATTTTGTCCACAAGCAATTTAGCACGTTTTTGAAAAAAAATGTAACTAAGAAAACATACCTTTGCTATATCCCCTTTTTATGGTTTTAGAAACCATAGACGCAAAATACTTCATGATCTTCTAAGATACCCCAATCCTTTGCTATATTCCGTTTTTATGGTTTTAGAAACCATAGACGCGAAATACTTCATGATCTTCTAAGATACCCAAATCCTAGTATGAAGACTTCTCAAAGGAAAATGTTAGAATGATCTATCACTATCCAACATATGATGATTTCTAAAAACATGACTTTTTGTTTTAAGAAATTCCCTTCTTTGTAGTTTTCAAACATACATGGATCGTATCAAGTTTTCAAAGTACAATATACAAAAAAAAACTTGGTAACGAAGCTCTGATGCCAATTATGGAAAACTAGAAGGGGGGGTTGAATAGTTTTACCAATTTAAAACTTCCTTTTAAATATTTAGATCGACTTATGTCAATCTATTTGGTTGTTTATGTTGGACGTTGATAGATAGATATATAAACGTGTAATGAAAGATAAAGAGTAAGAAGCACATCACCACGACACAAGTTATTTATATTGGTTCGGCTACAAGGACACCTTCCTTGCCATACTTCACTCCCCGAGTCACCTACTCGAGAGTTAGTAAGCACTACACCAATCTCCTTATGGCGGAGAAGCCTTCACAACGTCGCTTAACCTTTTTCCGGTACAAAGCTAAATACCGAGTTCTTTCACACAAGGCGAACCACACCTAACACAACGTCGCCTACCCTTTATCTGTTACTAGGCTAAGCACCTAGTTCCATTATGGAGGAACTACTACCCTTCACGACACAACACCCATTATCAAGGAGATCTACTCCTTGTTACAACACCATCAAGGATATCACCATCCTTGTAAATAAACAAATACTTATATGTATAACGATGCACCTCATCGATTATACGACCTAAGCATTCTTCCCAAATGCTACTTGATTTGATTCTTCGGCATCCTTCACTAATGCCTTTGACACAACGCTTGGCACCCTTCACTAATGCCTCCGTCTTGACACCTTTAGCATTCTTCACTAATGCTTTGACACGGATGATGAGCACCTTTCACTAATGCTTTCATCTTGACACTTTCGGCATTCTTCACTAATGCCTTCAACCCAACATCTATGGAGAAAGATAGATCTATAAACAAGAGAACCTTCGTTGTCTTGATGATGACGAAGCATGGCAACTCATGGACTTGAGCTTGTACGTCTTCAAGATGTGGTGATCTTTCCTTTAAGAGGAACCTAGAAGATCACACAAAACAAAAGAGAAAAGCTACATAGATCTCTTGGATCTGAGGTTAGAGGGTTAGAATACTTGGGGAAGTATGTGTGTAAAGGGATGATTAGAAAGGAAGAAATGGCTCTCTATTTATAGAGGAAAAATCCTCTGTTCCCCGGATCGGATCCTACCACAAGGGATCCGCTAGCACAAAGCTAGGGATCCGTGGTCCGCTCCTCTTTGCCCATGGGTATTTTTGGTTATGGGTCATGGGTCATGGGTTATGGGTTGATCCATGGTTTTCTTTCTAGATACAATGAACTTGGTCAAGTGGTATATATAAAACCATGGGTTATGGGTCAATACCATTTGCTAGTATACAATGAACTTGGTCAAGTGGTATATATAAAACCATGGGTTATGGGTCAATACCATTTGCTAGTATACAATGAACTTGGTCAAGTGGTATATATAAAACCATGGGTTGTGGGTCAATACCATTTGCTAGTTTTTACCCATTTAGTATATACTTGTTTTTACCCAACTACATTCAATGTATTTGGTCAATGGGTCAAATACTTAAGTTTCTACCCATTTATATTACCTAATATACTACATACTAGTTATGTGTATATTTACCCAAATATGTAAACACTAGTTGTTGTACATATGTAATACTAAATCATAAAATCACTTATACTTGTTTTAGTGTTTTATGTGAAGATGTGAATATGTTAGGAACTATTAGTTCAAACCATTTACGTATTTTATTTGTTTCGTTAATATGATTTTACGTTTGTTATCGACAAAACATTAGAAGATCGTAAAATATAAATAAACGTTTTTACGGCTTATTTGTATTAACAGATCGTGTCAATGGTATTAGTGAAAGATGCCTAGGCTGTACATTCGATATGGTGTGTTTCGATGTACAAGATAGAGTAGTATTGGATCCAAGGATATAGATATCCTTGATGGTGTTGTAATAAGGAATTGGTCTCCTTTGGGGTATAGGTGTAGTGTTGGGTAGTAGTTCCTCCATTGTAATGGAACTCGGTACTTAGCTTAGTACCGGATAAAGGGTAGGCGACGTTGTGGTAGGTGTGGTTCACCTTGGTGTGAAAGAACCCGGTGGTTAGCCTAGTACCGGAAAAAGAGTAGGCAACGTTGTGAAGGCTTCTCGGCCATAAGGAGTTGGTGTCGTGTAGTGATTACGAACTCTCGAGTAGGTGACTCGGGGAGTGGAGTAGGGCAAGGAATGTGTCCTTGTAGCCGAACCACTATAAATCCTCGTGTTGGTTTGTCTATCGTTTTACTTATCGCTTTACGTTTATTCTTGCATTACATTGTTTATTTTCTATGTGGTTGATGTCTATGTTTGTGATGCATACTTGGTCTTTCATATAGTCATAAACTATATTTAACACTTTACATATTATGACACGCTTGATCAAGAAAAAACAACCGGACTAAATTGGTGAAACTTGATTTATAATGAACCATTAATCTTGCGGAATCTTATGTGATATTAAGGGGTTGGCCTTACATGCCGTAATGCGTTAAATGCATCCTCGCGTCGAGATTAGCAAATGCAATAGTTTATACTATATTTGATACAAAAGTTTTAAGTTTGAAACGGAAACGTATTCACCCCCTCTACGTTTTCACAATTGGTATCAGAGCGGGTTGGCTCTAGTTTTAAAAAAAAAATTGGTTTTCAAAACGAGTAAGGTCCTTGAATCAAATTTTTGGCGAAGTCAAGCATAATATGAAAAGTGTTTTGTTGATTTTTTTTCTCTTTCAAGTTTTGTTGTTAGATATCTTGTTAATCAAGCTTGAATAAAGGTAAAAATGGATAATATAACTTCACTAAAAAGTCTACAAAGGTTAAACCTTTTCGTCGGGTCAAAACATGCATTTTTGTAATTCTGTGTCAGATCCGCGGATCCCTCAAGTTACAACGACGGATCCCTCAAGCAAGGGATCCGTGGGATCCGTGGTACAGAAGACAGTTTTTGTCTGAATTTCAAAATTTCATAACTAATTAACCATAAGTCGTTAGAAGTCATGCCACCTATCATTTTAAAGGTATTTGAGTCTACTTTCATTTAAAAATGATTTCATAAACTGATTCAAAACAAAAATTTACAGAATCATTGATTTATAATAGAAAGTCATTTTTCGGTCATAACTTTTGCACAAACTTTTGATCTAATTGGAGTCGGATGTTTTCGTCTTTGAATAACAATGTGTCCTCTTTTGAAATTAAGGTTTTGATCATATTTTTAAAAGAAACTAATCAAGCTTGGTATACATGTTTATATTTAACACAAAGCGATGAAAAGAACTTTCGTATGCTATGCTGTTAGGATTTAGAAAATCCAGTTGTTAAAGTGTCGGTCACCTCAAGTATATGTAATCGTTAGAAAGCTCGAAGTCGTAGTTATTTAATGTTAGTTAGTATTTAGTTAAGTCACACTGTGGAGGACGGACGGGTCTTTACCCACTGTATGCCTATTCCATAGCCCGAAGGTGGCGTTTTGTGTAAGGTACTATAAATACCCTTTACCTCCTAAGGTAGAGGGTTGGAGCTCATAATAAGATTTTTGTTTCTCTCTCTAAGTTCCCTAAACCTCTAAACTTTCTCTCTCTAAAATCTTAAGTCATACGCCACTTATAAGTCATGGTTTGATGTGTTTGTGAAATCCAATATGTTACAAATGCTATCAGAGCCATGGTTTGATCATCTCTCTTACATGTTCATGGATTTCTAGTGGTTTTATATGGTTTTTGGGTTTGAAAAAGTTTAGTGGTATTTGCATCATTTGGACCATTTCTAGTGTTTAAGTTTGTATTTTGATTGTACTTTTGTGTTTAGAATCATTATAAGTGCTTAGGTTTTGATTTGGAAGGCTTGAATCAGTGTGGTTGGGTTAGTTTTGGATTGAAAAGTGTTGTTTTTGAAGATTTCATACTAGCGACTTGTGTCTCGGACTTGATTTCTTCATAGCGACTTGTCTCTACAATTTAAGCGACTTGTCTGTGTAGTGTGAAGCGACTTGTGACCTAAGCGATTTGTCTTTTAAGACAAAACGACAAATAGTACAAAGTAGTGGTCGTACTGTTTTGTCTAGCGAGTTGTTTCTATAGCAACCTCTGTGTCTAGCGACTTGTCACAAAGCGATTTGTCTTCATAGCGACTTGTGTCACTAGCAACTTGTTCTTCTAGCGAGTTGTTACTCTAGCAACTTGTTACTAGCGATTTGTCTTCATAGCGACTTGTGTCACACAAGCGACTTATATCTCAAGCGACTTGTATACCTAGCGAATTGGTGCAAAGCGACTTGGTGACTAAGTGACTTGTCTTCAAGGTTTGAAGCGACTTGGTTAATTATTGTTTCTGATTGTTACATTTTATGGTTTTCTCTTGATTTAGTAAAATCCCGTGAAAGAATCTATTTCCAGGTTTAATCATAGAGTTATAAAATCCCGTGAAATCTGTAATCATGTCTACCAACGTGCCTACAATCATCTCTTCTGCAGCTGAGGACGTTCAAGCATTTGGATCGATACTCGTCCACCTATGCTTGACAGAACTGATTATGACACATGGGCTCAACGAATTAGGTTGTACTGTTTGGGAAAGGAAAATAGGTTAACATTCTCAAATCAATTGATGAAGGACCTTATCAGATTGAGACTACCAGAGACATACTTGAAACTACTGCGGATGGTACAGTGATCTTAGGTTTGGACAGACCAAAGACGTATGATGAGCTCAATGATAAGGAGAAAAAGAGATATGATGCTGATATCAGGGCTTCAAACATTATACTTCAGGGTCTTCCAAAAGACATTTACAAGTTAATCAATCACAACACTGAAGCCAAGGCAGTTTGGGACAATGTTAAGATGCTTCTCTCTGGTATCGAATTGACCAAAGAAGACAGGGAATCTCAATTGTATGATGATTTTGAGAACTTTGAGATGAACCCTGGAGAAAGTGTCACTAACTACTATGTGAGGTTACACAAACTTGTGAATGATATGAGGAATATCAAAATGACCATGCCAAATATTCAGCTCAATTCAAAGTTTGTGAACAACATGAATTCCGAATGGCACAAATTTGTTACCTCAGTCAAGCTAACCAAAGGATTAAGGCACACCAACTATGAGAAATTGTATGCCTTCCTACTTCAGAATGAGAAGCATGCTATGTTTGAACGAATGATTCTTGAAAAGTTCAAATCGAATCATTGAGATGCAAGCTCATCAAATGACTCAACAACATTCTACACAAATGTTGGAATTACCACCAAAGCCTCTCAAGTCATACCAACAGGTAACGGTAACCACAAGCTCATTCCAGATCCAGCATGTAAGCCTCCAGACTCAAACACAATCATAGAACATTTCATCAATCAACTAGCTCTTATGGTTAAGCAAAATCTGAACCTCTGTCCACACACTAACAATGATATCAGAACTGCATCCAATCTACACAATCATGCTATTGTCAGAGATGGTAAGATCATGGTGCAACCAGTGCAAGGAAGACAGTATGAAAAAGGAAAAAGGTGGAGTAGGTGGAGGGTATGTGGCTAATCAGAATCGCGGAAGGAATGCAAATCAAGGACAAGGAAAGCCAATCAAGTGCTACAACTGTGGTGGTGAAGGACATATTGCAAGGAACTGCACATCTCCAAAACGCCCTCTAAATGCAGAGTATTTCAGGGACAAGATGCTGCTGGTGCAAGCTCAGGACAATGGAGTGGTTTTGAATGAAGAAGAATTGTTGTTTCTTGCTAAGGGAAATGCCAAAACATATGATGCTAATGTGGATGAGCAGCCAATTCAGGAAATAGGTCACAATCATCAAAATGCCTTTCAAGTTGCTGACTGTGATGCATTTGACTTTGATGTCGATGATGAACCTACTGCCCAGATAATCTTCATGGCTAGCATTTCACCAATGGTTTCTCCAAAGGTTTCATCACCACAACAGGCTGGTCCATCCAAAGATTCAATCATTTCAGAGGTATTGAAACTATACGATGAAGTTGATGAGCAAAAGATACATAACGAAGTACAATCACATGAAACTAATGAATCAGATATTGATAATGTGGGTAATAGTAATATTGTCCCATATGATCAATATGTGATACAAAGTGAAAGTGAGATCGTACCAAGTGATGCATCTTCTGCAGTCAATGATGACTATGTTTTAGATGAATACACTGCATGTGCCCGATGATTACTTTATCTCTGAACTGAATGCCTATAAAGAACAAGTTGCCATTTATGAACAACGTGCTAAGTTTGAGTTAACTACCCGTGAGCAGGAAATAGATGACCAAATGCGTACAATTATTAGAAAAAGTAATTTTAGGGAAGACATATTAAAACAAGAGCTAGATTCCTTAAAAGACAAACTAAACAAAACTATTAAGCAAAAGCAAGAACTTCAAGAAAATGTTAAAGTGCTTAAATAGGAATTTAATGCTAAGGAATCAAAACTTTTAACTGATTTTTCCAACCTAAAAACAAGCTTGAAAATAAGTTGTACATACAAGGGAATACCATTCAGACTGCTCACATGATCACTAAGCATAGAGTTCTAATTGACAAACATAGTGTTAGCTAGTAGAGGCAAATCCCGAGTATTGTAAAAAGGCTAAAGCTTTCCATACGATTGTATATGATGGTAATGAGATCCTCAAGCCTAGGCAAACACCATCACGCATTGGAAGCACGGAAGAGGATAGAAAATTAGAAGATGCCTCTAGGGAGAAAATGGATAAGAAGCTAAAAGATCCTCAATGTAAAAAGCAAAACATAACAGTCAAACCCCATGATTACAAAAATGAAAATTAGATTTCCCTGAACATGTTTAAGTCTCAAACTCAATAAACCCCTAAACAAGTTTTCTGGAAAAAAGACATGGATAAGCAAAAAGCAAATGTACTTGTTGAAACAAACACTCCCCTTAGGAAAGTGCCTCTAGCTACTGTGTATCCTCCGAATACACCAATGCATTTAGTTCCTAGAACTATTCCCACTAAGAGCAAGACCTTAATCAGCGTGTATGTTGTTTATCAACTATTCATTGATTTTGAAGAGACATGTAAGAAAAGAATCACACCTTCAGGGATAACTGAAGGGGAGAGAGGTTTTGAGCAAACTAAAGAATGTTATTTAACTGAAGTCATGCATTTCTTTAAACAATTAAAAAATCAATTTGAGAGTCTTCAAAAGGGGATAGACTCAGAGATTAAAGAAATGGAAAAAGAATTTGATGCAATGATAGTTGAGATCAATAATTATGAACGGGAACTTAAATATAATGAAATTGAAAGAAAGAATCTGCATATCTTAAATGAGAACTTGATTTCAAGTTGTGTTGCTCAAGATGTGTTTTATACTGTTACTAAGTATTCTATTACTGCTTCTCAATTTCATGAAATATCTGTTGCTTTGAAGTTTCCCATGATCGTGTCATTGAGCTTGAAAACAAAAACTCAAAACTAAGTGAGAAAATTGACCAGGATGATCACGATAATTTGGTAAAACATTTTTCTAAGCTGGAAGTTGAACATTTTGATTTGCAACTAAAATATCAACATCTCAAAAAAAGTGTTAAAACCTCAAACATCAAGATATCCTCGTATGTTCTAGAGTTTGATGCAGTTTTTAAAATAAACAAACGTGACGAACAGATTCAAGCTCACTGTAACACGATCAGAAAGTTGAAAACCCAAATTTCACAATTAAAGGGTGAAAAGAACAATTTGACTGGCTCCCAAATACCTCCTCCTTTAGATTCTCAATGTTTTCAAAACTTTCATCTTAAAAATATCATTAACGTATTACAACAAGAAAATGAGAGTTTTCTAGAAGAAAATGAAAAGGTCAAACGACACTTCAAAGAGTTATACGATTCAATGAAAGTCACTCGTGACAAGAACAATGAAAAAATAACTTCGTTACAAAAGGAAATTGAGAATCTGAAGAGTCAGGTAAAAGGGAATATGCCACTTGTCTTTAATGAAAATGTTGCATCAAACGCATCTACAGATTCTAAATATATTGTAACTGTTAAATACATTCCTCCTCATCTTAGAAATAACGAACTTATGTTTCATAACTATTTCTGTCACCTTAAGGATAGTCTAGAATGTCTCCGTGAGATTGTATAAGAGGATCGCATAAATAAGCCACTTGATAGGGAAATTAGGTATGCTTGCATATATGCCAAACGATCTCAGGAGCTGTTAGAATGTTTAAGAGCAACATGCCCTAAATCCTTATGTGAGAAAGATAAAGATGTGATGCCTTGTTCTATGCCTAGTGCTAAGTATGCAACCCATTCTATGCCGAAAGTCAAGCATGCGTGCTTTGATGTGCCTATAAGTAGTTCAGATCCCAGCACTTCTAAACCTGAAATGCAAAAAGTAGCAAAACCAACTAATGTTCCCATTCCCTCTACAGGAGTAAAAAGTTACACCAAAGCGAGCAGGTCAAAGCCTCAAGGCAACACAAAGAATGATAGGACCTTGCAAGCTAGGAACGTTCAGTGGAAGAGAGTAGAAGATCACCATAGGAAGAATGAAACTATGTTGAATAAAACGGATCGTGTGGATTCTAGTGTTAGCTCTAAGCATGTTGTAATTAATGCAAATTCTGCTAATTTTGGCAAAATATGTAATGATGATTGCTTGGTTTCTGTTACTAATCATGTATGTGGTATGAATGATTTGATTAATGCTGTTAAATACCTAGTTAAAATCGTTAATGGCAACAATCATGTTAAGAAGGCTAGAAAGCAATGGTGGAAGACGGTTAGAAAACACTGGAAACCCACGGGTAAGAAATTTAGTAATATAAGTTATAAGTGGATACCTACTGGCCACAATTTAATGAGTTGAGCCCTAAATTATCTAAGTCAATGCCCATTAGGAAATGGATGCCTACCGGTAGAACTATTCCTTTAAGAAGTGAACATACTTTGAATAGGTCTAATGCGTACACTAGCACATCATCTATCCCAAATGATTCCATGGATTATGCTTCTGATGTGGGTGTTCCAATCACTGTTACTAACCAAATGGAACCCATTCTTGCATGGGGATCCCAATTATCCAGTTATCCATTTTTGTCTGTGTTCAACTGCAGGTCGTTCAAATCGTTCTATGGTACTTGGACTCAGGCTGTTCCAAGCATATGACTGGAGAACGCTCACGGCTCATGAACTTCGTGAGTAAATTTATTGGGACTGTTAGATTCGGGAACGATCATTTTGGTGCAATTATGGGTTATGGAGATTCTGCTGTTGGTGATAGTGTAATCTCCAGGGTATATTATGTTGAAGGTCTAGAGGTGGCTTTTAGAAAACATACTTGTTTCGTTAGAGAACTTGATGGTGTGGAACTTTTAAGAGGAACACGTGGTTCAAACCTATACACCATCTCTATCGAAGACATGATGAAGTCTTCCCCAATCTGCTTGTTGTCAAAGGCCTTGAAAACAAAGTCATGGTTATGGCACCGTCGTCTCAATCACTTGAACTTCGGCACCATTAATGATCTTTCCAGAAAGGACCTAGTAAGAGGCTTACCCAGATTAAAGTATGAAAAAGATTATCTTTGTTCAGCATGTCAATTGGGAAAAAGCAGGAAATATGCCCACAAACCCAAACCCACAAACTCAGTTATGGAAGTTCTTCATACTCTTCATATGGATTTGTGCAGACCTATGAGAGTGCAAAAGATAAATGGGAAGAAATATGTATTAATCGTTGTTGATGACTACTCTCGATTTACTTGGGTTAAGTTTTTGAGGACAAAGGATGAAACTCCAGATGTCATCATCAAACTTATCAAACAGCTGCAGGTTCGACTTAACAAGACTGTTAGAATTATTCGAGCAGACAATGGCACTGAGTTTGTTAACAAAGACCTAAGTCAATTTTATGAAAGCATTGGAATCAGTCATCAAAGAAGTGTTCCACGTACGCCTCAACAGAACGGTGTAGTTGAAAGACGAAATCGGACCCTTGTTGAAGCTGCAAGAACTAGGCTAATTTACTCAAAGGTTCCAATGTTTCTTTGGGCTGAAGCCAGCTACACCCAAAATCGTTCCCTCATACACACCACTCATGGAAAAACTCCATACGAACTTGTCCATAAACGAAAACCTGATCTCTCCTACCTTCGTTTATTTGGTGCTTTGTGCTATCCAAAGAATGACGGTCAAGATTTAGGTAAATTAAGAGCTAAGGCGGACATTGGAGTTTTTGTGGGTTATGCACCAAACAAGAAGGGTTACCGAATCTACAACAAAAGGACTCGAGATATCATGGAAACTATTCACGTCACGTTCGATGAGCTGTCTGGGCAAATAGCTTAAGGACAATCAAGTTCTGGACCCGCATCACAACCTTCATTAAGTAGTCCCATTAGTTCTTCTCTTGTACAAAATCTATCACTAGCAACTCCATATATACCCCCTTTGGAAGATGATTTGAATAAATTGTTTGATCCAATGTTTGATGAACACTATGAGCCTATTGCGAATGATCAATCAAATCCATCAACAAAGGCTGCCCCTAACCCAGTCAACGTAGATAACCCGTCAGTTTCTATGTCATTGAGTCAAGATGCGCCTACTGCAGATCACTCATCCTCATCATCAAATCATCAATCATCAAGTGTACATCATGGAAATGTTTCTGGCAACTATGATGGAGATAACCCCTTTGCTACTCCCGAAGATGCTCCATTTGAGAACATATTTTCTCCTGAACCAACTTAAGAACCATCTTCATCGGGGAGATCCAAACTCGCTACTTCAGTTCCTCAACAACAACCACACGAACACCTTAGAAAATGGACACATGACCATCCATTGGACAACATCATCAGAAACCCTTCTCGTCCAGTATCCACTCGTAAACAACTTGCAACTGATGCCTTGTGGTGCTTCTTCAACTCCGTACTATCCAAGGTCGAACCAAAAGACGTTAAAACTGCCATGAATGAAGACAGATGGTTCAATGCCATGCAAGAAGAAATTCATGAGTTCGATCGACTAGATGTATGAGAATTAGTACCTGCTCCTGACTGTGCTATGATCATTGCTCTAAAGTGGATCTTCAAAGTAAAACTTGATGAGCATGGTGATATGTTAAAGAACAAGGCTCGATTGGTTGCAAAAGGATACCGTCAAGTGGAGGGTATTGACTTTGAAGAATCATTTGCTCCAGTTGCACGTATCGAGGCAATCAGAATCTTCCTGGCTAACGATGCAAGTAAGAACATGGTAGTTTATCAGATGGATGTAAAGACGACTTTCCTTAACGGAGATCTTAAAGAAGTCATATATGTCAGCCAACCTGAAGGTTTTGTGAATCCAAAGCATCCTACTCATGTCTATCGCTTGAAGAAGGCCCTTTACGGTTTGAAGCAAGCTCCAAGGGCATGGTACGATAAGCTATCGAGGTTTCTTCTATATAATGGATTCAGCAAAGGAGTAGTTGATCCGACATTGTTCACCAGAAAGTCAGGAAAACACTTAATTCACGTTCAAATCTATGTTGATGATATTATTTTTGCCTCGACTGACCCCAATGAATGTGACAGTTTTTCTGAGGAGATGGGCTCCAAATTTCAAATGTCAATGATGGGACAAATGTCATTTTTCTTGGGATTACAAATTTCACAAAGTCCCGGAGGCTTTTTTATCAATCAATCTAAATATGCTAATGAAATTTTAAAGAAATTTAGATTTGATTCTTGTGACCACATTGACACTCCCATGGTGGAGCGTACTAAACGGCGAGGACCTCTCAGGGATCATGGTTGACCAAACTAAATATCGTAGTATGATAGGGTCCCTGATGTACCTTAACTGCCAGACCGACATTCGTTCGCTTATGCATGTGTGCTAGACACATGCTAAGCCTACCAAAAAGCACCTTGAAGAGATTAAACGGGTCTTTCGGTATCTCCAAGGAACCATCAACATGGGACTTTGGTATCCGAAGGACACCGGTATGTCACTAACAGCCTATGCAGATGATGACCATGCAGGGTGTCAAGATACACGTCGAAGCACGTCAGGAGGTGCTCAGTTTTTGGGTGATAAGCTTGTGAGCTGGTCTTCAAAGAAACAAATGAGTACTTCTATATCCTCTACAGAGGCAGAATACATAGCCATGTCATCTTGTTGTGCTCAAATCCTATGGATGAGATCCTAATTATCTGACTATGGCTTTGAATTCAACAAAATACCTCTGTACTGTGACAACAAGAGTGCCATTGCTCTCTCATGCAACAATTTTCAACATTTAAGAGCAAAGCATATCGACATTTGACATCATTTCATCAGGGAGCAAGTGGAGAACGGTGTGGTGGAACTATATTTTGTGAGGACTGAATATCAGTTAGCAGACATCTTCACCAAAGCTCTTCCTAGAGAACGTTTTGAGTTTATCCTTCCACGACTTGGTCTAAAGAGTCTACAACCGAAAACACTCAAACGTCTTTAAGAGGAAGAAAAGGAGTAAAAGCTATTCTTTATCCATCTCTTGTAAATATTTATTCAAAAAGCAAAATACAAAATTATAAAATCCACAAAAAGAAAATAGAAAAATATAAAATTTCAAAAAATCCATAAAAATCAGAAAATCTTTGAAAAAGCTAAAAAAATATTTTTTTTTCCATCTTTTCTATTATTCGATTTCATCTACGGTCTTTGTGTTATCATTCAAAGAGTGACACGGGTCTTTAGATGAAGTTCGAATGTACATAAAAAAATAAAATTTTGAGAGAATGAAAAACAAAAGGTTTATAGTCATTTCAGACTGTACCCCATTTTAAAAGAAAGAACAGAGCCATGATTTATCTCAAGTTTCAAATCTCATGCTCTGATTCTAAAAACAAATGTTTGTCACCAAAAAGACAAATGTTTCCTTCACAAATATTTTTCCTTCTATAAATTATTCTGAAAAATATTTGTTATCTAATGAAAACTAAATAGCTTTGAAAAATAACTCGGATACAAATTTTGAAAATCATCTGGACTTGACATTTGTCAAAATCTCTATCTCTCAATCAACAACTTATGTCATTGATTGAGGGGGAGAATGATTTCAATTAAATCAAAAGGTTATTTGTCATACAATTGGTTCAGACCAAGGCTAATGTCATGTTTTCAAAAGATACTCAAGCATGTTAAATCATTGGAGTTTAAAGTCTCATATTTGATCCTTATTGGTTAAATGTCTTCATAAGCAAGTCACAATTCTCCTCAAAAGCTTTCAAAAACAATTTAAATCTATAGAGCTCACAAATCTCAAATGACTTGAAAATTGTGATCGGGGGAGAATTTGTGATTTAAATTGGATTTAAACTGATAATTCGACAAATAGTTTGTAAGTGATTAGCAAGCTCTCATCCCTTCATGTGCCAAAAGATTTCAGATTTTCCATGCACATGTTAAGGAGGACCAGCTGCATCAAACCAAAAAGGAGTGAAACGTAATTGATTTGTCTCTAAGTGCAGGTTTTCCCTAGTATGTGCAAAACATTTTCGAATCTCGATGCACATTTTGAGGGGGAGCAACTTCTTGAAAACCACATCCTTTCCCAAAAATACCTTTAACAAAGTATTTAAAAATACTAATTTTGATCAGGAAAGTGATCTCGATAGTTATAGAAAATGTTGATCAAAGAAGTGAATTCTTAATTCTCAATCTGAAGATTTTCAAATCCTCTTGCCTCCATGTGCCAAAATGATTTCAAACATACGATGCATATAACATCCCGCAATTTTCCAGATATTTATTTTTCGAGGAATTAAGTCTGTTTTTCTTTACGAACTTTCCAGAGTTTGATTGACGTGAAAACGAGAAAGTTATCTCATGAAACGTGAAAATCAGACACAGCGCGTACCGGCACAATTGTAATTTCGTTAAAACATTTCATTTGATCATTATTTCTATTTACGAGAAAGCAGTCAAATAAATACTCATTCTTATTGGAAAAATTATTCCGAACGCGTTGGCGTAAGTCTCAAAATTTTTACCGAACGTTTACCCCTCCGATCGTGTCCCGAACCGCAAAATCATAGAAGATTGTATAAATTGCGAGTCTAGCCCTTGTAGTAATATTTCAATTTCGCCCCCTCTAATTTCTTAAACCTTTCACTTTGTAATTCCTTAAACTTTCACTTTGTATTTCAGCTTTTCAATATAAAAAGGGAAGTACTAGGGTTTCATCCCACATTTGGTTAGCCTCCATCTCACTGCACTCTCTCTCTAGGGTTTGGCCGGCACCTCTCCAGCAGCCGCCACCCTACATGCGCCGCCACCACGGCAGCCACCCTAAGCCACCACCCCACCATGGTTGCTATTGAAGATACAAGGTTGTAAAGGTAGTCTTGGAAATAGAACGTGATTTTTGTGGGTCGTCGTTGTAATATGTTCGTGGGTCCGATTCATCCTCCTTATATCTCTTCTCGTCTTTCTCTTGTTTTTCTTTTCCTCGGTAAGTCATAACACTCGGTCTATCTTTTATATCTTCTTTTGAACGGAGTTGTTAAGTTTCGTGGAATAGAAACTCAGGTTTTAAAATGTTTTGATTCAACTCGTGAGCTAAATTTGCAAATCTTGTGTTATCAGCGATTGGCCTCACGTTTGGTTTAAATTCATTACTAATATTTATGTGTTATATCGTTTGTTCGAGGCCTTCGCTAATAACGGGCTGAAAATAAAATTTGTAGAAATTCGTGTGGTAAACTAAATCTGGAATAAAACCATTTTTGATGATAATTCATGTGGTATTAATTCGTTTCGTGTGGTAAGAGTTGCACTTCAAGACTGAGGTTCGAATTGGTTGTGTTGATATCGGGACAAGTCCAGGACCCGTAAGGGTCGTTATTGATGTGGTTGGTTGATGTCGAAACTGAAGTTTTTAAAGTTGTCGTGTGCCAGTCAAGTCAAAACCTGTGAGGGTCACGGATCAGTTTGCTATATGCTTGTTAAATGTGTTTTGATTGGGCTTGGAATCAGATTGTAAACGTTTCAAGGGTTAAATCCAAATTGGATCAAGTTTATGAAAATCTATTCGTTTGCGTGTTTGGTTGTCCGGTTTGGACTTGGTATGTTAGGAAAGTCGTTGATATAATTTGGTTTGTGTGATCATATATTTGTTTGTTTGGGTCTCGGTAAAAGGTTGGTATGTTCCTTTATATTTTCTGATCAAATATACAAAACAATGGCTTCATGGGTCCGATGTAGAATCAAATTGTTTGTGGCGTCATTTATTTATTTTAGTCGGTTTGGTTTATACCTTTGGTTCGACAACAACACCCATGTAGGGTGTTTTATCGTTTAGTGTTGCTTGGTGTGACTTAACGAGGACCCGTATTGGGTAGGCTTGGATTCGGCAAACACCAAGGGGTGTTATAGTTTCGCTAAATGTGTTTGTGTAATTGGGCCTCAAGCCCGAGTGTCAAAACTAAAAAGAGTCCATTTTAATTTACTGAAGTAATAGGTGGTTATTGAACTGTCAACATATCATCAAATTGCATATGATACTAACTAGCTCACTTGCTTGTGAATATTGGTACGTTTAGGATAAAATTGGGATGGTAACTTGGATTGAATATTGCGAATACTTAATGTGATTTGGATGTGGGTTAATATTATTGAACTTGGACAAATGAATGCTTACGGACTTTGATATACGAGTTATACGTATTGATTTGGACACATTAAATTTAATGGATCGTTATTATTGGACGAATTGAACAAATTGGACATTTTGGACTTGAGACGGATACAATATATTAGACTCGCAACGAATTTAATATATTTGATTCGTAACGGACTTAAATATTCAATTGGCAATTATTAAACTAATAACGAGAAGTTAAATTATAAATTGTCGAGGAATATTGTTTTGAGAATTAATTTAGTATAGTCACGATAACTTTGGGAAAGTTATATAAATTGACGCATCACGTCGAAATTTATAGAAACATTCTAAACTTGTGTTTTTAAACTTTAATCTCCTTTATTCTTTTTTTTATAAAACCCAAAAAGAATCTAAACAAATGTTCTTTTAAGTAACGAAACTTTATTGTTTGAATTGCAAGATTCAAACTTATCATTAGTTATAAAACATGTTTGTTTTATGCAAGTTATTTGGGGATTATGGGTAAACACCGAAACTTACTAATTAACTTACTTTCTTAGCATAATTATGTGTCTTTGGTTCCCCGACTTCTTTCCCGTCGTCGTCTAGTCGAGTTGAGTCTTGGTCAAGTCATATTGACTATTCCTCATAATATATTGGATATATATTATGCTTTGGTGTGAGTTACGTTTAGTGCGAGTTACATGTCGAGTCTTTGGTCTCTTACCACCACACGAAACGTTAAAAACTAAAGTTTTGAGATATTGATAATGGATTTTTGGAAACATTGGATCGGTATTCCACGAAAACTAAGACACGCTGTCTTTCGGATATTATATTATTTTACTTTTTGAGACGTATTTTGAGATAATACGTATACTATTAGGTCGTGACGATGTAGTACCTTTGTACTTGTACTCTTTGGATATCGACGTGCCTTCCTTCATGATTTGGTTGTGCTTGCTCTTTGATGCCAGTCTTGTTAGTTGTGATTCTTGCGTTGCTTTGTATCGAGGTGAGTTCATGGCCCCTACTTTTACTTAATTTTAAACTGTTTTGGGGGAGAATACATGCTCGTTTTATTAAATGCAAATGCTTGATTTCTTTGAATAAATGATTGTTACTTGGTTTGACGAAGATGCGTGATTTGGTTTAAATATGTTTTTATATGGACACAAGTGCTTGAAAACTATTTTGATTGGACCTGGAAATGTTTTGTAAGCTATTACGTGCTAGGTTAAGGTTAGAAACCCAAGCGTTGTTATGAATTGTTACATCCTGGCTCAGGATGGTGCGAATGTTATGGATAGATCTATTGGGAATGGCCACCCCGTCTGGACTTTGGTTGCCCAACTTGCCAAGGAATTTACCTGGATTTGTGGATGCACCAACTTGCTATGACGTATAACATGTCGTTTGTTAGTGTGTTTAGAGATAGTCACGGCTCGTGCTATCTAGTAATGGTTTCATGACTTAGCCTGCGTAATAGTTAAGCTTGCGTGACACTATATTCGTTGTAGTGTTTGATTTTTATATGGTCCAAGTGGTTGTTTATGAACTATTTTGCGGATAAATGTTTTGATACTATGAATTAGGCAGGGTATGCCTAGATTAAATTTGACTTGTTTATGAGAAATGATTTGCACTTGAAAACACCTGGGTCCACCTTTTTACTCTTTTGCTTAAAGGCAAACCTTGTTTTCGCGACATTGTGGGCGCCACAATGATCGAAAGGATCTTTTGAACTCGCAATACTTTTATGAAAACCTATGAACTCACCAACCTCGTGTTGACACTTTTAGCATGTATTCTCAGGTATTGAGGCGATTGTTTACTTTTGGAGGCGCTTGGGCAATGGCATGGCATGGTCATAGACAACTCTGATATTTGTATTTGAGGACCGCTTATTTATTATGGGCCTGTTGTCACATCAAATTTTATTGTAAACTTTGATTTATTTTGAATAAATGAGTTTTCTTAATATAGACCCGTTATTCTATACTGTGTTGTGATACCAATTAGTAGCACCCAAAACTTGTATGCTTCCGCTAAAACCCGATTTTTGAGGGTGTTACAGATTGGTATCAGAGCCTAGGTTATAGAGAACTGGGTAAATTTTCAAAACCTAGACTATAACCACTTTTATGAAAATTTAACCCTATGACCGACACGTGTCTGCCTGCCAAGCTGATGCCTCACTTGTGACTTTGATTGCTAATATATTTGATGAGATGTGTGCCTTACTATTGGATGAGTATATCCATTTATCTTTCATACTTATGTTTACGCATCGTATCTGTTGTAGCGTTGCGTTTCTTTCCCTGAACAATCTCATCACTCGTCCTTGCGTGTGGACAATGGTTTTAAGTCACTCGAAAATGAATTTTGGAAAGTGAAAGACATGAGGCTAGAGTAACTAAGTCAAGTGTATCAAAATTCATTGAACCTCGGGTGAATATAGAGTGATCACCTATATTCAACCAGGGACAGTGGGACATAGCCTGATCACCTATGTCCGCTCGAGAGGTGAATTTTGCGATACTTGGAGTAGTTATAATAGAATTATGTCCGGTTGGTTTTGGTTTGATTTCGGGAAATGGAAAAGTTTTGGTGTGTATACGAGCATGAAATTTTTTTAAAAGCTTCCCTTCACTCACAATACACTGGCATCACAAATTCTTGTTTATCGCGATATCCTTCCTTTGTTATGAATCGCTATTCGTCACCATCTAATCATTATTTGACTTCGGATTATTTTTGGAATTGTAAGACCTTGTTTTGCATCGGGTCAGGTTAGACCCGATTGATCACAAGTTTGCATTTGGGTTGAGTGAAATTGAAACAAGCTCATCGGGCTTCTTGGAATATTTGGAGTCGATCTTGGCTACGTTGAATTTGGATCGTTATATTCTGCGATTTTGGTTCCTATGGTGAAATTGGATTCGCTTATTCTCGTGGTTTTGTTTTGGTCCTGTTGTAGACGCCTCTACTCCAAGCCTTATCTTCGATCGATGATTATTCCATTGATTTTGTTCTTTTGATGTTGCACCTTGCGCTCTATCGATGTGTATGCTTTTAACATAACTTTTTGGAACCACCGTCGTTCAATTGTATTTAGAATTTGATTTGATATCGATTGGTAGTCGAACTTCTCTTCGAAATTATGACGTTAGATTTGAATGCTGTATCGTTCTGCGTTAAGTACTAAGTGCACTACGGAATCAATCTATTGACTGCTAGTTGTAATTAATGCTCTCCTTCAGAGTCGTACTCTGAATATGCTTAACTCTCTTTTCGACGAAGATTCTGTTGGCTCAACAGAAACCTTAAGACTTTAAGGAGTGACTTGAACCGCGATCCTTGGAGCTGACGCCTAACCCTTCATTCGTCTCTCGAGAATATCAATTATATTGCTATCTCCTTATGAAATTTTGAGCTGTGCCACTATAGTCGTACAAGCTGATTTCGATTATCCTACTAACCATTTTGCGGTCATCCTACGAAACGTTTTGCTGTTATCGAGATTCTGACCTTGTCGTTGTTTGTACACAATGGATTGCATTCTTGTTACCCTCTCGACTGTTTCACAAGTCGTTTCCCGTCAAGTTTCTAGTAATCACTCCAAGAGCCATGAGGACAGGTCTTGGTATGAGAGTTAGATACCATCCATAGACCGTTGGCTGGAGTGAAAGAACTATTCAAATGATTGAGGACACGTTGCATGTCGGCGTGATCGATTTCGACAATGGTTGGGATTGACACCTCCCATTGGTCGAAATCTCATACAACCATAGCCACGTTGTACGAGGCACTTCATGGTTGAAAATGCCGCTCAACGATTGGTTGGATTGAAGTGGGGAATACCCAACATGATATCCTAAAACTGTTCATGAAACTGTCGAGAGATTGTTTAGATCAAAAGCAGAAAACAAACTGCACACGATCATCAGAAGAGCTACGATGGATGAATGACATGAATCTTCGAGACTCCATGATTGGAGACGAAGCTATGCTTAAAATCTCACCATGGATTGTGTGATACGTTTAGCAAATGTGGAAAGTTTAATCTTCGTTGTGTTGATCCTTTTTAAGACTCTTGCTAGAGTTGAACTGGCAGCTTAGAGCTTTGAGTTACCGTCAGAGCTTAGTTATTCATGACGTTTTCATGTGCGTAATCAGAGGTAATGCCTCACTGTTGAAAACGATTATTGTCTTTGATGGGAGATCCATATCGACAACGCCTAAGCTGGGTTGAGGAACCTATCGAAACCGTGAACCGTGAAGTCAAATGACTTGCAAAAGTCGTTTTCCTATTTTTACTGATCAGTGGAAACTCTAAGAAATATCTCGAATTCGCGTGAGAACGTGAAAATTGAATCTTGAGAAAGTAGCTATATCTCTTTTCGAATCTAACGGATAACTCGAATTGAATCGCGAGGACGCGATTCCGTTAAGGAGGGAAGTCTATAACATCCCGCAATTTTCCAGATATTTATTTTTCGAGGAATTAAGTCTGTTTTTCTTTACGAACTTTCCAGAGTTTGATTGACGTGAAAACGAGAAAGTTATCTCATGAAACGTGAAAATCAGACACAGCGCGTACCGGCACAATTGTAATTTCGTTAAAACATTTCATTTGATCATTATTTCTATTTACGAAAGCACAAATAAATACTCATTCTTATTGGAAAATATTCGAACGCTTGGGTAAGTCTCAAAATTTTTACCAACGTTTATCCGATCGTGTCCCGAACCGCAAAATCATAGAAGATTGTATAAATTGCGAGTCTAGCCCTTGTAGTAATATTTCAATTTCGCCCCCTCTAATTTTTAAACTTTCACTTTGTAATTCCTTAAACTTTCACTTTGTATTTCAGCTTTTCAATATAAAAAGGGAAGTACTAGGGTTTCATCCCACATTTGGTTAGCCTCCATCTCACTGCACTCTCTCTCTAGGGTTTGGCCGGCACCCTCCAGCCGCCACCCTACATGCGCCGCCACCACGGCAGCCACCCTAAGCCACCACCCCACCATGGTTGCTATTGAAGATACAAGGTTGTAAAGGTAGTCTTGGAAATAGAACGATTTTTTGTGTGGGTCGTCGTTGTAATATGTTCGTGGGTCCGATTCATCCTCCTTATATCTCTTCTCGTCTTTCTCTTGTTTTTCCTCGGTAAGTCATAACACTCGGTCTATCTTTTATATCTTCTTTTGAACGGAGTTGTTAAGTTTCGTGGAATAGAAACTCAGGTTTTAAAATGTTTTGATTCAACTCGTGAGCTAAATTTGCAAATCTTGTGTTATCAGCGATTGGCCTCACGTTTGGTTTAAATTCATTACTAATATTTATGTGTTATATCGTTTGTTCGAGGCCTTCGCTAATAACGGGCTGAAAATAAAATTTGTAGAAATTCGTGTGGTAAACTAAATCTGGAATAAAACCATTTTTGATGATAATTCATGTGGTATTAATTCGTTTCGTGTGGTAAGAGTTGCACTTCAAGACTGAGGTTCGAATTGGTTGTGTTGATATCGGGACAAGTCCAGGACCCGTAAGGGTCGTTATTGATGTGGTTGGTTGATGTCGAAACTGAAGTTTTTAAAGTTGTCGTGTGCCAGTCAAGTCAAAACCTGTGAGGGTCACGGATCAGTTTGCTATATGCTTGTTAAATGTGTTTTGATTGGGCTTGGAATCAGATTGTAAACGTTTCAAGGGTTAAATCCAAATTGGATCAAGTTTATGAAAATCTATTCGTTTGCGGTTTTTGTCCGGTTTGGACTTGGTATGTTAGGAAAGTCGTTGATATAATTTGGTTTGTGTGATCATATATTTGTTTGTTTGGGTCTCGGTAAAAGGTTGGTATGTTCCTTTATATTTTCTGATCAAATATACAAAACAATGGCTTCATGGGTCCGATGTAGAATCAAATTGTTTGTGGCGTCATTTATTTATTTTAGTCGGTTTGGTTTATACCTTTGTTCGACAACAACATGTAGGGTGTGTTTATCGTTTAGTGTTGCTTGGTGTGACTTAACGAGGACCCGTATTGGGTAGGCTTGGATTCGGCAAACACCAAGGGGTGTTATAGTTTCGCTAAATGTGTTTGTGTAATTGGGCCTCAAGCCCGAGTGTCAAAACTAAAAAGAGTCCATTTTAATTTACTGAAGTAATAGGTGGTTATTGAACTGTCAACATATCATCAAATTGCATATGATACTAACTAGCTCACTTGCTTGTGAATATTGGTACGTTTAGGATAAAATTGGGATGGTAACTTGGATTGAATATTGCGAATACTTAATGTGATTTGGATGTGGGTTAATATTATTGAACTTGGACAAATGAATGCTTACGGACTTTGATATACGAGTTATACGTATTGATTTGGACACATTAAATTTAATGGATCGTTATTATTGGACGAATTGAACAAATTGGACATTTTGGACTTGAGACGGATACAATATATTAGACTCGCAACGAATTTAATATATTTGATTCGTAACGGACTTAAATATTCAATTGGCAATTATTAAACTAATAACGAGAAGTTAAATTATAAATTGTCGAGGAATATTGTTTTGAGAATTAATTTAGTATAGTCACGATAACTTTGGGAAAGTTATATAAATGGACGCATCACGTCGAAATTTATAGAAACATTCTAAACTTGTGTTTTTAAACTTTAATCTCCTTTATTCTTTTTTTTATAAAACCCAAAAAGAATCTAAACAAATGTTCTTTTAAGTAACGAAACTTTATTGTTTGAATTGCAAGATTCAAACTTATCATTAGTTATAAAACATGTTTGTTTTATGCAAGTTATTTGGGGATTATGGGTAAACACCGAAACTTACTAATTAACTTACTTTCTTAGCATAATTATGTGTCTTTGGTTCCCCGACTTCTTCCTGGTCGTTGTCTACTCGAGTTGAGTCTTGGTCAATTCTTATTGACTATTCCTCATAATATATTGGGATATATATTATGCTTTGGTGTGAGTTACGTTTGGTGTGAGTTATATGTCAAGTCTTGATTTCTTACCACCACACGAAACGTTAAAACTAAATTTTTGAGATATTGATAATGGATTTTTGGAAACATTGGATACGAGTATTCCACGAAAACTAAGACACGCTGTCTTTCGGATATTATATTATTTTACTTTTTGAGACGTATTTTGAGATAATACGTATACTATTAGGTCGTGACGATGTAGTACCTTTGTACTTGTACTCTTTGGATATCGACGTGCCTTCCTTCATGATTTGGTTGTGCTTGCTCTTTGATGCCAGTCTTGTTAGTTGTGATTCTTGCGTTGCTTTGTATCGAGGTGAGTTCATGGCCCCTACTTTTACTTAATTTTAAACTGTTTTGGGGGAGAATACATGCTCGTTTTATTAAATGCAAATGCTTGATTTCTTTGAATAAATGATTGTTACTTGGTTTGACGAAGATGCGTGATTTGGTTTAAATATGTTTTATGTGGACACAAGTGCTTGAAAACTATTTTGATTGGACTGGAAATGTTTGTGTAAGCTAATACTGCTAGGTTAAGGTTAGAAACCCAAGCGTTGTTATGAATTGTTACATCCTGGCTCAGGATGGTGCGAATGTTATGGATAGATCTATTGGGAATGGCCACCCCGTCTTGACTTTGGTTGCCCAACTTGCCAAGGACTTTACCTGGATTTGTGGATGCACCAACTTGCCATGACGTATAACATGTCGTTTGTTAGTGTGTTTAGAGATAGTCACGGCTCGTGCTATCTAGTAATGGTTTCATGACTTAGCCTGCGTAATAGTTAAGCTTGCGTGACACTATATTCGTTGTAGTGTTTGATTTTATATGGTCCAAGTGGTTGTTTATGAACTATTTTGCGGATAAATGTTTTGTTACTATGAATTAGGTAGGGTATGCCTAGATTAAATTTGACTTGTTTATGAGAAATGATTTGCACTTGAAAACCTTGTGGTCCACCTTTTTACTCTTTTGCTTAAAGGCAAACCTTGTTTTCGCGACATTGTGGGCGCCACAATGATCGAAAGGATCTTTTGAACTCGCAATACTTTTATGAAAACCTATGAACTCACCAACCTCGTGTTGACACTTTTAGCGTGTATTCTCAGGTATTGAGGCGATTGTTTACTTTTGGAGGCGCTTGGGCAATGGCATGGCATGGTCATAGACAACTCTGATATTTGTATTTGAGGACCGCTTATTTATTATGGGCCTGTTGTCACATCAAATTTTATTGTAAACTTTGATTTATTTTGAATAAATGAGTTTTCTTAATATAGACCCGTTATTCTATACTGTGTTGTGATACCAATTAGTAGCACCCAAAACTTGTATGCTTCCGCTAAAACCCGATTTTTGAGGGTGTTACAATGCACATGTTGAGGGGGAGCTTTTTCTGAAATATCAAAAACAATTCAGGTACAAAATGCTTTGATAATGTATCACAAGTACCTGAACTGATTTTAAAATGGTTTTCAATTGGTTCCAATGGCAGAAGAACAATACCAAAAAGACCGACCAAATTTACTTTATGTATGGAGATATAAGGATGATTAGGTTAGGTATTCGTTCCCACGATCCTGCCAGAGCCGGAGGGATTTACACAGCGACAATCCACTAGATAGTGTAGAGTCCTTAGGTATGATGAAAAAAAGGAGAAAAGTGAGAAATGGGAAGAGTGCGGACTGAGATAGAGCTAGAACTGGAATAAACCCAACAAGGTTCTAGTAATGAAGTCTCGGTAAGCACTGAAGGGGTTGAAGAATGAAAACGAAATGAATGTGAAAAGGGTGAAAATAAATAGCCCTCCAATGATTCAACCTTAGGGCAGAAACCGGGTTCAAAACATATGCTACTGGTTGTTACTAAGGAAACATCGATATTGAAGACAAGACGTCATGGACCCAGTGACGCACTGCACTAAACTTCCAAAGCTACTCAAGTTCCTCTTAAAAGGACTTGTTTCATTCTCACGGAGAACCTACATTATCTATCGAATTTCTCTTAGAGATTGTTGATATTGAAGAAGGAGACTGTTAGGTCACAAGGTTTACCACACAAGCTTATAAGAAAGGGATAAGGTGATTGAACAAGTAAACAAACACACACACACACGTAATGGTAATACGGTTTACGCGTAGGTGATATGTGAAAGGAATAACTTGAACAACCAACCTTCAAATGAAGGTTTACATAAGGTATTTATAGGCAAGGAGCTAGGGCAACACTCCTACTCCTTCCCTTTCTCCTATGGGCTTGGGCCTAAGCGCATGGGCCTTCTACATAAGCTTAAGGCTAATAACAAACATAAAGGCCATAATAAGCTAACTATTACATATGTGTAACTAACACTTGAATAAGGTTTAGGAGTGATTCCAACAATCTCCCCCTCAAGTGTTATTACATATGAGTAACAAACACTCAAGTGTTGGTGATGAAAACGGTGAAGGCGTTGATGTAATAGTAGCTTTGACGTCTTCTGACATTCTTCTTTCTTGTGAGAAGAATTGCCTTGATTTGAACAATCTCCCCAGTGTAGAGAGATAGTTTACTTTGAACGGTTATGCTTTGACGTCATCTTTAACTCTGTTCTTTGATCATTGTTCTTTGTGATGAAAGTGATAGTATGTTGTTGTCTACATCATGTCTGCCTCAGGTCTGCTTCGCTGCTCCAGTGTCTCCACATCATTCTTCAACATGCTCACACGCTCTTTTGACGTTGGAATTCAGTACTAATGGAGTTCTTTAAGTCTTTAACTTTGTAGATTCTCTGTATTGACGAAGAATCATTCTGACTGTTGTGTTGCTTTTGGATAGAACTTCCATTAGTGATGAAGTTGGCGTGAGCATGAGAAGAATCTGCACGATCATTCCGCTCTAGAGCTTCCATAAGAAGAAAACATTTAAAACGGTTAGTAATAAGTGGATTCCGGCTCTTACAAGTTTGAACTTCGAGAGTGTTAACAGCATAGTGTGAAAACACAACTCTAATTCTTACAAAGGCCGTTCTTGAATCAGAGTCCCACAAGTGAGATAACACGATGTACCGAAGTACACCTACGATTCAGATGAGTCACTGAGGTACACCGAAGCATCACCTCACGACTGTAGACCGTTTGAGACCACTAAGCGCAATCCACGGGTAGTTGCCGAAGCGACCACTGCCGTGGTTAGATGTTGACCCTGGCAGGAGTTTCCATTCAATACTGAGGATCACAAATGTGAACCTCTCATAAATGTTCTCGACAGATTGCTAAGATCTGTGAAGGACTCGATAATGTATCACTGAAATTCTTATTGTTGAATATCAAGTGATGAAATGTCAAGTGTACCTAAGAGATCTTTTGATGAATCTCGTGGCTCTAGACTCAATAGTGCGTTTTGGTTTTCCTGAGCGGAGACTAGGGAGAGGGTCTCCTTCTTCAATACCAACAATCTCTAAGAGAAAGCCGATAGTTTACGTAGAGTTCCCAGTGAGAATGAAACAAGCTTCTGTTGAGAGAAACTTGAGTGGATAAGAAGGTTTAGTGCATGCGTCACTGGGTCCATGACGACTTTTAATCTTCAATACCGGCGTCACTAAGTGACAACTAGTAGCATATGAATTGAACCCTGCCCTAAGTTGAATAAACTGGAGGGCTATTTCTTTTCACCCTTTTCTTTGCATTTCTTTTTAATTCTTCAACTCCTTCTTTCTCCGATTCTCATTTTCTCCTTTTATAATCATACCTAAGGACTTCTAAATACTAACTATTTGTGGTGTCCTTGGGTAGATCCCTCCGGCTCTGGCGGATCATAGGACGGTTATTCCTAACCTTAGTAACCTTATAACTGCATGACTAACCTATGTTGCCATAAAAACCACTGATGTGAAAAATCTCTCACAGTGTTTATGAATGAAAACATTTTAGTACCACTGTTGAGATAAGATTTTGCATAAATACTCTCCCTCCACATGTGCTTAAGAGTTTTAACGGTTAAAATGCAAAGTGAGGAAAGAGCGCGCACTTTTTGAATTGATTAACTCAAGATAGACATTCTCCCGCGAGACACGGTTACGTGGCATAGTTAAAGAGTTGCATTGTCAGCTTTTAGGTGACAACTGGCTCTAATAACTACCTTGAAGGTGTAGACAATCCTCGAAAGGTTGTCAAACCCGTCAGAGTTCATGTTTATCAAGAGTTTCGAATGGTACATTCTACTCGGACAAGTCCTTTGCGAGACACGTTTACATCACTAGCGAACTAGCTTGAAATTATTACCCGTCCCGGACAAGTCTTTTCGAGTTACTAATAGTTAAGTATCGTCAATTCGTTGGTTAAGTCTTAAGCACACAGATTCATTTGCATTTTACACAACATATTTCTTATCACACATTTTCTCCCCCTCAAAAATGGCATTTAAAATGTTATTTTTGAAAAGTTGAGAATAAATATGACCATTTCGAGTGTTGCGGGAAGAATGACCACTGTGAACAATTTGTGAACAAAGTTTTAAATACTCCCCCTCAACAAGTGATATAAACGGTTGAATTTTTGAAAAACATAAGGGGAAGTACTTGTTCTTTTGAGCAAAACCATCGAAAAATGAAAGGTTTGATAGGTTTTACTCAAAAGTAAGAAGCTTTCGCTCCTTTTCTAAGGATTGTGGCACTGAGGCGTACCACAGGGTCCTTTATTTACAAGTACGGGTTGTACACTGTAATGTGTGCACAAGCCATTGACATAAGTCAAATATACAAAATCACAATCAAGAAAGTTAATAGTGTACCCAATGATTACGGACGATCAGCTACTTTCTGAGGACGTTGGAAAGTCAGAATCGGAAAGTTTGGTCATCCTCCCACATAGCTCTCCAACCGTTGCATCTGATCCCGATAAATCAAACATTCATCAATCCTAGTAATTAATCAACGAACATCCTTGCGATCCTTTGAATTCCATCTCTTCGTCTGAATTATACCCAACTCAATGTCCTTCAATCGATATGACAATCCGTATCGAACCATCTCCAGGGTGGCGTCTTAGATCTTAGTGAATTTCATCGAAAGCCATGAAGCAAGTATGATGATTTTCACTTTGGTAGACAAACCCAAACTTGTGTTTATGAACGATTTTGTACTGAGGTTCTTGATTGATTCCGATGAAGTGTTGAATTTAGGTAAGATTCGACCCCGAGGTGAAGAACTTCAATACGATCTTTGATTTGAAGCGTATGAAAACAAGGAGTGCAGTAATGTACTTGATTTAAATTTCGGTTGAGGTTCTGGTTAGGGCTCAGGTATGTCGTGATCCTCACCACCAGTGTATGTAAAGTGATCAACGGTTTTCTCCATTGGTGGTGTGGTTTCTGAATCCCTTGGTTGATCAGATGGTGGTGGCTGTGTAGCTTGTTGTGTAGTGGTGATAACCTGCTTAACCATTTATCGAATCATTGGATGGAGTTGCCTTCTTAACATATTTTGTTGTTGACATAGGTGTTTCTTATGTTGATGGAGGTGATGATTGAGATGATGATTTGGGTTTGGTGGAAGTGTCAAGAGGTGTTACAGAAGACTTTTGAGGTTTGTGTATAGGATTGTCAACTATGTAGTTGTCTGATTCCTTCTTTAACTATTCTTCCTCAAAGCTCTAGCAGCTTTCTTTTGCCTCTTTTCAATCATTTCCATTTCAGCCACCAAATTATCATCCGTGAATCTTTCATCCTTATCATGATCATAATCTCCTTCGTCATATATTTCCACATCTTCACCATGCTTTTCTTCTTGCGGTTTTATAAGTTGTTGTTGTGGTTGCTTCATTTCAACAGTTGTAGAGAAAGTGACACCCTGATCCTTACCGGGTTGATTAACCGGATCGGATGGGGTAAGAAATGTTTACAATGGATCTTCCATAAGTGGAGGACTACTGCTTGACCCTCCTGCCCCACCGGGTTGATTAACCGGAAAGGTTGAAGCATGGAATTCCATCCATTTCTGCTTAATGTCTTACGAAATTGTATTACCTCATCTATTGAATCATACTCATCATCATGATGACTTTGTGAACATGAATTTGAATGGATGTAGCAGAAGGATGTCCACAACAAATCTGCAAGATGATTATGAGCATATGAAGTAGTTGAAGATGACACGGAGATAGTTCTTGCCAATTGTTTTGTCGTATCCAGCTTGGAATGTGTTCGCCATCGAGAGCTCAGCTAGGGCATTGATGTTTGCTTGATTTGCAGCCATTTCATGATCTGAAAGTCATTAGACAAAGAGACAGACATATGGAAACACAATGTGTTTGTATTAGTCTGATTTATTATCTAATTACTTGTATGATGGTAACATGTTTATGTTAGTTACAAGTCCTAAGTCACATTAGTCCAAATGTATGAAGTTGATGTGATAAGTTACGTGAACATGTTAATTTTGAAATTTCAAAGAGCAATAATTCACTTAACACACAATATATTAACTTTTGAAAGCTTATATGAAACATCATATATTTGTGACCTATGCGTAACGGGCCAAAAAGTAGTGAACAATGGGTTATGAGTAACAAGGATCCTTATGCGTAAGAAAGGAGCTTATGTGTAGGAGTAAGCTAAAGCGTAAGACCAAGCTTAGGCGTAAAGAGTTTCTTACGCCGTAAGACAAGTTCAGAGGCTTTAAGCTTACGTAGGGAAAGCTAGATGTTACGCGCATAATTTACTCGTAAGAGCAAAGCTTATGCGTAACAAGCCTTGTTTACGAATATCTTTCCAAGATACACGTAATCCACTGTAGACCCCTTATGTGTAAGAGCTACGCGTAAGATTACTCTTAGGCGTGACCTTTACGCATAAAGTATTCCTTAAGCGTAACGATTTGAACACCTAAAGATTCTGACATTACGAATAATTAACCTGTTAAATATAAACATGAAAACTTGATTGCAGTTAACTCCAAACATCTTTTAGATCACAAAACAAGCATAAGAACATATCAGATACACACAAAAAGACTTAGGAGTAAAATTACTTAAACCCTAAACCCTTAATCTACGTGTAAGGGATATAGCTACACAAATCAAACAAGAATGTTTCTGGAGTGTCCTAGATGTCATATGAGTGCAATGGAACAAGATTTAACACATTTCCACCACAGAATCAAAAGATTTATGGAAGATGAACCCTCAAAAACCTAAAACTTAAGTTCATACAGTTTAGATGTTTCTGGGCTAATTTAAAGGTTCAAAACATGCATATAAACTTATTCTAACACTTTCTTGACTACCTAATAACATATCACAGAAAAGAAAAACCCTAGATGAGCGCAAGAACCCTAGAATTCAAATTAATGAAATTTAAGATTCAGGATGGTTTTGGACGATTGAAACAAGTTTAATAGACACTAAGAAAGGTTTTAACACAACTCATTTCAATCCAAACACTTTTATGCATAAACACCCAATTCGTTCGAGTGAACAATTTTCCAAAATCAGTTTAAAGAGTTTTAACCGTTGGATTTGAAAGAATTTTAGAAATCCTTGTTTATCATCTTGATTAAAAACAGTTTAGAACTTATAGATTATGAAAAACTTGAACGGATTTAGAAGATTTGATTTGGGCCGTTTGATCTTGGTGGTTTAGGAGTAAATGAATTAATTTGCCAAGTTGACACATTCAGTCCCTCAACCTTAAAGAGGTTCCAACCAAGATCCTTTAACTTCCGTTTAGGTAAGACAAAACATTTGTAAGGCAAGAAACTTCACGATACTCCCCCTCGACTGTTGAAATGATGAAATGGTTAAAACATTTGAGTCCGAGGAGAGTATATGACAAGAAACTTATCCACCATTTTAGAAGAAACAATATAATTTTGAAAACATGGAAGTACAAGGTTTTATGAAACCGAAAAATATTTACTTTCTCCCCCTCAACACTTGATCGAAAAAATACTGAATTTTGAAAGATTAGAGTGTTGACGGAAGAAACGTACTTGCCATGTTGAAAGAAAATTAGATTAGAAGAATATTTTTGTTGTTTTATCATGTTTTATATTTTTGTATTTTGTTTTTGAAAAATTATTTACAAAAGAGATTTTGGTGTTTGACAGGTTTTTAATACTGTTTTAGGAGGTCATCCAATTCCTCTTGATTCAAACACCTCATACCAATCCGGTGGACCAACTCATTAAACCTAGCGGAGGCAAGGCTTTGGTGAGAAGATCTGCCAATTGGTATTCTGTACCCACAAAATATAATTCAACAGTATCCTGTTCAACGTGATCCTTGATGAAATGATATCGAAGATCGATGTGCTTTGATTTCGAGTTTGAACTGAGTTGCACGAGATCGCAATGGCACTCCGATTGTCGCAGACATCGATTCGTCAAATACGTAACCATAGTCTTTGAGTTGTGTTCTCATCCAGATGACTTGAGCACAACATGCGGAAATGGCTACATATTCTCGCTTCGTAGATGACGAGCGATGTACAATCCTGCTTCTTTGATTGCCAAGACACCAGTTTATCACCAAGAAATTGTGTAGCTCCTGAAGTACTTTTCCTTGAGTCTAAGCATCCTGCGTAATCAGCGTCTGAAAAAGCGATTAGTTCAAAACCAGAATCCTTCGGAAACCAGATCCCCAAGTTAATGGTTCCCTTGATGTATCGGAGGATTCTTTTAGCCTCAGAGAGGTGGGTTTCAGTTGGTCGCGACTGATAACGGGAGCATAGATAAACGGCAAAGACAATATCAGGTCTGCTAGCTGTTAGATACATGAGAGACCCAATAATACTTCAGTATTTAGTAGGGTCTACTAATTTCCCATGTAAATCAGCGTCTAGCTTCTTGGTATGAGCCATTGGTGTGGCATAAGTGTCACAGGTTTTCATTCCAAATTTGTTTAACAATTCAAGGGCATATTTGGACTGACTCAAGAAAATACCACGGGGTGATTGATGAACTTGCTGTCCGAGAAAGAACGTGAGTTCACCCATCATGGACATTTCAAAATTTTTCTTCATTAGTTTTGCAAAAGCGATTGAAAACTTTTTATGTGTAGACCCAAAAATGATGTCATCCACGTAAATTTGAACAATTAAGATATGTGCCCCGTGATATTGTATAAAAAGAGTTAGGTCAACCGAACCTTTGGTGAAATTATTAGCAATGAGGAAGGATGATAGCTTATCGTACCATGTTCGAGGAGCTTGTTTGAGACCATACAGAGCTTTGTTCAGTTTGTAGACGTGATTCGGAAAATCAGGATCAACGAATCCATCTGGTTGGCTGACATAAACCGTTTCTTTAAGTTGTCCATTGAGAAACGCAGTTTTGACATCCATCTGATAGACCGTCATATTCATATGATCCGCGAACGCTAGAAATATCCGAACAGCCTCAAGACGAGCAACCGGAGCAAAAGATTCTTCAAAGTCAATACCCTCTTCCTGATGATAACCCTTAGCCACCAGACGTGACTTATTCCGGATAACATTTCCTTCAGCATCCAATTTGTTTTTCCAAATCCATTTTAGACCAATGACGTAGACCCCTGTTGGTCTTTCAACCAGTTCCCATACTTCAAGACGTTTGAATTGGTTGAGTTCTTCTTGCATGGATTCAATCCAGTTGTCTTTTGTCATTGCGTCTTTGATGTTTTTAGGTTCAGATTGGCAGACAGTGAGTGCATAAATGCAATGTTCACCGTCTGTGTGAAGACGTTGTCTTGTAACGACTGGTTGATTCGGGTTGCCAATAATGTTTTCCAGAGGATGGTCTTTCGTCCATCTATGTGTGGAGGGTTGATGTTGATATACATTGTGCAGATTTTGAGGATTCAAATGGTTTGTTGAAGATTCCGCGACATCTGGTGCAGCAGTCTCATTAGCAAACGGGTTGAAGAACGCATTTGGATCAAAATCTGCAGGTGGGGGTACTACATTCAGAATATCATCAGCAGCTTCATCATTGTTGGAAGCGGTTTGTTCAACTGTAGTGGTGGAGTCAACTAGGTGGTGCATCTGCAACAGTAGTTGTTGTAGCAGTGTATCGGTATAAGAGTATTATCAGGTTGAGCAGCGGAAACAACGGATACACCTGGAGCACGTTCATCAAGATCATCACTGAACAGCGGAGCAAATAACCTTTCCATTTGTTGACGAGTAAGTTTGGGGCTTTGTTCAGCTGATGATGGGGTTTGGGGGAAGTTTAAGCGGTTGTGTCCGGGTTCCAAGCTGTTATACTCAGAAGCCATAGTGAAGAAGTTTTAGAATCAGCTTCCCCCCAAACTAACAACTGTCTTTAGCAGATTTGAAACTTTGATGAAGTCTACATTTCCTCTAACTTTTGAAGGTTTCAGTATGCAGCAGAATTTGTAGAAGAGCAGAAAACCACACAAGGAAAATCTGACTAATTACGGAAGATCCGTTCGAGGGTAACATGCCAGAAATCAACAAGATCTTCTCACGTATGTAGATGCATCACACCAAACAAACCACGAAAGACGAAATGAAACGACTTCCCCTGAATGTTGTGGTCTTTCAGAATACTAATTACTGTGAATATGCAATAACGCGATACCAAGACCGTGTGTGTGAGGCATCATAACATCATATTTGGGTAACTTCACACAAGATCACCCGTGAAATCAAGACGATAACTCCAAAGTGAGACGTTTGAGCCACGATCGCCTTATTTCTTCCCCTAATTGAAGAAATTCAAGAAGGCATTGGGTTTTCGCAAAGAAGCATGTAGAAGAACAAGGAAGCAATGACCACCTACACACTCTCTCCCCTCGATGTTTTCAATGATTCAGAATCATACACCACGTATGTTGATGATGAATTGAAGACAGCAAAACCATGTATAAGGAGACAGCGAAACCATGTATGTCCAATTGATCAAACAAGTGTGAAGTACCAAAAATATTTCGAGAGAGTCAACTGCGATAAAACTTCTCCGTTCATATTGTTGATCAATCAACGTGACATTGTTGTAGGAAACACTTTGATCTTCTGTTATAGAAGATTCGGTTGTTGTTGTAGATTCATGTGTATCTGAAATTAGAGTATTATCGGTTGTGCAGCGGAAACATTCGATACATATGAAGCACGACTTTTGGCAGAATCTTTAACCAGAGGAGAAAGCAATGTTTCCAATTCATGACGATTAAGTACAATGGTGGAACAGCTGATGGATCATTAAATTTTAGACGGTGAGAAACGGGTCCTACGCTGTATTGCAGTAGAAGCCATAGCTGTAGTACCTGCATAGAAAAATAGAAGGGGGCAAGGAAGAGAAAAAAATGGATCCCCAAGTGTAATTGGGTTCCAGATGTTAGAAGCATAAAGATGTAGTGTCAATTATCTTCTTGACACCTGAACATGATATTTTGATGATTTCCTTTCCTTCCTCAAGGATGGATGTAGAGGGTTTCACACTTGTTATGGTGCAACTACTTAATATCTTGCCTGTAGGAATCCACCTAAGACCAACATTGTTGAAAACTCTACCCGTTGGTATCCATCTAAGGTTAGATCTAAAGGATGTTGAAACTTCTTTTGGGAAGAATTTGCGTCCTATATTGATCCACCTATTAGGTTTCTTAAATTTTACGTTTAGATCAACGGGTTTATTTCTAACTGTTTGAGTTAACTTAGGTTTTGGTTTGCTACTACAAGCAGTGTTCAGTAATACACTCGAAGGTGATACACTAGGTTGTGAACCTAAGATTCCATCCTTTTGGAGTAGTGCCCTTTTCCTAGCCTTTTCTAGGTCATAGTTCTTGTATGCATCATTTGAATCATATGAATTTTTACGTTTAATGCTCGGTTTAGACACAGTGTTCGAACAGATCCTAGATTGGCCAGCAGCTACCACTTGTACAGTATAATGTAAAACAGGTTTAACAGAAACATGTTTAATAGAAACAGAAACATTATTGTTGGGCCGAATGTGGAGTGACTGGTTTTGACAAATGATTATTCTCAACAACTTGGGAGGCAAACCGTGTTTTTGAAGATTTAGAACGTTCAGATTTAAAAGCAGTTGGTTGTCTAACTACTGATTGATTTCTGATTGGTTGAAGAGACGATTTCCCCAAGATTGTTGGTTTTGTAAACTTAGTATCCACACTCTTGCCAGTTAATCTTCTCAGTTTGTTTTGTAAAGCAACATGTGGAAGCCCCTTTGCTTGAATTTGAGCCTTTAAATGCTCATTTTCTTTTACTAATAAATCCACACGATTACTTTGTTCATTTGAATACTGACCATTGTGTTCTGAAGAAAAAGATTTGTTTTGTAGTTTAAGTTCAAGAGAGATGCAATGTGCCTCTAGTTTTGAAAAATCTTTATGAAACTTGGCAATGGTCTTTTTGAGAAGAATGTTTTCAGATTCAAGAGTTTGATTTGACGTTTCAGTTGAGTTGTTAACAAGTAAGAGCTCAGACATGAGATAGTTGTCTCGACATTGTGCAACACACTGGTCAACCTCTCCTTCATTACTAAATTCAGGTTGCTCAGTATGTTGTGTCGCATTTGCATTCAGAATATGATCAACAGTAGATTGTACATCGACCATCCTGTGTCAGGTGTCATAGGTGGGTAAAATATCTTCCTCAACCATTTGTTCTTCGTCACAGTTGTGCTCGGTGTCGTAGTTAAGTATGATATCTTCTCCAGATCTGCTGCTGTCATCCTTCTTCCAATGCTACAACCTCATTGTCCACATTAACATTGCAGTAATCACAACATTCTCAACGTCCATATGAGCATGCCTTTCATGTACATCAACTCTTTCACCTTGCACGACTGCGGGATATCGGGAATTTGATGATGTCTGACGCTTGGAATTGTAAATCATTGGGAAGGAGAATTTGATTGGTTTCCATCTTACGTACACCTTTTCAGCATCAGAATCCATTGATTTAAACCCCTGCAGAAGAATCAAAGAGAAAAGGTGCGAAGGTGATATAGCACACAGAAGGCCGATATAGTGAATCTCAATTTCCCTCCAAAAATAATTTTGAAAAATTTTGACTCTCAAAATTTGAAATTCACTATAAAATTCAATTCTAAGGTTGCAAGAAAAATTTGAGTTATGACAATTTTGACGCCAAATTTTACCCGAAAAATTTGAATTTGGGCCAAAAAATTTGAATTTTTGACCAAAATTTTCACGGTTAAACCAAAATTTGAATCTCGCGTAAAAATTGAACGTTTAGTCTCCTTGAAAAAAATTTTTTTGATAACTTGTGTTGGTGGATCTTTGTAGTCGAATGAAACGCTGTTGATGAAGTGTCCTTAGGCGTAGAAATCACAATAACCAAGTAGCACTTAAGCGTAAAAACACCAAAGTTACGCGTAACAATGAGAGTTACGCGTAGTTTTAGCTTACGTAAAGGAAAAAAGACTAAAGTTATGCGTAAACAGTAAGTTATGCGTAGAAAACTTAGGCGTAGGATTATCTTATGCGTAAGACTGGGCTTAGGCGTTGGATGAATCTTATGCGTAGGATTTTCTACGCGAAGCTTTATGCTTATGCGTAAGTTTAGGGTTTTATCCCAAATGATCTTTACACTATCACAGTGCAAAAGATATCCGAAGTCGACGTGTTTTCAGGCTTATCCAAGCAAGAAACCACGGAGTAAACCACGAAAATGAAGATCAAACCACGGATAAAGTTACGCGTAAAAATAGGGTTTTAGTTACGCGTAGCTTTACTCGTAAAAGTGATTTTGCCCAAAGATGTTTCTAAACCAGATTTTTGTGATGAGATAGCTTCAATATCACCAAAATAACATAAAAGTATGAAACTTGATGAACCAAAACATCTAAAACGGTTACGCGTAGGAAAACACCCTCGCACAAAAACTAGCTTAAAAACAATTCTACACACATAAAGTTTCAAACTTTTTGCCAAAACTTAAACTTTAACACCCAATAACCTTTAAAGTACAAGAATCTTGGATTGAAAAGTGTAAAAAATGAGTTTTTAAGCGTGAGAAAGGTTAAAAAACGTGAACCTTACGAGTAGACAAAAAACAAACCGTTTCACCCAACTAGATGGCGATTGATACCACTGTTAGGTCACAAGGTTTACCACACAAGCTTATAAGAAAGGGATAAGGTGATTGAACAAGTAAACAAACACACACACACGTAATGGTAATACGGTTTACGCGTAGGTGCTATGTGAAAGGAATAACTTGAACAACCAACCTTCAAATGAAGGTTTACATAAGGTATTTATAGGCAAGGAGCTAGGGCAACACTCCTACTCCTTCCCTTTCTCCTATGGGCTTGGGCCTAAGCTCATGGGCCTTCTACATAAGCTTAAGGCTAATAACAAACATAAAGGCCATAATAAGCTAACTATTACATATGTGCAACTAACACTTGAATAAGGTTTAGGAGTGATTCCAACAGAGACCCTCTCCCTAGTCTCCGGTATAGGAACCAAATGTGCACAATTGAGTCTAGAGCCACGAGATCATCAATAAATCTCATTAGGACACAAAATTAATGAAGACTTACTGTTTCACACAATGTGGAAAGTGAGATTATATTTTAAGAGTCCTACGCATTATCCTTGTGGTATTGCCAGAACATCTGAGTGATATGTAAAATATTCGCAATGAAGATGGAAATCCTTCTAGAGCAAACTTCAAACAAGCTCTTGGTAGGTAACATGTGAGATCTATCCAATAGATCAAACTTGTGACAACTGGATTGAAACAATGGGGCGATTCATCATTGAATCAACCTTGGTCCAAGAAATGGATTGACGGATACCTTTGAAAAACCGGTCGTTGTACTTAAAATTCTTTTCTCTAGCACATCGACTGTGTATTAATATTTCAAAAATAAAAAGTGTTTATGATTGATAATTGATTTTCCTTAAAACCTTCGTTGTATTGAAAAAACACTTTATATTGAAAGTACGATTGTTTTTCAAATCTCTTTTCATCAATCAGTGAATCTCAAATCGCTGGTTCACTCACTCCGTGTTGTCTTCTTTAAGACGTTCCGGCTTGAGAACAGCTAGAGCAGCTGCGAAACCCTGTCAATGAGATTCTTCGGAATTATACCTGATCACAAGCAGTACTTTTACTAATCAACGAGGAACCGTGGGCCGTGTACCTCAATTCAATGAAAGTGATCAAAGACACTTTTGTGCGTTTTATTGCTAACTGTTGTATGCATGTACACCCAATGCTTGCAGCCTATAAGAATTGAGATATCAATCCATAGCCGCATGCTCACACAACACATTTATCTCTAAAGAAATCATGATAAATGCATCAACGACTCTGATATTTTCACTCCATGCTTCTGCTACTGCAAATATCATGAATCAACTAAAGCTTCCGCTACTCTGATGAGAAGAAATCATGATCCAGAATGTGAGCATGTCAGTCCAATATCACAACATCACATAATGTTAACACTACAATGGAAGAGTCAGAGATTTATTGAAGCTGATGATCTCAAAGTTGGCTCAAAACTCATAATCATGTGGATCAGTTAAACACCTCCACTCGGATGAACCAAACATGCAAAACATGAAGAATCAAAGACTACGGGCTACAGAGCAATGAACTTAAACAAGAATCCAAGAACAATCTTAATGTAATATCTGTTTGTATTCTATGTAATTTGAGGTGGCCACCCTTAGGGGGAGATTGTTAGGATTTAGAAAATCCAGTTGTTAAAGTGTCGGTCACCTCAAGTATATGTAATCGTTAGAAAGCTCGAAGTCATAGTTATTTAATGTTAGTTAGTATTAAGTCACCCGGAGGACGACGGGCCTTTACCCATGACCTCGATCCAAGTACCAGAAGATTTTGTAAGGTACTATAAATACCCTCTACCTCCCATGGTAGAGGGTTGGTGCTCATAATAAGATTTTTCTTTCTCTCTCTAAGTCACCTAAACCTCTAAACTTTCTCTCTCTAAAACCTTAAGTCATACGCCACTTATAAGTCATGGTTTGATGTGTTTGTGAAATCCAATATGTTACATATGCTAAATGATAAATTGTCTTCCTTGCTTTACTTGATTATTTGCTTATCTCAAATAGCTTTTATGCTTGTTTGATTGAATAACATATGTGGTTTCCTTACATTGCTATTCATTCTCTTGCTTGTCGATTTAGTAATGTTCTACTAATCAATGTGCTATTTGGAGTGTTTGGGATAACATCTAAGTTGTGTAGAAAATGTTAGTTTAAACACTTAGATAAGTCATATAAGTTGAAAAAATGTTTAAAACATATAATACACTAAATGGCCTTTTGATTGAGTTTGTCATGTGTGCAACATAAAAGTTTTATGTGCTTGTATGATTTCTTGATTTCATATTTTCTTGTATCGTTTTCTAAAAACAACAAGAATGTACATCGGATCATAACCTACACTTGTGTTGATGATGTACTCTCTCGTTTTCCTTTTCATGATCGCTTTCCAAGCTTCATAGTAGGATTGACAACTTAATTATTTCATCTGATATACTCAAGTAAATTATTTTGCAACGCAAATATAATTGTTCATATCCGAAAGTCCAAACTCGAGCTTTCCAACAACATATGTTGAACTAGCTCATCCAACCATTTTTTTGTTCACCATATGGACAATTTTTTTTAACATGACACCTTAGTTGTTTCAAGTATAATATTAATAAAAACGAAGCAAAGTATCATCATTGTTACTCTTCGATAGGCCATTGTAGGAATATAAATTTTCCTAACTTGAGAATGAATACTGTAAGGTATAACTTTTCACATACACATCATAACATTAACACAAGGTAGCATATAGATGGAATTCTAGAGAGAGAAAGTTAGAGGTTTAGGGAACTTAGTGAGAGAAAGTGAAAGATATTATTATGAGCTCCAACTCTCTACCTTGGGAGGTAGAGAGTATTTATAGTCTTACATAAAATGCCACACATCGGGCTGTGGATCAGGCATACAGTGGGTAAAGACCCGTCCGTCCTCCACGGTGTTACTTAACTTAATATTACTATGACTACGAGCTTTCTAACGATTACATATACTTGAGGTGACCGACTCTTTTAATACCTGGAATTTCTAATTCCTAACAATCTCCCCTAAGGGAGGTCACCTCAATCATGCACTAAAATTACATTGAATACAAACAGATTTGACATTAACAATTGTTCTTGCATTCTTGATGTAGTCCTTTGTTCCTAAGCTCGTAGTCATTGATTCTTCACATTGCATGTTTGGTTACTTCAAGTGGAGGTCTATTATTGATCCACGTGATAATAATTTTGAGCCATCATTTGAGATTATCAGCCATCAAAAAATCTCGTGACATCCTTTGTGGTGTTGGTATTATGTGATGTTGTGACTTTAGGACCGACATGCTCACATTCTGGATCATGATATCTTCTCATCTGAGTAGCGGAAGCATTTGTTGAATTCATGATATTGGCAGCAGCCAGAAAGCATGGAGTGAAAAATATCGTAGTCATTGATGCACTAATCATGATTTCTTTTGAGATGAATGTGTTAAGTGAGCATGCGGCTATGGTTTGACCGCTTCATTCTCGATACGAGAAAACGTCGGCGTGTACCCGCATACAACAGTTAGCAATAAAGCGCACGAAAGTGTCTTTGATCACTTTCGTTGAATTGAGGTACACAACCCACGATTCCCCGTTGATCAGCATACAAAGTACCGCCTTGTGATCGTATAATTCGAAGAATTTCCTTGAGGGTTTCGCACTGCTCTAGCCGTTCTCAAACCGAACATCTCAAAGAAGACAACACGGAGTGAGTGAACCGAATTTGAGTCCCGATTGATGAAAAGATATTTGAAAAACAATCGTGTATTGCTCAATAGAAATTGTTTTTGCAATATAACTAAGGTTTTAATGAAAATCAATTATCAATCATAAAACACCTTTTGATTTGAAAAATTAGTACACGGTCGCGTGCTAATGAAAAGAGTTTTAAAGCACAAAGACCGGTTTTTCAAAGGTATCCGTCAATCCATAACCTGAACCGTGATTGATTCAAAAGATTGAATCCCATTGTTTTCGGCCGTTCAGTTGTCACATGATTGATCCATATAATAGATCTCACATGCCACCTACCGGGAGCTTGTTAGATGTTGGCTCCAGAAGGCTTTCCATCTTCATAATGAATATGTAAACACATCACTTTCGGATGTTACGCAATACCACAAGGATAATGCGTAGGACTCAAGATATAATCTCTCTTTCCACATTGTGTGAAACAGAGAGTCTTCATTGAAAGTGTCCTAATGAGATTTATTGATGATCTCGTGGCTCTAGACTCAATTTGTGCATATTTGGATCCTATATCGGAGACTAGGGAGAGGGTCTCCTTCTTCAATATCAACAATCTCTAAGAGAAAGTCGATAGATAATGTCGGTTCCCGTGAGAATGAAACAAGTCCTTTTAAGAGGAACTTGAGTGGTTTTGGAAAGTTGAAGTGCAAAGGCGCCACTGGGTCCATGACGCCTTGTCTTCAATACCGATGTTACCATCAGTAGCATATGAATTGAACCCGGTTTCTGCCCTAAGGTTGAATAAATGGAGGGCTATTTGTTTTCACCCTTTTCTCATTCAATTCTTTTTAATTCTTCAACCCCTTCAATGCTTACCGAGACTTCATAGCTAGAACCTTGTTGGGTTTATTCCAGTACTAGCTCAGTCTCAGTCCGCACTCTTCCCATATCTCATTTTTCTCCTTTTATCATCATACCTAAGAACTCTACACTAACTAGTGGATAGTCCCTGGGTAGATCCCTCCGGTTCTGGCGGATCATGGGAACACATACCTAACCTTATCGTCCTTATATCACCATACATAATGTAAAGTTGGTCGGTCTTTTTGGTATTGTTCATCCGCCATAGGAACCAATTGAAAACCATTTGAAAATCAATCCGGATACTTGTGATATATTATCAAAGCATTTTGTACCTGAATTGTTTTGATATTTTTAGAACAAGAACTCCCCCTCAACATGTGCATCAAGTATTTGAAATTGTTTTGCACACGGAGGCAAGAGAAAGAATTAACTTCTTTGATTACCATTTTCTAAAAATATCAACATCACTTCCTTAATCAAATCAAGTAGATAAAGCATTTTGGGGAAGGATGAGGTTTTCATGATTTTGCTCCCCCTCAATATGTGCCTCGAGGTTTGAAAAGAGTTTTACACATACTAGAGGGAACTTGCACATTGAGATAAGTGATCACGTTTCAAATCATTGTGGTTTAAGATAGATGCTCCCCTCAACATGTGCATGGAAAATTTGAAATCGTTTGTCACTTACGGGAGGCAAACATGCTAATCACTTAAGAAACCATTTACCTAATTATCGGTTTAAATCCTATTTAAATCACAACTTCTCCCCCGATCACAATTATCAAATCATTTGAGATTTGTGATCTTCTTAGATTTAAATTGATTTTGAAAGCTTTTAAGGAGAATTGTGACTTGATTATGAAAGCGTTTTAACTGATAAGGATCGGATGTTGAGATTTTAAACTCCATTGGTTAAACATGCATGTACATCTTTTGAAAACAATTTAATGCCAAATAACTTTTAATTTAATTGAAATCATTCTCCCCTCAATCAATGACATAGGTTGTTGATTGAGAGATAGAGATTTTGACAAATAAATGATTATCAAAAATAGAGACGAAGTTATTTTTCAAAGCATTTAGTTTTCAATGATAAATGTTATAGAATCCGAGCATGGAATTTGAAAACATGGTAAAACATGGCTCTGTTCTTTCTTTTAAAAAACCGGGTTATTGCCGAAAGACAATAAACCATTGTTTCTCTTTCTCCCAAAATAATTTTTTGATTTTTTGATTTTTTTTTATAAGAATTAACAACATCTAAAGTCCGTGTCATTCTTTGAATGACACAAAGAGAAGTAGATATTATCGAAACCAAAAAACATGACAAAAGACAATATTTTTGAAGATTTTTCGAATTTTTCAGATTTTTATGGATTTTGAAAGTTTTATATTTTTCTATTTGGTTTTATAGGGTTTTATAATTTTGTATTTTGTTTTTCGAATAGATATTTACAAGAGATAGATGAAGATAGACCTTTACTCCTCGTCTTCCTCCTGAAGGCGTTTGAGTGTATTCGGTTGAAGGCTTTTCAAGCCAAGACGTGGAAGAATAAACTCAAAACGTTCTCTTGGAAGAGCTTTGGTGAAGATGTCCGCTAACCGATATTCAGACCTCACAAAATATAGTTCCACCACACCTTTTTCCACTTGTTCCCTGATGAAATGATGTCCAATGTCGATATGCTTTGCTCTTGAGTGTTGAACGTTGTTGCATGAGAGAGCAATAGCACTTTTATTATCAAGTACAGAGGGATTTTGTTGAATTCAAAGCCATAGTCCGATAATTGAGATCTCATCCATAAGATTTGAGCACAACAAGATGACATGGCTATGTATTCAGCCTCTGTAGAGGAAATAGAAGTACTCATTTGCTTCTTTGAAGACCGGCTCACAAGCTTATCACCCAAAATCGAGCACCTGCGGATGTACTTCGGTATCTTGACACTCGCATGATCAGATCTGCATAGGCCGTTAGTGACATACGGTGTCCCGTACCATAGTCCCATATTGATGGTTCCTTGGAGATACCGAAAGACCCGTTTAACCGCTTCAAGGTGCTTTTAGTAGGCTTAGCCTGGTATCTAGCACACATGCATACAGCGAACAAGATGTCGGTCTACTAGTTGAGGTACATCGGGATCCAATCATACTACGATATTTCGTTTGGTCAATCATGATCCCCGAGTGGTCCTCATCTAGTTTGGTTCGATCAATCATGGGGAGTGTCAAGCGGTCACTTGAATCAAATCCAAATTTCTTTAAAATCTCATTTGCATATTTAGATTGATTTATGAAAATGCCTCAGGGACTTTGTGAAATTTGTAATCCCAAGAAAATGACATTTGTCCCATCATTGACATTTGAAACTTTGAACTCATTTCATTAGAAAAACGATCACATTCCATTGGGTCGGTCGAGGCAAAAATAATATCATCAACATAAATTTGAACATGAGTTAAATGTTTGCCTGACTTCCGGTGAACAATGTAGGATCAACTGCTCCTTTGCTAAATCCGGATGATAGAAGAAACTTTGACAGTGTATCATACCATGCCCTTGGAGCTTGCTTTAAACCATAGAGAGCCTTCTTCAGGCGATAAACGTGAGTAGGATGCTCTTGATTCACAAATCCTTCAGGTTGGCCGACGTAGATGACTTCTTTAAGATCTCCGATTCAAATGCCGCTCTTCACATCCATCGATACACTACCATGTTCTTACTAGCGTAGCCAAAAGATTCGATTGCCTCGATTAGAATGAGCAAAGAGCAAAAGATTCTTCAAAGTCTATACCCTCCTCTTGACGATATCCTTTAGCAACTAATCGAGCCTTGTTCTTCAACACATCACCATGCTCATCAAGTTTCACTTTGAAGATCCATTTTAGAGCTATAATCATAGCACAATCTGGAGCATGTACTAACTCCCATACATCAAGTCGATCAAACTCATGAATTTCATCTTGCATGGCATTGAACCAATTGTCTTCATTCATGGCGGTTTTAACATCTTTTGGTTCGATCTTAGAAAGTACGGAGTTGAAGAAACACCATAAGGCATCGGTTGCAATTTGTTTCCGGGTTGATCTGGGACGAGAGGGATTTCCAATGATGTTGTCTAATGGATGATCGTGAGTCCATTTTCTAAGGTGTTCATGTAACAGTTGTTGAGGAACCTGAGGTAGGAGTCGATGTCTCCGAAGAAGATGGTTCGATGATGATTCAGAGTAGCAAATATGTTTTCAAATGGAGCATCTTCTGAGTAGCAAAGGGATTAACTTCATCATTGATGCCAGAAACATTTCCATGATGTACATTTGAAGAATGATGATTTGTTGATGAGGCTGAAGGATCAGCAGCAGGTGCTTCTTGACTTAAAGATATTGAGGCTGAAGGATTGACTTCATTCACAGGAATATGAGCATCCTCTGTTTAGTGGAATCAACACCTCATTAGTGTTTGAATCATACAGTTCATCAAACATAGGATCAAACAATTTCTTTAAATCATCTTCCGATGGAGGTACATATGGAGTTTCTTGAGTAGAGTTTGGAACAAGAGATGAACCAATGGGACTTTCTTGAAGTGCGGGTCTGTTTGGATTGTCCAGAGCCATTTGACCGGTCAACTCATCAAACGTAACGTGAATGGTTTCCATGATATTTCGGGTTCTTTTGTTATAGATTCGGTATCCCTTTTTGTTTGGTGCATATCTTACAAATACTCCAATGTCGCTTTAGCCTAAGTTTCCTAAGTCTTGACCCTCATTAGTTGGATAGCACAATGCACCAAACACACGAAGGAAAGAGAGATTAGGTTTTTTGTTGTGGACAAGTTCATATGGAGTTTTTCCATGTACGGTGTGGATTATCGGGATCGATTTTGTGTAGCATGCAAAGCGATGGCAATTGCTTCACCCGGAGAAACATTGGAACCTTTGAGTAAATCAACATTGTTCTAGCGGCTTCAACAAGAGTCGATTTCGCCTTTCAACTACACCGCTCGTTGAGGAGTTCGTGGAACACTTCTTTGATGTGATTCCAAGCTTTCATAGAATTCATTGTTGTTTGTTGACAAACTCGGCCCATTGTCGTGCTCACATAATTTCGACCGGTTTTGTTAAGTCGAACTCGCATTTGCTTGATGAGTTTGATGATGATATCGAGTTTCATCCTTTGTCCTTAAGAACTTGACCTGTGTGAATCTAGAGTAATCATCAACCACAACTAACACATATTTCTTCCCAAAGATATTCTGTACTCTCATTGGTCCACATAAATCCATATGAATCATATGAAGAACTTCAGGATGTGACGAGTTAGTAGGTTTGGGTTTATGGGCATATTTCTTGCTTTTTCCCAATTGACATGCTTGAACAAAGATGATCCTTTTCATACTTTAGTCTAGGTAAACCTACAACTAAGTCCTTTCTGGAAAGATCATTGATGGTGCCGAAGTTCAAGTGATTGAGACGACGATGCCATAACCATGACTTTGTTTTCGAAGCCTTTGATAACAAGCAAATTGGAGAAGACTTCATCATATCATCGATAGAGATGGTGTAAAGATTTGAACCACGAGTTCCTTTTAACAGTTCCTTACCATTAAGATCTCTAACAAAGGTGTATGTTTTCGAAGGCAACTTCTAGATCGAGTCACGAGAATTGACCAACGAGAGAAGTGATTATGACCAGACCCTTCCACATAATAGACTCTGAGATAACACTATCACCAACAACATAATCTCCATAACCCATAATAGCACCTAAATGATCATTACCAAATCTAATCGTCCAGATGAATTTGCTCACGGTTCATGAGCGCTGACGGTCTCGGTCCGCCATATGCTTGGAAAGCGGCTGAGTCCAGTACCACGCAAACGATTTGAACGATCCTGCAGCTTGAACACGCACAAGAATGGATAATCGATAATTGGGATCCCCATGCAAGAATGGGTTCCACTTGTTTGTAACAGTAATTGGAACACCCACAGAATAGAAACATCCATATCGGTAGAAGCAATGGAATCATTGGGAATAGATGCAAATCTTTGGTGTCGTGATTTGACCTATTCAAAGTATGTTTACTTCTTAAGGAATAGTTCTACCAAGAGGCATCCATTTTCTAGTGGGCATAATCTTAGCGGTTTGAGAACAAACCGATTATTCTTATGGCCAAAAGGTATCCAATAATAACCTATCTTTATAAAAGTTTTTCCTGTGGGTTTCCAATCGCTTTCTAACAATCTTTCGCTTTTGCCTTTTTGCCTTATTTGCACGATTATCAGCATTAACAATTTTAAGCGGGCATTTGACTGCATTAGACAAAGCATTCACACCACATTCATGATTAGCAGCGAGAATTCAAGCATGCATCATTACAAGGTTTGCAAATAGTATCGTAATTCAATTAATTACGCGCCTAAGGCTAATACTAGAATCAACACGATTCGCTTTATTCAACTCAAGCTTAAAGTTCCTAGATTGGTCTTCTACTCTCTTCCAATGCACATTCTTAGCTTGCAAGGTCCTATCATTCCTTGTATTGTCTTGAGACTTTGACCTGCTCGCTTTAAAGTCACCGATTACTCCTGTAGAGGGAATGGGAACATTAGTTGGTTGATCTAATTTTTGAATTCTTAAACTTGATGTGCAAGGATCCAAGTACTAGAAGGCACATTAGTGTATACTTTAAGGCTGTGATTTGAGCTTTTGGGCACACTAAAGTTCACTTTCTTAGCACTAACATATCGAATCGAACTACTTGAAGGCACATTAGTGTTTCCTTTTTAAGGACTCGGGCATAGAGCGGATTTCATACTTGGCACTAGGCATAGAACAGGCATCACGGCTTAACTGCCTTTTTCACCTAAGGTTAAGGATTTTGGACATGTGGCAATTACACATTCTAGCAACTCTTGAGATCGTTTGGCCCGGAGGCAAGCAAACCTAATTTCACTATCAAGAGGTTTGTTAATGAAATCCTCTTCGACAATCTCACGGAGACATTCTAGACTATCCTTAAGGTGAGCACAATATTCATGAAAAGCATGTTCATTATTCCTAAGATGAGGAGGAATATATTTCACAGACAAAGTCACATTGTATTTGCAATCTAAGGGTGACTTTGAGACAACATTCTTATTGAAAACAAGTGGCGGCATTTTCCATTTCCCGACTTCTAAGATTCTCAATTTCCTTATGTAAAACGTTATTTTTTCGTTGTTTTGGTCACGGGTGACTTTTATTGAATCATATAACTCTTTAAAATGTCGTTTAACTTTTTCATTTTCTTCTAGAAAACTCGCGTTTTCCTTTTGTAAGGCATCAACTAAGTTTTGAAGATGAAAAGTTTGAGAATTCGAGAATCTAAAGAGGAGGCATTTGGGAGCTTTGTCATATTGTTCGTTTGACCCTTTAATTGAGAGATTTGGGCTTTCAACTTTCCGATCGTGTTGCAATGAGCTTGAATCTGTTCATCACGTTTGTTAATTTGAAAAGCTGCATTAAACTCTGGAGCATCGGAGATGTCTTGATATTTGAAGTTTTAACATTTTCTTTAAGATGTTGATATTTTAGTTGTAAATTAAAATGCTCAACTTCCGGTTTAGAAAAATGTTTAACCAAATTGTCGTGATCATCCAGTTCAATTTTCTCGTTTAGTTTAGAATTAGTTTTTCAAGCTCAATGACACGATCATGGGAGACTTTCAGGGCCACGGATAGTTCATGAAATTTGGAAGCATTAATAGAGCAATTTGAGCGGTGAAAAGATATCTTGAGCAACACATTCAGTAATAAGAGTCTCATTTAAGGTATGCAAGTTCTTCCTCTCAATCTCATTATATTTTAGTGCGCGCTCATAATCACTAACTTCAACTACCATTGCATCAAATTCCTTTTCCATTTCTTTAATATCTGATTTTGTCCCTTTTTTAAGACTCTCAAAATGATCTTTTAGTTGTTTAAAGAAAAGCATGACCTCAGTTAAATAACATTCTTTCATTTGCTCAAAACCCCTTTCTCCCCGGTTATCCCGGTGGGTGTGATCCTTTTCTTACAAGTTTTCTCAAAATCAACAAATAGTTGAAGAATAACATATTGGCTGATTAAGGTCTTGCTTTTAGTGGCAATAGTTCTAGGAACTAAATGCATAGGTGTATTTGGAGGATACCACGATTCTTTAGGCATTTCCTACAAGGATTCTTTTTCAACAATATTTTCGACTTTGCAATCTATATCCTTTTTCGAGAACTTGTTGAGGGTCAACAATGTTTGAGGCTTAAACATGTTCAAGGAAATCCAGTTTTCCTTCTTGTAGTCATGGGGAGTGATAATAATCTTTTTCTCTTTGCATTTTGGATCATCTAGTTTTTTGTTCATCCTTTCCTAGTGACTTCATCGATTTCTTATCTTCCTCGGTGCACTCAACGCAACTAGGTTTACGCTAGGCTTAAGAATTTCATTACCATCATAAAGCACCTTATGAGCATTTCTAGCCTTTGTAATTACCTCTGGATTGGTTCCTCAACAAGGGGAATGCTATGCTTATCGCTTAAGACTCTATGCTTAGTGACCATGTGGCGGATCTGAATGGTGTTTCCTTGTATGTACAACTTGTTCTCAAGTTTGTTTTTCAAAGTTTTCCGATTAGAAAAATCTCTCAAGAGTTTTGATTCCTTTGCATTAAATTCTTGCTTAAGCATTTTCACATTTTCTTGAAGTTCTTGTTTTTGTTTAGATGTTTTAGAAAGTTTTCTTGCAAGGAATTTAATTCTTGTTTCAATACTTCTTCTCTAAACTTACTTTTCTAATTCTTGTACTTACTTGGTCATCCATTTCCCTCCACGAGTGGTCAACTCAAACTTAGCACGTTGATCATAAATAGCAACACATTCTTTATAGGCATTTAGTTCCGAAATAATGGAATCATCGGGGGCACATGCGGTGTATTCATCAAAAACATAGTCATTGTTGATGCGAAGATGCATCACTTGGTACAACTTCACTTTCACTTTGTTTCACATATTGATCATATGGGACAATATTGATATTACCCATATTTTCAATATTTGATTCAATAGTTTCGGTTGATTGTACTTTGTCATGCATCTTTTGCACATCGGCATCATCGTATAGTTTTAATACCTCGAGATGAGTTTGTCTTGGGATGGCCGGCTAGTGATGAAGAAGAGACCTTGGGAGAAACCATTGGAGAAATGCTAGCCATAAAAATTGTGTGTGCATTAGGTCCATCATCCACATCAGAGTCGTATGCATCACAATCGTGACTTGAAAGGCATTCGATGATTGTGACCTATCTCTGAATAGAACGCTCATCCATACGCATCATAGGTCTTGGCATTGCCCTCGGCAGAAACAACAATTCCTCTTCATCCAGTAGCACCATTGTCACGAGCTTGAGCGGCGGCATCTTATCTCACGAAGTAATCGGCGTGCTGTGGGCTTTGAGATGTAGGTTGCAATGTGTCCTCACCACCGGTTATAACATTTGATGAGCTTAGTTTGACCTTGGTTACCATTCCTTCCTCGATTATGGTTTCCAACATAACCTCTCGACTCCACCTCTTCCCCGATCATCATCTTTCTGGTAGTTTGCACCCGCGATCCTTCCATCTTTAGTGGCTTGATTGTGTGGGTTAGATGCGTTCTCAGGTTGTTGTTGGTTTGTGGGAGAGTATTCATGTTTTGACCGATGAGAAGAGCTAGTTGATTAATGAAGCTACCCACGCGGAGTATCAAAGATTGTTTGTACATAGGATCAAGAATGAGTTTGTGATTACCATTACCCAAGGGTATGACTTGTGATGCTTTGGTTGTGATTCCAATGTTTGAGTAGAAAGTCAGAGAGTCATTAGACGAGCTTGTCTCTCCCTCGTTGGTTTTGAACTGATTGAGAATTAATTTTTCAAACATAGCATGTCTCTCATTCTCAAGGAGGAAGGCATAGAGTTGCTCATAGTTTGTATTCTTCAATCCTTTAGTGAGCTTCACAAAGGTAACAAACTTGTGCCATTCGGGATTCATGTTGTTCACAAATTTTGAGTTCAAATGAATGTTAGGCATAGTCATTCTGATGTTCCTCATGTCATTAACTAACTTATGGAATCTCACATAGTACTATCATAACACCTCATCCTGGTTTCATCTTGAAATGCTCAAATTCATCATAGAGTTGTGATTCTTTGTCTTCCATAGTTAATTCGAACCTCGAGAGAAGCATCTTAACATTATCCCAAACGCCTTTAGCATCCGTGTTATGATTGATCAGCTTGTAGATGTCTTTAGGAAGACCTTGAAGAACAATGTTTGAAGCCCCGATATCGTGATCAAATCTCTTTTATCCTTATCATCAAGCTCATCATACATCTTAGGTCTCACCATTCCGTAAACAGAGTACCATCGCATTAGTATCAAGTATGTCTCTAGTCGTCCCAACTCGATATGGTCCTTCATCAATGGATTTGAGAATGTTGACACCAATTTCCTTTCCAAGGCACATGTCCTAATTCGTTGAGCCCAAGAGAGTCGTAGTCACTCACAAGCATGGGTGGACGAAATCTGAACCACCGCTTGAACATCTTCGCAAAAAAGTGGAGATACAAGGGGAACGCGGTAGACATGTTAACAGATTATACGGGATTTTATAACTCTATGATTAAACCGGGAAATAGATTCTTTCACGGATTTTACTAAATCAAGAGAAAACCGCAAACAATCACTCAAGACTCTAGATGATAAAATACTAAATCGCTAGAAGATAATGCACTAAGTCGCTAGAAATTAATGCACTAAGTCGCTAGAAATTAATGCACTAAGTCGCTAACCCTTAATTCGCTACACCCCTAAGTCGCTAGTGTCCCAAGTCGCTAAGTAAAGCAAGTAAGTAGTAACTCGCTACGCACTCAAGTCGCTAACCAAATTTTGGCAAAGAATTCGCTACACAAGTCGCTAGAGACAAAGTCGCTAAAGAGCAACTCGCTACATCACCAAGTCGCTACCACAAGTCGCTACCCGTAGAGGAGAATCCACTACTTGTACTTTAACTCGCTAGGTCTAACTCGCTAGCTCCAAAATCGTAGTCGCTACAAAAATGTGAAGCAAGTCGCTACCAAGAAACTATTCCGTGAGCTAAGTCGCTAGCTTGAAAAACCATATAAACCTCACTTTTCAATCCAAAACAACCCAACCAAGATGATTCAAGCTTACCAAATGAAAACCTAAACACTTTTGATGATTCTAAACATAGAAGTACAACCAAAATCAAACTTTAACACTAGAAATCAATCAAATGATGCAAAACCACTAAACTTTTTCAAACTCAAAAACCACCTAAAACCACTAGAAATCCAAAGATATGTAAGATATGATCTAACCATGGCTCTTGATACCAATTGTAAGATATAACTTTTCACATACACATCAAAACATTAACACAAGGTAGCATATAGATGGAATTCTAGAGAGAGAAAGTTAGAGGTTTAGGGAACTTAGTGAGAGAAAGTGAAAGATATTATTATGAGCTCCAACTCTACCTTGGGAGGTAGAGAGTATTTATAGTCTTACATAAATCGCCACACATCGGCCGTGGATCGTGCATACAATGGGTAAAGACCCGTCCGTCCTCCACGGTGTTACTTAACTAAATACTACTTAACTTAATATAACTATGACTACGAGCTTTCTAACGATTACATATACTTGAGGTGACCGACTCTTTAATACCTGAATTTCTAATTCCTAACA